>VZTM01042675.1:0-63993 GCA_013400555.1 Jacana jacana | reverse complement strand
CCCCCCCCATCCCTCCCCAAAACCCACTGCCTCTCCAAAAACCACTGCCTCCCCCCAGTAAAGCACTGGCTGGTGCAGGAGGGAGCAAGCTCAGAGCATGCCCCTCCCACGGGAAAAGTTTCCTGGGCAAACCATGACATGAGAATTTGGGCAAACTGTTAAAATTTGGGCAAATCACAAGTGTGAGTTACATCTGATCCCACCCTCTGCACCCTCCACAAGCCTGGGCACCCAATCCCTACAAAAAATCCCTTCCTCCTCTAGGGAGGGAATTGCCAGGAGAAGTGAAGAAGGTGCCTAAACCCTCTCTGGGAACGTCCTTCAGAGACTTTGGGAAGAAATTTGGGGTTGTCCAGGCCTTTGATATTTGAGGTTTTGGTGGGTACGTGTAGATTACAGCAGGGGTTACATGGGGACCTGATCCCACTGCACCGGAGCTGCAAGGGTTTCAGCAGCAAAGCCATGGGCTACCTTATAAAACAATTTCTAAAGTTTGGTTGGGCAATCCCTGCTCTGAGCAGTTTGGGATCTGTAGTCTCAGGGTAAAGCACCTTGACATGCCCACCATTCTGTGAGCTTTATCCCCCAGCACATCAATACATTTGCTAAAAACCATCGCCAGGCTGTCCTCTGTCTTCTTTAAGTCTGGAACAAAAAAATGCCATCATTTGGAAATTAGAATTCCCCACTTGCAAAACCTCCTGGAGGCACGTAGGAGCTCCCAGCGCTGAGCTCCTGAACTCCCACTCAACTCCTTCTCCCTGCCCTTACAGAAAGGGAAAGGATTTTCTTCTCTTGGTACGGCGGGTGTTGATGTTAAGCAGAGTTTGCACCACATTTTGGTCCATGGCAAACCATGCACCTCTGCAGCTCTGGTGAAATCTCACAGCAAAAAAAAACCAAACCCATGGGCACAACTTATTTTCACTTTCCAGGCACATGCAAGACATCCTGTAAAAACTTCTGCTGCACTTTTTGCTCTCCCCTTAAACCCATTCAAGCTGTGGGTTGTGCTTTCTCCCACCGATGCTAGAATAGCAGGAAAAGGTTTTCATCTTTGACAGAAGACACAGTGTGATTTGATGAGGAGCTGATTTTAACCTGCATTTCTCTCTATTATTTTGCTAGAGAGTGTGTCTGGCTTTTTGAAATTCCAGAGCATTCCCTCAGAAACGTGGGTGGAAGGCATGCCTTCAGTGGTAGCTCTGGCTAGAGAAGGGTAAACACAGAGGGGACACTGATCTGTGGCAGAGAGTTAAAATGCTTCAGGTGGCATCTCCTACTACAGATAAAATCACCTCCAATTCTTAGTCTGTCCATCTGGGGCTTTGGGTCTGCAAATGCAGGTGTGTAAGTCCACCCATGTCACGACATCTTTGCATTTTCAGTATCATTTTTATACCTGAACCATCTGTTATTTGAGGGTGGGGGGTGGGCATTGGCATTCGGGTGGCAGGTCCCTCTAACCCCGCAGGCTTTCTCTGGGAGGCTCTGACTGGATGCTTCAGGGACGCAAGAAAGAGTTAGGAGATCAGATTTCTTCCTAATGGCAGGCGGTTAGTGGATTGCTTCTGCCCTGGAGCAGGACTGTGATAACACATTTGGCACCTAGAGATATATATATTTGTAAATACATATAGATACAAACATACAGGCTTGTGCCAGGGCAAAGATTTGTCTTTAACACCCTCTTGGAGCCATCCCATGCTTTGCACCTGGCCTGGCCCTTTGCTGCATCACCATAACTACAGAATGATGTGAGGTTGGAAGGGACCTCTGGAGATCATCCAGTCCAACCCCCTGCCAAAGCAGGTCCACCCAGAGCAGGTCCCCCAGGAACGTGCCCAGGTGGGGCTTGAATGTCCCCAGAGAAAGAGACTCCCCCACCTCTCTGGGCAGCCTCTGCCAGGGCTCTGCCACCATCACAGGAAAGAAGTTCTTCCTCATGTTTAGATGGAATTTATTATGTTCAAGTTTGTTCCCATTCCCTCTTGTCCTGTCACTGGGCTCCACTGAAAACAAACTGGCCCCATCCTCCCGACACCCACCCTTCAAGTATTTACAGGCATTGATCAGATCCCCCCTCAGTCTTCTCCAGACTAAAAAGACCCAAATCCCTCAGCCTTTCCTCCTAAGAGAGATGTTCTAGGAAAGATTTAGCCTGCTGACCTGCAGCAAGGTACACCTACTTCTTCAAAATTTGGGGAAATGCTGAAGAACAGCAAGGCAATAGTCAGCAATCACAGGCATTCATGTCTTCACTGGGTGGAAAAAAAACTTAAAGAGTTGAAAGTCATTCTCCTACTAATGTAAAGTTTGCACTGAATGTTCCTCTGTGCACGTTGCAAAATTAGAAATAGCTGCTTCATGCGACTGGTGGGGTATTCATCTGAATTCCAGTTACCTCTGGCACAGTTTTAGAAGACCTGTCTTCAAATCTCAAAAGCAGGAGGGGTGATATTCTTTCCACTTCAGCGAAATTACTGCAGGAAACAGCCTGACCCCCAACATTAAACTGAAAGTTATTTCATTTCCTTGCATTTGGGGAATACCTGGAGACATCCCAGCTGCGAATCGACCTCTGGGTATCACCGGTGTGGCTGCCCATGGATGTTCCTGTTCCTCAGAGAGGCTGTTGTTTTCTCTGTGGCATTGCTTGTCTCCTCGCTGCCTGTCCCTCAAACAGCTACAGGGAACGGTGTTGACGCGTGGCTGTGGCCGTCAGGGTAGAGGAGACCTGCAGGGTGGCATTATTTGTGTTAGTCTAGTGCCTGGTGGCAAACTGCAGTGTGGGTTGGCTGGATTTCCTTGGAAGTCTCAGACATCCACCATGTAAACAAGAGAATTTATTTCATGTGTTTTCTAAATGTACAAATTTACAAGTCTACAGAGAGCTCATTAAATTCTCCCTTTCTCGGTAGAGCTGACACTCGAGGACAGGAACACGCTTATGCGTTATATATTTGTTAATGCCAATTTCTTTCAGCTTCACAGAAACCCTTTTACCAGGAAGCAGCAATCCCTGGAAAGCACCCAAACGTAACTTAACTCCTTTGTGACAGCCTAACCCACGGGAAAAAAGTACTTCTTGTTATGGAACGTGGAGCTTTTTGCAACTTTCCTTCCTTTTTCTAGCATTTCACCTGAATTCGCAAGGTGAGGAACGCGTCACGGTGGCCTGACCAAGGAGCAGCAATCTCTGCCATAGCTTTGCAGGGCTCTGGTATGTGTTTGTAACGCAGCAGTAGCTCAGCAGGACAGTCCCCATCGTGTCTTTCTCACCATCGTGCCTTCCTCACCACCGTGTCCTTCATCGCCCGTCGCCTGACAGCGGCGACAGACGAGCGTGTGCCCTGATACACCTGAAAACCAGGGCGAATTCTCTGCGAAAGCTGGATTTTGACCTCAAAAGCTGCAGCCGAGTTGTCCCAAACCTACGGGCTGCGTCACTCCCACGCTAAAACCGAGCAGGTTTGGTTAACTGTGGGACGGCGATGCCATCTAGTGGCACTGGTACCCGCTCCGCTGGGTGATGGAAAGGGTGTCCGCATCCCACCTCTGACTGCTGGCATTCCCACCCTCCTCCCTTGGGTGCCTTAAAGCCTAAGAAATGAGGTACAACAACAAAGAAGAATAAAAGGCAGAAGTATTTCTCTTTTTCGTTATTCTTGACAGCACCCTGAAGAGGGGAAGTGGGGAGGGAGGTTCTGAGCTCTTCTCCCTGGGATCCAAGGGTAGGATGCGTGGGAATGGTTCAAAGCTGCACCAGGGGAGGTTTGGACTGGACATTAGGAAGCATATCTTTACCAAGAGGGTGGTCAAACACTGGAACAGGGCTCCCAGAGAGGCGGTTAATGTCCTAAGCCTGTCAGGGTTTAAGAGGCATTTGGACAATGCCCTTAATAATGTGCTTTAAATTTTAGTCAGCTCTGAAATGGGCCCATTGTGCTGCTGGATACTGATGGTTGGCTGGAGGAAAGACTCTACAAGTCCAGTATGGTCAGCATCTCCATTACAGCAGGAGAGGGGTTCCCTGCATCTGACTTTCTCTTTCAAGCTGATGGTCACCTGGGCCTGCCTGCCTTCCCCATTTTTTTTTGCTGTGTGTGCTTTGCTCTGCCTTAAAATGGCTTGTGCAAAGTGAGCTTTCAATTGTTATGCTCCATTTCTTTTTAAAAATGGGATGTCATGGCTGTATGTCTACGTGGGAACTGTTCTTGGAGAAGTCCAAGCAGAAATCTGAGTTTGGTCACCATTACAGCGCTACCTAAGGTGTACCTACTATCCCTGGGTGCCCCTTGGTTCACTGTTTTTTGTATTTAAGTTGTGACAGTAGCCATGGCAATAGGCTGTGGTGTGTCTTCCAGCTGCAGTGGGTATGATACCTGCTTAACATCTTATAAGGTTAGCATTTTAGTGCTCAGCTGTATCCAGTGAGTGAAACCATCAGAAAAGCTTCAATCAGTAGAAGGCAGAGGCAGAGCAGAGACATCTCAAGACCAACCTGACACAGAGAGTGTTTCAAACAAACAGGGCGAAAGCAGAAGATGGGCAGGGCTCTTTCTGAAACGGGGATCAATAAAAACTGAACAAACTGCCTTAAAACCCAGGACGGACTGTACCAGTGCCCCCAGTTCTCCAAGTTTCTCTCACACACCTTAAAATGAATATCTTGAAAACCACTCCGTGCTCTAAAACAACAGCAGAAAAGAAGGCAACTCCCCAAATACACTGGGTCCTGGACTATTTATTATGACCAGCCAATACTGGGGCTCTGTATTTTCTGAAAATGCCACAGCAAAGGCCCTACAGCTGCAGAGCTGGCTGGTGGCAGGCTGCGGGTCAGGAGTAACACGGTTCCTCCCCGTAGCATCACTCTGACCAAACAGCTCTCAGTGATGGCAATGGGATTAGCTCCTGCCCATCAAATGGGAATAAATTCCCCATTAATTCCTCTACTGGAGTGAGTTAAAATCAACCCGAAGAAGGGGTGTGTACAGAGGCCAGTTGGGAGATTTAAATTCACTTGAGCAAAGCATTCAATATTTTTTTGGCAAAGTCGATTGAAATTTGTCTGGTTTGCACCAAAACCAGCAGTTTAATTTTTCCTGAAATGCCAGACATTAGAATAAACTCCCCTCTTTTAAACCAAAACGAAGCAGCAGAAAGTGAAATAGAAACACACGGTGAGAAATAACAAACAAGTAATTTAAGGTGAAGGACCCAAACCAGAAACACAGCAAATACCATCAATAGTAATCCAAATATTATTTTGAACTCAACTCAACTATGCTCATTTGACAATTATTAGCTAACAAATGGACGTTTCTCAGGTCAATCAGGCTTGAGGCAATTAGTCTGTGGCAATTAAATAAATTAACTCTAAAATTGGTATTCACATAATCTCAGCAATTACGGTTTAATCCTGAAATGTGTCTCTCAGAAGCCAAGAAGACAGACAAATTCACTGGAGTTTGCCATATTTAAATTACAGACCATAATTTATTTTAATATCTAACTTCCCATAGATCAGGCAATCCCTTTTCATGGCCGTTTGTTAAGAATAGCTTCATACAAAAGAAATGTCATATGCATTTTTCAATCTTTTGAGTCCCAAAATAATAGAATTTGCATACACCAAAGGTTTTGGCATTGAATCCAGCTCCTTAGGTGTCATATCCTGATTATTTGAATTTATATACTTTCCATGGCTAAATCGTTTCATTTATATGCACCTTCGGATTGTTCATGAAAATTTATGGGCTGGATTTCATCCATATTTTTCTTCTACTTTTATCCAAGTTTGCCTTTCAATGTTTAATTCAATCAGTTAATTTTCTTCCTGCCTGCCTATCAACAAAAGTTGTAAGAACAATTCTTATTTAATTAAAAGGTTTTAAAGTCTGGAGAGTCCTCTTTTAGAAACATCTGCAGTTTGGAAAAAAAACCCAAACCATTATTTAAAATAAGTTTTTCTCTTTCATTGACTGAAAAAAACTACAAGTAATTTGAAATTCATATGCACTTGCATATCTCAGGTGGAGAGGAGACACTACGGGATGCCAAGTGAGGTCTCTGCTGTGAAAGGGGCCTTGGCTCCTCCAGTGCCCCTTGGGAGGCTGGTATATGCAGCCGTAGTTACATTTAGTTATTCATGCTGTATTAAAATGGGAATAAAACCGCTGAGTCCACTGCCAAAGAGCTAAAGGAGGGTCAGCAGAAAGGAGCAGGTCCTACTAGAGGGGCATGTGTCTCTTCACATGCCCATATGAGAAACATTTCTCATCAACACAAGCCGCTAAGGCAGACAGATCCACTAGAGTTTACCATATTTAAATTATACACTATGTTCTAATTTATTTTAATATCTAACTTCCAATAGATGATCAGGCAATCCTTTTTCCCAGTATCGCAGCATAGCTCCGTGTTTGAACCATGCAAATCTTTGGTTCAAACCCTCTCAGGCCCAGATGTTGTGTCACATTGATTAGGGTGCAATCAATCTGCATTTGTTGTGAAATTAAGGTGAGGAAGGCAATGGGCTTCTCCCCAGCTTCTCACAGTCTGTCTTACCCAAGGCTTTTCAAATACAGATGGGTTTAGCACCAGCAGCTGGTCAATGGCAACACTCACCAAAACTCGGTTATTTAACACACGTAAGAGGTTCAAGGTTTCTCCACTGAGTGACCATGGCCACTAGATCATCCACGGGCCTTTCGAGTGCCATGGGTCCTACATTTCAATCACCAAGAGTAAACACCACCTGGGCAACCACCCAGCACCACCAGCCAAGTGAGACCCCGACCTGCCCCACATCACCCCAATCAATGTGACACAAGGTCTGGGGCTGAGGGGGGTTGAACGCTTTGCATGGTTGAGGCACAGAACTACGCTGCGATCCTCGTACCTTGTGGCAGGGCATGGATTTGTGTCACCTCCTGGGCTACCAGGCACTGCCTTTCTGCTGGTGATCATCGAGGGGGAGGCAAAATCCAAAGGTGCCACGAAGCCAGTGGTGAGACCAACACATAATTCTTCAAGCAAGTCAACCCAGTGCTCACTACCTGTCTGCAGGGCATTTCTCGTGTTTCGGCTGGCATTTAAAGCCTATAAAACTTGCCAAATTTTTATCTTAAACCAGCAGATGTAGAAATGAGTTTTGAAAACAAGGACATAGCTGCAACTGTAGAAAATTTAATTTGGGGTGGGTGGTGAGTGCAGCAGAGAGAAGACATGGCCTGTAGCAACAGACACTGCACGGAACGTACTCACGCCTCTCTTCTTAAATCAGGGGGTTTCATTCCTCAGTAAGTGCCTCTTGTTTTTTTTCCTAAGCTGGGAAAGGATGAATTTTTGCTTAAGGAAACCAGGACATAATGAAAAAAGAAATGAGGAGGCACCAGAAATATTTTGTTTTAACATTTCTGAAGTTTACCAAATTCATATATAAATTGTCCCATATAAACTTATATTTTGCATATATAAGTTGTTGGTTTTAGATCTGAAATAGAGTGCAGTTTTGCTCCTTTCTGTGTAAATGATTCTTGCCTGACAAACATTAGTACAAAGTAGTATTAGTATTAGTAGTATTAATATCCTCACAACATGACACCTCTGCTTTTTATTGAGGAAAGATGAAACAATATTTTATGCATTTTATGGAAATAATACCGTTAATTATACATAAATAAGCTGCTGCTTATGAATATGTGGCCCAAATACCAGTACGGACCTTTCACACATTAGCACTTAAATGCAAAACTCAGGAGAGTTTATGGTTGTGAGTGACAGAAGGGAGAAGCTGAAGGATTTCTTCTCCATATTTAGTGAAAAAAACAGGATTTCTTCTCCATATTTAGTGAAATAAACATTTGTCACAAAGCTCCCACTTCCTCTACTGAAGAGCCAGTGTCCCTGTGCCCCTCTCTTGGTGGTTTTTCCCAGAAGGAAATACTGCAAACCACACAGGACAACAGAGCATGGTGGTTATGATGCTTATACAGATATATATATATCCCTATATATAGTGACATACAATGTCTATGTATATGCTGCTATAGAAACTTACTTTAACACTGTAAAGTGAAGGGATTGTGGACATTTTGCCAAGAAGTGCTCTACAAGAATTACCCAGTCAAATACTCCTTTTCCCAAGGAGCATCATCTCCTTTCCACTCCTCCCCTGGGCTAACCCAGGCAGTACCACCCGCTGGGTGTCCTGCAGCAGCTTCCCCATGGAAGGTGCACCCCATGCTGCTGCAAGGGATGGCAAAGGAATCCCTTATTGATTACTCAGGGCTGGGTTTCTTCTACTTTTTTTTTTTTGCATATGCTATTAAGTGGGCTATTCATTACTGCAAAACACATGTTTAATGGAAAGACATTGCAGAGAATGTCTCCTCGAGGGCCTGCTTTGTTTTGGAAAGTCTTTATGAGTATTTACAGCATGCTGTGATTTATTCTTCGGATTGGCTGAGGCTGGCTATGCTGGACCATAGACAGAACTCATTTGTTTCCCAGCCATGCAGCCCATCCATCAGAGTGGAAGAAAGAGGCGGATTGCCAGCCGGGAGCCCATCAGCTTGGCAGCGTGGAGAGCTGGACGTCTGCTCAGCCAGGGATGCCAGCTTGTCCACCTTTCTGATTCCCAACCAAATTTCAGCAAAATAACGGAAAAAAATTCTTTTTGGTGGTGTTACAGGTACAATACTGACCTCAGTCTTGCAGCTGGTGCTCAGGGAGTACCTGGAGGGAAAGGGGGAAGGTTACCAAAGTTCCACTAAATAAGGCTCGAGAGTCCTTGGCTCTCCATCCCTTTCCTGCCGAGCTGCTCACCATCTGTGGGCAGGATCTGTCAAGAAGTTTGCATAACCTCCTGAAGGACAATATACAGAAACTAACAGTTCTTACCACCACTCCTTGGGCTGGGCACCTTCATTTGACAGGCTGAGAGAGTTGGGGTTATTCAGCCTGGAGAAGAGAAGGTTGTGGGGAGACCTTAGAGCCCCTTCCAGTCCCTAAAGGGACTCCAGGGGAGATAAGGAAGGACTCTCGATCAGAGAGGAGAGGCACAGGATGAGAGGGGAATGGTTTTAATCTGAAAGATGGGAGATTTAGATCAGATATTAGAGGAAATTCTTTTTCTGTGAGGGTGGTGAGACACTGGAATAGGTTTCCCCACCAAGAAGCTGTGGCTGCCCCATCCCTGGAGGGGTTCAAGGCCAGGCTGGGTGGGGCTTTGAGCAACCTGGTCTGGTGGGAGGTGTCCCTGCCCAGGGCAGAGAAGTTGGAGCAGGATGACCTTTAAGGTCCTTTCCAACTCTAACCATTATATGAACCTGTTCTGTGATTTGGAAGCACCTCTTTGGTCTCTTGGAGGAAAAGACACTAACAGATCATCTTGGCTTCATTTTTGGGTGGCTTGAGCTATAAGATGGGAGAGACAGTTTCATTTCCCGCTGGTTGTTTATGGTTCTTTGAAGTCCCCCTCCCATTAGTATCAGGTGCATCGACTACCTCTGGCAGTTGTTTGAAGACCAAACTCACTTGTTTTCCCCAAACTGGGTCTAATTTCATGAGGATTTTGCTGGTTGCATGAGATCTTACAAAAAATCTGCTTGTCAGGTTTGCCCCTTTACCTTCAACTGTTTATTTTTCAACTACTATAAAATATAAATCAACAGTTGAAAGAAAATCCAACCTGATCGACACAGAATATTGTTAATATTAATAACTTCATGATTTCCTTGCATTTAATACAGTATAAGTGGGATTTGTTTCCTTGCAAATCTGCCTTTGCTACTCTGCAAAGGTATCTGACTCTCAACAAAGCCTAAAGGAAAGAAGAATTTTGACATAACATTTTGCACTTACTTTGCAGACTGTAAAGAGCTGGAACTGGCTAATCAATGTGCAGGGCGAGAATCTGAAAGTGGAAAAACTGTAAAAGCAACTGATATAACAGATAATCTAGAAGTACTTATGGTACAGAGGTGTATCAAACGTAACAGAACAGTGATCTACACATGAGAAGGTTGCAGCCAGCGTTGGAGTTTCCTGTAGTGTTGATGTGTTCCTCATATATTAGCATTATAAATCACACTCTAGGTCCAGCACTTTAACCACGATGAACAAACTGACAGTCTTTTAACTGCTCATCACAGCACATCCCGAATTTTCTAATGATGATGAAAAATCAGCCTTCTCTCTTCCCAGCCTTTTTTGGGGTTTTTTTGTAGACACCTTATTATACACTGCACTGCAAAAATACAAATAAAATAATGAAGTAAATAACAACTAATCCCAGGGAGCAGAGAGCCAGCTGATTTGATGTACAGTGTACTACGCAATCCCTGCAAAGAATCTGGTGATACAAGGTCAACTTGAACTCACATTCACGGCTCAACAAGTCTGTGATTTCACTTTGAAAAGGAAGACTGTATCTATGCTTTATGTCACAGCTGATTTATTTATTTTAGACCGTGTTTTGCTGTATGCAGTGTCACTGGCAGGAAACTACAAGACGAATTCTTCACTGAAGCCTTTTTCACAGGACAGAAGTCAAGGATGTTACCTCAGAGAGAAACGGTGCATCGGGTGCAATATGTTCCTGATGTTACACAAAGCCCAAATTCTCACTCCCAAGCTCTCCAAATGCTTTTTTTTTGTTCCTTCAGAGCACCACCTTCCCTTCCCCAGAGGGACAAATTCACAATTTCCCCACCCCTCTCTGCACAAATAATGGGTTGTGCTGCAGCAGCACCCAAGGGAAAGGTGGCCAGGAGGAAAGGGTGGCATTGCGGGGCAGTGGGTTGGGTGACCCGCATCCTGCTGGCCAATTTTCACTCTGTGATCTCACATCCCATTTACTTTAATGGGTTTGGCTCAGCCAATTAGGTGGCTCTTCCTTTGTCTAAGGGATGGCATTAATACTTACAACCTCGTGGGATTAATTGCCTGTAAAGTCACTTTGAGACCTTGGGTAGAAGCGCTAGTGATATTAATTATTGTTACAGATATTATGATGTTAAACATAAGTTCATGCGTTTATTTGGAAAAAAACCTTTCAGAATCAAAGGAACTGAAGCCACCCCCAGGACATTTAATTATTTTATCGCCCTTCAAGGGAAAGGTGATGCCTCAGCTCTATTTTTCTCCTCTCACCACAGCATGCCAACCCCTATAAACCCATGTCTGTGTCAGAAATGTGCTTCACTGACTCACAAAAGTCAGAGATAAAAAGAAGTATTGTTCACTCGATAATTTCCATTTCTAAATTTTCTACAACCTACAGGTTTTTTTATTCTTTATTTGAATGCTTTAATTTTGTTCTCGTGAGATATGATTAATTTGTCGCCGTGAAAAGTCCAGATGAGTTGGGATTCAGAAAGCTGGGATTTAGCAGGGCAAATTGTACTCTGCAAAAGTAGAGTGCTTGATATAAATATGAGATATTTGGCAAGCAGGTTCCTTCTCAGAACGGGAAGACCTCTAACCAGCTAAAAACTCAGCGAGCAGAATTACTCTCTGCCCATCTTTACTCAATGACCTTGCAGGAGGCGTGCCACAACCCAGCATGAAAGTAAAACAAACCAAGATTGTTTCTGGGGATGGGTTACAAATAATATCCCTCACTGTTGTAAGGTAAATTAGAAAACCGTGCAACTACACGTAGAAAATAGCAGAAATAGAGACATGGTCCTAAAGAGAAATTTCTTTGAGGTCTGATGGCAGTCCATAAGGGATCTGATATCTAGATTTTTTTCCACCAAATGGCCAGGGCAAATTAAAAATCACTCACTGCAGCTAAGGAAGAGTGAACATTTCCTGTTCAGACTAACAGAAAACCTGTTTCAATGCTGGCATTTCCAACCCAAGCTAGGAAATCAGCTCCCATTCTATGCTGGGTACATTGGCTGACTTTCTTGCCAGTAAAAGTCAGCCAGCAGCCTGTAATTATACTGAATATCTTCCTGGAACCTTGCTTCCATAAATGGTGCCATCTTTTGAGTAATATATCACTGGTCTGCCTTGCTCAGATTATTACACTAATACATCATTAGAGCAACAGCTTGCTTTGGTGATGGATTGGTGTAATGCGGTGTGAGAGCTACAGCTCGCTCGGGTAACATATGATGCTTTTGTGCTGATGTATGAGATGGTCTGTCACAGAGAGGAGTCTCTTGGGGGATGCATTCCCCCAGAGACAGTGCAGCCCTACAGTGAATGACCCCAGGACGATGCTTATTTGCATTGAAAGCTTATGGGGTTGCTCCACGCTCCCCAAGCGTGGTCCTTGGCCAGCCCACAGCACCTCTGAGCTTTAGTAGATGCAGTACCCCCCCGGACCTACCTGGTCTACCCAGGAGGGAAGACACGTGGCTGGTGTTGGGTGTTTGCAGAAAACTAAATTAAGGCGAGAAAACTTCCTGGATTTTGATATCATGTCATCATAAAATGATAGAATGGTTAGAGTTGGAAAGGACCTTAAAGATCATCCCATTCCAGCCCCCTGGGCAGGGACACCTCCCACCTGACCAGGTTGCTCAAAGACCCCTCCAACCTGGCCTTGAACCTCTCCAGGGATGGGGCAGCCACGACTATTTCTGTCTTAAGCACCAAGAAACTCAGAGACAATCTGCTGTGCAGACATATAATCTATGCAAATACATAAGATCACTAGTCATAGCCATTAAAAATGAAAAACTCATTTTATGGGAGATATGTAACTAAAATAAAATCTCCATATACTTGTTTTACAGTCTCCTACTGCACATATGCTGGATAGTCAAACCATGGTGCAAACCCACTCACTCCAAAGATTAGTCAAGTGTTCTACTGAATATTACCAATGTAAAACTTTTGCATTAGTAGCCATTAACTAGTTTATGTTTTTTCTTAAAAGGTCAATAATGTTTTTCACTATTCTTACATTTTCCCAGTTGTGCAAGAATACCTCAGGGTGAGAAACTTTTGAACCGGGAAAAATGTATCTTTATATCTAAAAAACTGAAAATGCTTTAATTGATTTTTTTTCCCCAAAGTTTGCAAACCAAAAAACTACCCCTAAAAAAAAGAACCACAAACCAAACCATCCTGTATTGGCTTAGGCTTTCCTTCTTACACACTGGAAACCAAACCATCCCCACCCATAGGGAAAACATAAAACAAGCTTCTGGCAGAACCCAAACTCAGCCTAGAAAGAGCACAGAAAGGAAAATATTTGCACAATATGAGTCAGTGAAAATCATTTACCCGCTGTTCTTTTCCCAGTTTTAATTACTCTGCTTGTCACCAGTACAACACTGAAAGTCTGCAAGGACACACAGAGGTTATGATTGTCTTCTATCATGACACCAGCTCTGCTACTCCAAAAATGTGAAAATATTAAAAAATCATCTACAATCATTTCAAAAGTTATTCCTTCTATAAACAAGGTGGTAAAACCTGTAATAAAGCAATCAGCGTTCTCTGTAATTTGTTTTGGTTTTCAGGCATTCACTTGACCTCTACCTGGTCTTTCTGCTGGCCTCTGGCAGGATGATGCTGTATTCCAGTCATTATATGCATGGAAATTAAATTAAGTAGTGGGTGGGAAAGTGAATTAGATTTAGTAAGTTAAACAATGCATGGAAATTGAACTATATGTATTATGCATAACCTCTCCCGTGCTGATCTAGTCAGCTCCTGCTAAATGCATTTCAGGGCAGCAGCATGAAGTGACATGACTAGCAGCTGCCACAGATTTTCCTTCTTACAAACTGAATAATATGATTGTTTTATAGTCCTTGCTGGCCCTCCTTAGCTGTCCTTAAATCCAGGCTGATTTGTCAGCCAACACAAACCAGCCAGTGCCATCACCACCTGGCACCAAAGGCTATGGAATATTACCCCTGAGTGTGCAAACCCCAGCCTTTGCTAACAAGGGAATGATTTTTCCCACTAAGGCTTTGCAGAATCAACATAGAATCATATTTTTCTCATTCCCTCTGCCTCCACAGACAGTGCCCACCAGCACTGGCCACGAGCCCGATGGTTCCAGCTCTGTGTGGTTGGGTTGGCACTGCTGCTCGCTGCCTGTCCTTTGGGGATTTGGCTCCTCTGCTGTGTCCTTCTCCTCCTGCCAGTCCTGCAACCCAACATTCCTGCTGCCTGCCTGCAGCATCCTCACCTCCTGCTCCCCCAGAGCTGGGGTCCAGGAACCCCAGGGAAATCAAATTCAAACCTGTAAGTGGTGCTGAGCCCATTGCCCCAGCCCCATATCCTGTATTCAACAAAGTAAGAAAAGGCAATAGCAGCTGAAATAGTTAAAATGGAGACTAAGTTGGACTGGAAAAGCCAAGGACAACATGGAAAGATCTCCCTGACTTGTGTTAACATCCCATTACTTTAATATTAGCTCTGAAAAGAAGCATGTTGATATTTGCCAGAGAAAGGTGCTAAGATGAGCTGAGTGAAGAGACTTCAGGTGTGGGAGGGAAGAGAAACAGCTTGAGCTCACTGCTCCAGCAAATAATGCAATGCTGTTGGCTAATTACTTTTTGTAGTGCTAAGAGTTCACCTGAGTTACGAACTGCACGAAGAGCCAGTGGCAGCACCAAGTGACAGGCATTTCAAAAAGCCAGGAAGGCCGAAAGCACAAAGTTGCAGCATATCCTACAGAATGGCCGTTTTATAATCCACCTTCACAAATAATCCAAGTGTATCACAACAGCTGAAATGTCAGCCAAAATCTCAGCATTAGTCCAACTGACTGGGGGTACAGGCTGAATACCTACCCCAAGAAATCATTCGCACAGTTTGGCTCTAAGTGCAAAAGCTGCCCACTGTGCCGTTTATTTTGCTGCTGTTTAGGATGTTTTCTCCTGAAGACAGAAAAGGAGAGAATCAGCTTAGCTGAAAATTTTGCATTGTAAAATAAAAAGGGCTGATTGAAAACCTTCACCCGGGAGAGGGAGTAACTCTAGAGGGAAAGCTTTATGCAGTTTAATTGGAGTTACAACTGTAATTAAGTTCCAAGGAATGATTCTAGAAATCTGAATAAGGTAATGAAGCCCTACCTATGTTGGGATGCTCCAAGTTGTCCGATGGACGTGTGAGGTGAAGGCTTAGCTCTCTCTGAAATTCTGTGATCACTTAAATCATGCTCTGAATTTACAGGCAGAGCTGGGAATACTGCACACCGTCTTCCGAGGCCCGTTTCAGTGTTGTGTTTAGGAACTGCACTGTATGTCTTTTTTTCTCTAAAATCCTTCTGGGCATTCAGAACAAATTTGTGGTTCATGTAACTTGCAGAGCATAATATTTGAACTTTGATACTTACAGCCTTCCGTTTCTTCAACATCTGTTCCAAGATCGAGTGACCTCTGCTTTGAGAGCAGTATCCATGGCGCTGGAAACCTGAAGGTGAAAACACATAGTCTCAAGGTTGTAGTTTGATATTTTTTTCCTTTTAGTTGCTTATAAAATTTTTCCAAGAAGTGATTAGGTGTTTGCTTATGCAGGGTAATTATCTTGCATAAAGCCTCTTCCTATTATGTAGCTAATAAAAACAACAGCAACATATATCTTGGCCCAAAGAGGTTGGGAGTTTATTAAAGCTGTAAATTATGGATTCTGCTAATGCAGGGTAATAAGATCAAACAGCACAGTATGAGCAGAGATCATTCTCCTACTTTTTTGTCTAATATTGTATAGTTATTAGACATTTTGTTCCCTATTAATCTTCTTTGACCTTCTTCCACAAATTCTCCTTCCTATAAAAATGAATAAGTGCTGAGAATGGTAATGTGCCCACGACTGTCTATGAGGATAAGAGGGCACAGCGTGTCAGTGGATGAAGCCAATGCCCTGGTGAGACCACACCAACCTCCTTCGCTCCTCTCATCTGGGACCTGAGCTGTGGGCCTCAGAGGGAGGGGCTGGGAGTAATGTAGACATCTAAAATTTACTTCAGCAGAATAGCTAAATGTGGTATTTTTTCATGTCAAGTAAGGGATCTGAATGGCCATGATTTGAATAACAACTTGCCATTTTCTAAACATTGTGGGAATAGAACAGGGGAGAACCCTTCAGTGGAAGGTGCAACCCAGGTGGGACGTGACAAAACAAACACAAAATCTTTCCAAAGTCTTCTTGCAAATCCAGTGCAAAGTCTACAACACATGAAGACAGCTACAGCCTTCCCTTCTCTTTTGTGAAGGACTAGAGGACCACGGATGTGGCCACCTGCAGCAAGGACGTGACAGGGAAGAGTTCTCAGCACTTTGCTTGCGCTTTGTCAGTACAAACCACAGTCCCCGACCCTGTTTCATGGGGAATCCCTGCAGTAGCAGCCCACAGTGACTACAGTGTGACTAAATCATCCCTTTTGCTTGTAACACATGATGTATAAACATTTAAATATTTAGGGACTTTGTAACTTATTCATATCAATCACAACACTGCAATTAGAGTGAGACAGGAGTGAAGGCTCTGCTGAGAAGTTACTTTTTCAGAAAAGTTTAGTTATTGTCTCTCCATTGTTTTGTTCTTTTTTCCCCTTATGTACGGGGTAATGAAGAGAAAAAAATGTAAGGTTGGAGCTGATTTCTGCTCGTCTGCACAAATGTTAAATAAAACCTTACAAGCCATAGACAGGGTTTTAAATAAAGTGCATGGGGCACCTGAATAAATAAATAGTCATGATATTAAAAATTTAAAATCAGCGGCTCTGCATACAAAGGGAATTTGTTTCCAGATGTGTTTTCTTTGCTGGGCCCTCCCTGTTAATAAGCCAGCACTCGTGTGCCACAGCGGAGACCACTGCACCCTCTCCAGAAAGGTCCATCTTCACACCACCCCTGTGACCAGGATCTGAACTCACAGCAGGATGAAACCTGCCCTCTCCAAAACTGTGCTGCTATGGCTGAATTGCTGCAGGGCTTTTAAGCCACATCCCCTGTTCGGGGAGGGGGGACACCGGACACTCCTCCAGCCTCACGTTGTGCCCAAGTTTGTCTCGGCTCAGAGCCCCCAGGAAGTGAGGGATTTCCAGCTGGAGACTCCTCCAGCCTCATGTTGTGCCCAAGGTTGTCCCGGCTCAGAGTCCCCAGGAAGTGAGGGATTTCCAGCTGTGAGGAGAGGCACAGGGGCATCCAAGGGCAGATCCTGATGGAGGATTAGCTGGAACGTGACTGCAACACTCCAGCTGCACAGCCAAAAACCTACTGAGCAGCGAGGGTTACTATCCTTAAAGAAAATGTTGTATTTGAAACATTTTCTGTACAGCAGGTGGCTAAAGAGCGTTTTCCCAGCATGGGGAATAACAGCTTTTAAGGACTATTATAATTATTTTATGTGTAAGCAAAAAGAAAATGGAAAAAAAAAAAACAAACCAACAACTAACCCCAAATCGACAAAATCCTAAACCCACAGTATTCGTCATTTAATGGGCTCTGTGTGAATGCTAAACAGAAGGGACTCACAGAAAGAAAAGCCTATAAAACGGCTGCACTTTCAGCAGTGGAGCACCAGCATCTCTGGGTGGAGCGTGGTGCAATTTGGTGGGCAGCACGTGCCTTACCAGGGCCCAGAATCGAGGTGGGGTTTAGCATCCCGTGAGCTTTTGTATTTCACATTTAGTGCAGGTGTCTCTACGTCTGGGATGGTTGCAGGAGGTTGTGAGCGCAGGAGGTCGGGCATGTGTCCACCCACGGCTACTTGAACCACCAGGGCTCATGCTGCTTGTCTGCCACAGAGCACAGGAGCTTCCACTGCTTCGTGCAGGGCTTACGGGGCTTATATGTCCCGTGTTTGTTTTTGATCTAATGCCCTCCATGATGTCTTATTTAGTTTAGAGGTGTCCTGGGATGCTTCTGCATCTTAAAAACCACATGGAAAAGACCTGTTTTGTGCCCAAATTGGTGATGGGATGCTGCCAAGACAAGTGGCAGTGGAGGTGACCACGCCACTGAGTGCACATCACTCCGTTCATACCTTCACTTCTGTGTACTATTCCCTGTCACTCATTTTCCATTTGCTTATTTGGGGCCAACATGTCTTTTCCTTGCATTTGGTGTGTAGTGGTTTGTTCCACCAAACCAAAAGTCCTACTCACAGATACGGGACACCTTAAGAAACCTGATCAAGGCCCCTTTTCAGTCTGGAGAAGGGAAGGCTGAAGGAGAATCTGCTCAACGCCTATAAATACTTAAAGGGTGGGCGTCAGGAGGATGGGTCCAGTCTTTTTTCAGCAATGCCCAGTGACAGGACAAGAGGGAATGAACACAAACTGGAACGTAGGAAGTTCCATCTAAACATGAGGAGGAACTTCTTGACTTTGAGGGTGAGGGTGGCAGATCCCTGGTACAAGCTACCCAGAGAGGTGGTGGAGTCTCCTTTTCTGGAGATATTCAAAACCCATCTGGACATGTTCCTATGCAACCTGCTCTGGCTGGACCTACTCTGGTTGGGGGTCAGGCTAGATGATATCCAGAGGTCCCTTCCAACCCCACATCGTTCTGTGATTCTGAGATTTCCCTGGATCCAAAACCATCCTGCAGCTTGATTACCAATCTGGAGGATTTTTGCACAGTGCTTGCAAGAAGCCACCCAGTGCCCATGAGATGTGCAGGTGACCCCACCACAAACAGTGTGATGTGTTGGTGCACAGGAGCCCAGGCTGGCCTTAGGATCTCCTCACCATCTCAAGAGGAACAGACTGGAGCCGAGAAGCTCTTTTGAGCAACTGCACTTTCCATTTTAGTGCTCGAGAGAGAAGGGCTGGCTTATCTCACGAGCAAACAGGAACATGCCAGTGTTGCAGAAGTTGTTTTTAATTAATTAGAGAGATGGAAATCTTTCAAAAATTGGTTTTGGCACTCAGGATCTGAGAGAGGCAGCTTGGCACTGCTGGTAAAAGAGAACAGCAAGGTGACTGATCTAAGGAAGGAGCTGCCTTGGGGGCTGGTGTGAGCCTGAGCCTCAGTGTCCTCCTTCTCAGATGACCTCTGCAAGAGAGTAGAGGGGGACAAACCACTGCCAGCAGGGTTGCCATCCCCCTAGCTCAGATGTCAGTCATTGGATAATGGTGCAATGCAGATTTAGAGTCCAAAGATGCTGAAATCAAGCAATACACCATTTCTGACAGAATCTCAGAATGATGGGGGTTAGAAGGGACCTCTGGAGATTGTCTAGTCCAACCCCCTACCAGAGCAGATTCACTCAGAGCAGCTTGCACAGGAATGTGTCCAGGTGGGTTTTAAATGTCTGCAGAGACAGAGAGACATAAGACTCTGTTTATACACATTTTTAAGATAATAAATCTGCCCTGCTATGCTGACTTAACCCATAGTCAGGGCACAGCCTCCTCCTGTCACAGAATCACAGAATACCAGGGATTGGAAGGGACCTTGAAAGACCATCTAGTCCAATCCCCGAGCAGGAACATCGAGATCAGGTTTCCACCAGCACAACTCTTCACCAAAACAGGGATGTTCATGGCCAAGAACTGACTGGTCAGGACAACTGGCATCAGGTTTTCACCAGTTTACATGCCTGTGACAGACAGCAAAAACAAAAGGGATATCAGTGTCCCTGCCCTGTACCATGACATCACGACATCTGAAGGAAGCCTGGGCTGGCATTTCAGCCAGGACTCAGGAGGAAGGAAGAGCAATGGCTGAAGAAGCCATGTCCATGCTCTTTGGCATGGTGTGTGCCAGAGTTTGCATGGAGCATGGGGATGCCTGGGAGCTGTAGGGACATGGTGGCGTGGATCAAGAGTTACGCTTACACCCAGCATAAGCCAGCTCTCACGGGTCTCCCTCTTGCATACCAAAATGCACGCAGAAACTATTAAAACCCTGTCTCGGATTATCCTGTAAATCTCATTTACTCCCATATGGTCAAATACTTATTTACTTTACTTATTAGCAGTGTTTACTCATCAGCTCTACTTTCTGAGCAACCTCAGTTTTTCTCTGTCTTTACAGAAGCAACATCTGTCACAAGTTCCTTCCTTGGTCTGCCCTTTCTATGCTCCCCAGCCTGCATTTTCTCTCATGCAAAGTCATTTCTGTTTGTACGAAAGCAGAATAAAATGAGCTTTCTTTTTCCTGTTTATGCAAATCCCACACCCCCTCTCCCAGCAAACCGAAGCAGCGAGTGAAGCAGAAAATATACGCTGAAAAAAAAGCCCAGCCACTGCCTTTGCTGCAAAAGCATCCCTAGAGTGAACCAAAAGGCTAATGTCATATAGAATCCTAGAATGGTTTGTGTTGAAAGGGACCTTAAAGGTCATCGAGTTCCAATCCCCTGCCCTGGGCAGGGACACCTCCCACCAGACCACGTTGCTGCAAGCCCCCTCCAACCTGGCCTTGAACCCCTCCAGGGATGGGGCAGCCACAGCTTCTCTGGGCAACCTGGGCCAGGCTCTCACCACCCTCACACCAAAGAATCCACACAACTAAGTGCAAATTTACCTTGGTGTTTTCAACCACAGCGCCGGTGCCTCTGCTGCTCATTTTAATGAGGCGGTAGGTTGTAGAGCAAACACAAGAGGATATGAACCAGTTATCCAGCCTGCTCCTCTGAAGTGATTCTTGGATGCTTCTTTGGCCACCATCAGTGAAATCTAAAGAAAAAAATAAAGTGTTGGTTTTTTTTTATAATCATATTGCTGATGTCTCAGTGACCTTCCAGCCAGACTACTGCAAAATGTTCAGTAACTGGAAAAAGTGTAAGAAGGAGCAATCTGCTCCTGCCCTACACCGCTGCTGGGTGCACATCCATAGGTGCCTGAAATTCCCAGGTTCTGCTCAGCAGCCTTGTTCTGGACCAGACAGGGACATAATACCCTGTTCTAACACCCCTTCTGCTGACAGAGCAGGGTGCTGACGTCTGCCAAAAAGCATCCCTACTCATCAGTTCCTCCTTTATCTGTGAGGACTATTGTTTCGGGTTTAAGTCCAAATGAAAATTAAGCGCTTCAAAGTATGGAAAACATTAATTTCTATTCTATTCATCCACAATTATTCCATAGGAGAATGCCTAAGGACAACAGCTAGGAAGGCTAACAGTAAGATTTTCTTTTTATGTAGGACTAACTTATTAAAAACTTTCAATTAATACAAACTAATTAGAAATAAGCAAGCTTCCTTTAAGCTGGTCCAATATCCATGAAGTTTCTCATAGGCTTCAATAGTGTTTTCTGCAGGACAACAGCATATTCATAATCATATCTAATTAAAAGGCTTTAAAGGCATTCTTATCATAATTTTCCATATGTTGCATATGATTGCTACTGAGTATTGTTTTCACAGTGACAATGCTCCAATCCAGAGCAGGTCCCACCATGCTGGATGCTGTCCAAACACATATCCCTGCTCCAAAGAGTTTATGATAATCTCAGGCCAGCAAAGCCTGTAACACAACCGAGGGGCCGAGGAGACAACGATGGAGGGACAAGAGGTTCATGCTCATGAACGATGCTCAGGAAATGCAACTCGTGCTACAAAAGTATTGGGATAGAGATATGAAATGAATTTTCAGCACATCCTCGTCTAAAGGATATTTTTCCAGCCCGCTTACATCATGGTGAAAGCGCTATTAACAATCAGCACAAACAGCTTCTTGATGTTGACCTTGCCCAGCCTGACTGGTGAGGGTCACGCTGGGTGAGACCCACGGGTGGTGAGTACACATACAGACATCATCAGTTTGTTCAAGACCAAGCTTTCTAAGTGAGCATTATTCATGATACCATACATGCAGTAGTGTCTTTTGATTCCAGCCCTTCGTCTTTTATAGCCCTTTCTCATGTCATCAATACTTGCTGCAGATTTTAGATACTCGATGCAAAATTTAAACTGCTTTTGACTTTAGTCAAAAAAAAAGAAAAAGAAAAGAAAAAAAAAAAGACAGGTTAAAATATTCTTCCAACCTATAAATATTTTTCTAATCAATTCCCAGTTTATCACTAAAATCACTTGGCAGATTTCAGGTCGCAGAGGGGAAATCTCAGCTTTCAGTCTGTGTATGAAAAGTAACTCCCAGTGAACGCTGACTTTTTAATGACATTTCTGTTAGAGCAAGGTTCCCTTGTTCAAAGGTAATAGAAAATGAAGAGCTTTTTGGGGTAAGATCAAGCACAGAAATATTCAACACTGAAGAATATTGCTCTGCAAAGTTATTCAGGTATATCAGAGGAATTCTGTGACTTCAATTACACTGGCCATTACCACATGGGACAATAAATTGATGCACATTTTGGAAAGGAACTCGGGATAGAAATTGATGCAGGGTTTTGATAAAATGTCAGTGCATTTCATTTTTTTCTCCTGATTTCAGGTTTGTGGGGCTGGTTTTTTAACTTATTTTTCCTCTATTTTTACATATTACTAAGGTGTTGTAAGGAAATGTATGTGCAGAGTTACCAACAGCGAGTGCACTCGCTCAAACATTGTTAAATAAAAATTCTTTTATTTCAGTTTCAATAAATGGGATGATGTGACTTTATTAAAGAAGAAGATTGAAAACTTTGTGATGTGAGACACTTTTAAATGGAAGCACGTTAAATTATTTACTGGGGTAAAATAAGTATTTAATGGAGAAGCATTTAAAATTTAATTGACTGCTGAGATTATGGGTTGACTTATGTGAGGCACCCACACAATGTACAGCTTTCTCTTGTAATTGAAAACACCAAGAAAAACATTTTTATAAACATATTTTGAAATGAAAAAAGATACTGGAAGATTTGTTATAAAAGGTACTGTCACATTATTACTCAAGTCAGCAGAGAAAACTAAACCGGCACAGACTGGGGGGAGTGGAAGATGAATAGAGCAGTGCTGTAATTGAGAGAAGACTGTGACTGAAAGCTCTGTCTAGAATTTTAGATGGATAATTAAATAACTAAATTAAGCTATTTAATCTGGTCTGTAATCTCAGTTTAAGTGACTTACTGAAAACTCTTAATAAAACTATAGTCACTCTTTTGATCTTGTACATACTATCTCTTCCCATCCAAAACCACCAGCCATGGCCTTTTTGAAAGCTAAAATGTGTTTACAGGTCGGCTGAACTGCCAACAGAGATGTCCTGCTGCAGGACACCAGGCTCCACAGGGTGACTGGGTCTTTGCAGAGACCCGAGACACAAGGTGTGAGAAGGTTATAGGCTCCTGTCTCACCTGCTTCGGGCTGCCCTGGAGTTTCCACGTGTAACATCATGCCGTTACATCCTGTGTAGATCTGCCTTTACTTTGTTCTCTCTTCTTCCTGTGACTGTGGGAAGATCGTGATATGAAGAATTTGACAAATGGATGGGTCTGGAGGGCACAGCCAAGCTAAGTGAACCAAAAGCCGGATCAGGTCTGCTACCTCCTGGAGCACCCTCTCACCCAGGCCAATGTCCTACACCACCACACATCTGCTACCAGAGAGAAGGATGGCCCCGGAGCTGTGTAACTCCCTATACATTATATTTTTATGATTTCTGTCTTTAATTGGAGACCTCATTGACTCAGATTGTTCCCCATACATCTACATTTGCCTTTGGATGAGAAACTTCATGTTGTCATTCCTCCTCGTGTGAAATGACTCCCACTGGGTGAACACAGCAGTGCTTTAAAAGTGACCATCCTCCACTTTACAAGGATTAATTTCCTTTCAATAATATAAGAAATTACAGCAAAATTAAAAAAAAATGACTATGTAGTCATGTACTGATGAAAAATTTTCTGGGAAGCACCAGCTGAGTCAGCCATTAAATGATCCTTCCAGACTGTTTCTAGATTATTTATAACACTTGACAAAATATTACTAATATTAGACATTGCCAAACAATGTGTCAAATTGCCACTCTAATTACTCCACCAGCAACAGATCCTTTTGCAGTCAATCACATTTGAATATGTTTGTGAAAAAAACCCAGTAACTTCTTTGTGTTATTTTTAAATTGTTGTGGTTTTATTTGAGAGTTGCTGGCAGCTGCAGAGCTAACACAGGGCAATAACCATGCTTTTCATCCCAGCACGTTTAACTGACAGGTTTATCTATCTGGGGACTTTTCAAAAATTATTTAAAAAAAAAACAAACCAGAATGATTAATACATTCACATTAAAAAAAAAAAAAAAGAAGCAATTTTTGCTCACAATTTAACTTTTGATCTGTGTTTCGGTGGCACAGCATGAAAATAACACTTTATTCTAGAAATTTCCTTTTCTTTCCTTTACACCTTTGTGGGAGACAGCAAAAGAGAACCTCAATCTGAGCAATTAAAGGCTTTAGCATTTTTAAGTGGCTATCACTGTGTGAGAACCCTGTACCACAAATAATTTCTAAAGACCCAAAGGAACATTGCATTATTACCCTCAAAATGATGGAAGTGTAATGAGTGCCTATTGGAGACGTTTGTCAGCATCAGTGGGAACTTACGACTTGTGGCAATTTGATGATTCTCGCTGTACACCATGGTGTGCCACCCAGGTGGAGAAGCTGGACTGTTTGAATTAACACCTCTACAACAGCTGCTGTTGGGTTTGCATTATCTCCATCAGATACCAAGACTCACAGGCCCCATATTTAATGGCAATTTGTACACCAACCCGAGCATGACCCACTCTGGGCAACAGCAGAGCCCTGACCCTGCCCATCCACCCCAGCTCCTCAGGGACCTCCAACACCCCAGGGTCACCACCACCAAGAAATGGACTGTAGACAGAACCCTTGAGCAGTTTGCTACAGGATGATAGAATGGTTTGTGTTGAAAGGGACCTTAAAGATTATAAAGTTCCAAACCCCCTGTCCTGGGCAGGGACACCTCCAGACCAGGTTGTTCAAAGTCCCCATCCAACCAGGCCTGGAACCCCTTCAGGGATGGGGCAGCCACAGCTTCTCTGGGCAACCTGGGCCAGGGTCTCACCATCCTCATGGTGAAAAATTTCTTCCTGACTTCTAATCTAAATCTCCCCTCTTCCAGTTTGAAGCCATTATCTCTTGTCCTATCACTGCATGCCCTTGTAAAAAGTCCATCTCCAGCTTTCTTGTAGGCTCCCTTCAGACACTGAAAGACCTCAATAAGGTCTCCCAAACTACCTTGCAACCCTCTCTTGAGCCACACCTGCCTATACCCAGGCTTATTCACAGAGCTAGGCTATCTGCACCTCAGGTTTTAAAACCTTTCCTTTAAGGAAGTCTTCTCCTCTGTGCAAAATAGAAAATGTTGCCTCCCTTAATGTTAAAAACACCAAACCACTCCAGTTGTATAATCCGTCCACACCGATCCTTTCTTTTAAATTTAGTAATTAAGTTTAGTCTCAGCTGAGAATCAGTACGCCAGATTTCAGCCCGAAGTGAAAATAAATGGCTGAATTATAAATCCCTAAAAATAGAAATTCAGAATGCAATCACTGGCACAACCTTCATTTGGGCCCCCGTAGTATTATAAAAGACATTTAGTAAACAACAAGGTAGCTAATGATGCAGTAAGCATTTTCATACAGCTCTTAGAGACAACTCACTACACATAATTAGAGCATTACTAGAGTCATCAACTGTCTAGTACATCTGATAAAGAAATGTCACCTGCCTCAAAATATGGTAGCTATTCCAGTTGCCTTATGTGCAAAGCTTTAAAAATCAGAGAGAGACGACGACGACAACAAAGCTAATGACATAGTTCACATCTTGTTGTTTTGAAGCAGTAGAGAAATTTGGAAAAGTTAATTTTTTTTTTCTTCTCTGTCATTTGCTGAACTTTGGGAATCAGCTCTTGTGGGGATTAATAAGACATTCAAACACAAATGCTGTGCCCATCCCTGTTGGATTATTTAATGTCTGGACTAAGAGCCTGTCCGGCAAAGGCTGAACGAGACTGAAGAGTGCGGAATGAAGCTCCTCTCACCCCAGGCTGGCTATCCAAACACTGAGCATATTTGTCACCTAAGCTTTTCTTACATGATACGGTGATAGATGTGACTCCAGAGGATGATTCATCCTCTCGAGGCGTTAACTCAGACGGGGCTGAACCGCCTTTGAGCGCGCTGGCTCCTCTTCGCTACAGAGGCAGCAAGTTTGTTTGTTTCATCCGACATCCAGCTCTTGAGTAACGAGTTAAACAAGACAGATTCCACCCTAAATTCGTAGTTCAGACAGGTACCCTGCCTCATCCTTTTCTGAACGCAATGACAGAGCAATTCAAGTGATTGCTACCCTGGCAAATGCCACTTGTGCATGAGTCGGAAAGCCCAGAGCTTCCACCACCAATGGATTATAACACAGATGGAAAAAATCTGTGTCAGCCTCTTGTTTTGGGCTGCCAACCAAAATGTGGCATTTATGGAGTCCTCTACAAAGACAGAAGCGTCCGAGTGCTGAGATCAGCACGGCACTATTTCTGTGGTTTTTCAAACATTCATGAAGGCAACAGGAACACAGCAAGCGGATTTAGCATCGGTGATGTGGAACCACAACGTACACATAAATAAAGCATTGAGTGAATAGTGAATAACTCCAGCACTCCAGGACCTTTGGCAGTAATGGCAGGATTTCAATTATTTGAATGCTTGTTGGAAAAAAGGAAAAAAAAAAAAAAAAGCTATTTCCTACCCTCAGAAACAAATTCACCAAGTGCTTTTACACTTGGAGATAATTCAACATGCATCCACAGGAATGTCTTCTTGCCTTAATTCTATTCAGTATTTTCATTTATAACTTGGATACAGCAAGAGAGAGTCGTCCGGAAAAATTAAAATGCCACAAAATAGAATAAAACAAACCAAACCCAAAAGAACCAAATAACCAGAACTCAAGAATACTGTAGTAAAGGGAGAAAAAGGTACACATTTGGAAAGGTAAAATTCAGGTGGGGAGTAGCTTTCCATGCAGTGAAGTACTGGGAGCGGGAGGATGATACACCACTAGCTGTACTAGCCAGCATGGTGACTTCTGCAAGAGATTTAAAGAAAGGTGAGAGATGAGCTGTAGAGGCTGGAGGACAGCAGGGAGACTTAACAGACTTTCAGAAAAACATGAGTTTTCTGGAAAAATTGAAAGGTTTGGTTTTGTTTAATATAAAAAAAAAGAAGGCTAAGGAAGGCTGCTTCAGGAGCCTGGGAGGAACCAGCAGCAAGCTGTTCTGGTCCATTGAAAATAAGGCAAAAAATGAGACCATCTCGATGGCATATGAGACATTTCAAGAATTCCTAATGGATCTTCCAGAAGTTGCATCAACAGACAAGAAGTTCTTTCCTGTGGCTCTAGTGTTGCTTTTTGCTGTTGTCACAGCAGGACAGTTGTCTAACTCGGTATTTAAAAGAATGTGGTATTGCTTGGAGGCAACACAAGATCTGGGGCTGAACCATCTCTTGAGTCTCTTTCAGCTTTTCTTTTGGAGGATGATTTTTTATTTTCTGACTCATAACATCAACCCCCCCACATTTGTTCATGTGTTACTGTTGTACATCGGGCAGGGGCCACTTGGGAGAAGAAGAAACCTCTTTTGAAGCACAATGTGCGTGATGACACATGAAGACTGCAGCTGTCCCCTTGCCAACAGTGGCCTGGATTAGAAAGATGTAATGAAAAGGCACATTCTCTGTTTAGTCACTGGGAAACAAGTGGTTTCATAAGCTTGTATTTTCCATTCTTCTTGTTATTTTCCCCCCTCGGGGTATTTCTTTCCTTCTTTTCTAAAGGCTCATGTTACCATGGGAAACATGACAGAAACCAGCGGGCGTTGTTAGCCTGGGAGATCCTAAATAATTTCTGATGTGAAAACATCTTAATTCCTAAGGTACAATTTTGAGGTGCTGATCCAAAGCCCATTGCAGTCTATGAAAGGCTTTTCATCAGAGTTTAATGCAGAAGAGTTAACTGATTTCTCCTGTATTAAGAAATTCCTGCAATGAGAACACAAAGGATAGGCTGAGGACCACAAAAATAGCTTTCTTTTTTTTTTTCCCCAAGACTGAAAGAGCAGAGTTTATTAACAATGTAGAAAACCTTTGACTGAGTCAACACAAAGCATTTTTCAAAGCGCTTGGCTCTCGCAATTCAGAAGTCGATTCGCTGTCAGAGTATTTGTTCTGGACTTGTCAGGAATCTATTGGAGAAGTAACAGCTCTGTTTGCAGAAGTCTCTGCTAAACACTGTCACCATTTCTTCTGCCTGATCAGATGTGCTTCCAGCACATCCTTTCTTCTAGATATGGAGGTATTTCCTTGTTCCGCTTTAAAATTGACTGACTATCCCTAAGGAGGACTTGGGAAAATAAGTCAAACTAATAACCTGATTCTTAGCTGGTAATCTGTTAAATACATCAAAAACTTCACTCAACATTACTGTGTTTTCATTTTTGCATGAGTAACCTTCAGAAAGCTTCACAACTGTGTAATGTATGCAACCATTTTTTTAAGAGAAACTGTTTCATCTTTTATTCTATTAATTCATTTATCAAAGGGGAATAGGAGCCTATGGGTTTATTTACATCTTCTCAGCAAGCAAAACATTGCAATCTAAAATAATCCTGAGCAGAAATCTGCCAAGAACATTGGGAAAACAGCTCTTCTTGCAGGTGTTAATACGCTGAATCAGAAGTAAAGCCTCAGAAACAGAGAGAAAATAAAGATATTTGTAATGCCTGACACACTACAATTTTCATTTTTTTTTTTCCCCAGGATGAGCTTTCTAAATCTTACCCTAAAGTATCTGTTTGAATTTGATTGAAGGTCAACATATTCTCTTTGTAAAATGACTAGTCTCCAATTACCCTGTACATCGGGGAGCTAATGCAAGGACAGTTAATGAATGAGATCTGTGTGGAAGCATGAATATTAAACAGCCCATATTGCATAGCTCCTGGTGCTGTCCCAGGATTTGATCCAAAGTCCACTGGGATGAACTGAAGCATCAGCACACTCAATCCAAAGGGGTTTGGGGCATGCCCATACCCTCTGGGCAGACCCATCATTCAAGAGAAGGGTTGGAGATGGCCACACCAGCCCCAGCCCAGCCCACAGGAACCTGCTCCATCCAACATGTCCTCCTGGGACACATCAGCTTTGCTCTGACGCAAAATCTGGCCCTTCTCATCCGTTATCTGTATTTGCTGAGCAATCACAATCCATCTCTTACATGCTCTATTTCTTCTGTCAGACCTTGTGGTAATTATAAGTGCAATTAGCTTTACCGGGTAGCTCATAATAAACTACCGTATAACACAGAGTTCTCAAATGTGCTGGGTAATCTGTAGTTTAGAAGATAGATATACCCAGACAGTCAGAGACACACACAAGCATGAATTTTAAAGCATACTTACCCTGAGAAACTTCACGTCCTTCCAGGTAACTCAGGACAGCCTGGCTGCTGGCGTCCAGCACAATAAAGCACTCCCAACAGCAAAACACACGTATCTGCCCCAAAAATAAAAGCTAGTTACGTATGTGTACATTTTCAGTTTAAATTTGGCCATTTTATATCCTGAGTTAGACTTCAGCTGATTAACTGACTTCGCTATTCAATTAACTTTTGTTGATAAGAAACCCTCTAATTGAGTGGTAACATCACACTCTGGAATCTCTATGGATGCTGGGAGGAGGCAGTCATCTAAATATCTCCCTGTAATGCATTTTACACTGAAAACATTTGATTTTTTTTTAATTTTATTTTTAATTTTGGAGTGACTTTTCTTTTCAGAATCAGATCTGGATCCTTATTTGCTGCGGGCAGTGTATCTTCACCTACGTATCAGACCCCAAAATAGAGCCCTAACAGTAGAAGGCATGAGTACCAAGTTAGAAAAAAACCCACAATGGATTCAATCTTTATCATAAAACTACTGTTCCTCCTCACCCGTGCCCTCTTGTAGGTTACTCTATTTGTACCTGCAGATCTGTCCCACCTCTGGTTGGCAATAATGCAGGGGAATAGCTTCTGGTCCACTGCAGCCAGCAGAGATGCCACCAGCTCAAGTCCAACGCCCTCAAGGATCAGAAAATGTAAAGATCATTTTCCCTCGAAGCCACAGATCCAAAGCTCCGGGTGCTAAGGTCACACCTCAGCTGGCAGGCTCGGCGAAGACGGCCGCGTGAAGTCCATGGGTATTCTCCAAATTACATTAAATCTCCATGTGAAGTCTGTCACTGGGGAACAGAGTGACCTTGGAGCTTGCTGTAGCTTAATCCTGCTCTAATCCTCCTCTCCGAGCCAGGATTACGGTACAGTGAACTAAGAAATTTCTCCTCCTGGATGAGAGCTTCCATAGTGGAGGTTCCCGTGTTCTAGCCCTCCTGCAGCTGCCCCGCTGCCTGTCCCAGCAGCGTCCCCAGCAAGGCACTGGGCTGGCTCCCTGTTTCTCTCCACTGGCACGACCTTATTCTTTAAGACTTCTATTGAAATTAATGGGACTACTGGGAGAGCATGGTGTAATCTGGACTGGTGCTGTAAAATGTTGTATGCCCTGAATGTCATCCCAGAGGAAAATTTTCGCAGCCAATTATACCAATGGAGTTGAATGTGTTTATTTTGTCATTCCTGCTGAGCAGCAATATTCTACTTAGGCATTTTAATGGCTGTGAAGAATAGTATACATTTAGCGTGTGGAAGCTGCAAAGACAAAACAGTTCCAATTTTCTGATGTTTTAAGGTACTAGGCCTGCTGTCAGCTCACGACAAATCAGGTGCCAAGGAGGTCCTCCCTGGGCAAACTGCTCTTCAGCAAAACCAGTGCTTTAGTGTTGCCTAATGAGATATTGGATCATTAGAGAAACGTTAAGTTTCCAAGGAACAACAGGAGCGATTAATTTGGTTTCACATCACGGAAAGTTGCAGCACATGCTTGTTTGGGGAGAATAATACAACACAAGGAACCCCAAGCAGGGCTTGTGGGCTTTTGGTTTGAAACTGTAGTGCTCATAGAAGACTTGCAGTAATTTAAAATTTTATCACTGCCTCTTGTTAAAACCAATTACATAAATTATTTTAAACCTTGGTAGTATTAAGGTAAGAGGAAAAACTTGGTAGAAACTTGTAGTCTATGCAGACAAAAACCCCCAGTATATTGATTTTCCCCCAATAACAGCTCGTGTATCTAAATAATTTTAAAATTTCTGCATTTTAAATTGGTTTATTTTCTTGGTTCTTACCTTTTCTAATGGAAGATCTTACCTAAAATAAAAAATACATACAAGCAGAACATAAAGATCCCAGTCTATGAGGACTAGTGGTAAATGTTTTTAATGCAAACTTGGAATTACTTGTAAATCAAGAAGAAATCTGCAATGACTTTAGTGAAGGTGCTTACAAGGTGTGAAGTCCTGAAGCAGACCTCAGCTAATTCAGCTTTCTGCTGACTACAAGCGGTATTAGACTGGGCCTAATGAGCTCTCAGGACATTCATGCATATCTCATATGTTAAGAACCCCCCCCTGAACTCTGGTATAAACCAACATGCTTATCGCCAACTTGTTTTTAGGTATCTCAGTCAGAGATCTGCTCCTCATTAAGGCTAATCTTATGGGGTAACAACTAACCACATTTAAATGACTGATAAACTGACTCGGAGAGATTTTAGGATATTATCTTAAAGGTGCATCGCAATACCTGCACCCCAGGGGTTCTGGATCTTTCAGTCTTTGCTTCAAAGGTTAAACAGATTTAATCTTCAAGTGAGCTTTCATTCCTGGATGGAAAGTTTTACTTTATCTACAGGAGAATTTGCAGATTTGGATCACCTTTCCATGATGAGCACACACTGCAGAAAGTTGTATTTCAGAACAGGAGGTTTGAGAGTTTTTTTTTTATTTTTTCTATGTTTGTATGCTTGTTAAAAAAAAAAAAAGAAAAGCTGTTTCTATTGCAATGTTTCTACTGTGATATTGACATTCAGAAGAAATCGATAAAAGACTCCTCCACTGTTGGCTGTACAAAAGAAAGGGATGCTGCTATTTTCAGTAATTAAATCCTTGTTTCATCTGCGAAGGTAACACAGCCGTGTAAAGAGCCTCCCCACGGCGTGCAAGGTACATACTGTCCCCTTGGTCTGCCAACAGTTATGGGAAAGGGGAGTCCACCGAGCCCCAAGGACTGATGCTATGGCTGGGCAATCCTCTGTGGATCCCCAGGAGCCAGCGCTGGTGGTTGTCCCACCCGGTGGTGGAGGGAAACACTCCCACCTCACCCACCAAGCCCCAGAGAAGACCATGTCTGAACATCTACACTGAGCACAGAAGGAAACATTTCTTTGAAGATTTACAAAGAATATTCAACTGTTCTTTAACTACTCACTGTTCCAAACCTGGAAGTAGAAGTCACTGTTGAAATATGGGGACTTCAGGCTGGCTTCACTAGGAATCTTAAATTCACCTTTAATTATGGATAAGGTTAGGTTGTGTGACAGCATGGAAACACATAGGAGGAAATTAAAGGGTTAATTTAATTTAAACTGGGAAATTAACCTAGGGAAACTGTTCTGTGCCATGGAAAAAAACCCAGCTCTTAGACAGAAATGATGGTCATCCATAGGAGAGATGCAATCACTGCATGCTGAGTGGCCTCTGCCAGCTGTGGTTCCCCCTTCTCCACTGAAGCATCTGGGAGGAGGAGGAAGTCTGAGAGCAGAAGTATTTTGTAACCTGCAGATCCCCTGTAACCCCTTCAAACCAGGGAGGGTTACATGGATTTATTTTATAGCCCAGTCCAAACACCCTGCTATATAGAAAGTGCCAATTTTCTTCTTAAATTTAACATGAACAATTGGTACCTCCTATTACAAAACGAAACAAACATGGGGATTTAGTGCTCATTAAGAGAGAACTAACTGGAAGGAACTACCCATTTGGAGGCCTGGGAAAAGGATGCTCCCTTGCAGCTTTAAGCTCTTCAGCTGCAGCCAACCCTGGGTGTCACCACCCAAGGCGTGTCAGCCCTTCTTTGAGGTTTAGATTTCCCCTGACCTCTTGAGTTTTGTGGCAAAACCCTGGCAGCATCCTTTGCTGGTGGTAGAGATGAGAAGCTGTGCACAGCCCTAAGATAGGCACAGGCTTTGCAGGTATCAGATACCCTCTCCAAGCTCAGTGGAGGGGTTTGGGGCACTGAAATTCCCCATGGCTTCAACTTGCTTAAAGAGCTTAAATAAAAAAAACAAACAAACAAACCAAACCAATCCAAACCACCCAAAAAGCCACTGCCTGAGTCTGGGGCCAAAGGAGATTGTCAGCTGTAAGGAAAACGTTGTATTGCAATTGAAACACGTCTACTCTTGGACTGGCAGCTTCTGAGAGTGCAATATATCCACTTTCTCTCGGGCACAAGATCAATTGTGAATCCCTCCTGAGCACAGAATTATGCCTCTGAACCTCAACCTCCATTTACAAGATTTCTTTTCCCTGTGCCTGTTATGGCAACTTTAAAAGCCTGAACTGCATTTTTCTTGGGTCTACCTGAAATGATGGTTTCGAGCACACCAATTGTCTCAAACACAAGAGCAAAAACCGACCTGGCAATTGAAATGTCAACACTGCCCAGGTGTCTCAGCCACTGCTGATGTTTTAGCAAAATCACGAGGCAAAAAGCTGATGATATTTATGGCACCATCTGAAAGTCTTGGCTCCAAGACCCATAACTGCACTGTAGGCAGCTGCCCTAACACAGAGCTGGCAGGTTTTATCCCAGCCCATACGAGCAGTGACTCAACAAAACACCGGACATCAGGCAAAAACAGTGAATCTGAAAAGGCAAATTAATTTCAATATATTTAAAAATCATAGAATTGTCTAGGTTGGAATGGACCTTTAAGATCATCTATTCCAACCATCAACCTAACTCTGATTAAAAACAAAAATCCAACAACCCATCACTAAACCACATCACTCAGCACCATGTCAACCCCTCTTTTAAATCCCTCTAGGGATGGTGCCTCAACCCCTGCCCTGGGCAGCCCAGTCCAAGGCTTAATAATCCTTTCCATGGAAACATTTTTCCTGATCTCCAACCTGAACCTCCCTGGTGCAACTTGAGGCCATTTCCTCTTGTCCCATCATCTGTGACTTGGGAGAAGAGACCGATCCCTCCTGGCTACACCCTCCTTTCAGGGAGTTGTAGAGAGCGAGAAGGTCTCCTCTTTTCCAGGCTGAATACCCCCAGCTCCCTCAACTTCTCCTCATCAGGCTTATTCTCCAGACCCCTCACCAACTCCATTGCCCTTCTCTGGACCCGCTCCAGCACCTCAATGTCACTTTTGTGGTGAGGGGCCCAAAACTGGACACAGTATTGGAGGGTACAGATAATCAGTGCTCTCTAGTCCGAAAACATATTGACTGAAAACATCACTTCCAGTTTAGCTCTGGGTTGTTTTAAAAAACAAAAAAAGTGAAGTTCTTGCTGTGTAAAACCCTCGTCAAAACCATTTATTAACCAGCTGGTGGCAGTGTTTTCATTAGGAAAAGATAAAAGGCATCACACTCGTTTTCCATAAAATCCACTCTTTCAGCTACTGAAGTGGAAGAATCTTACTTGTTACCTGTTTTCCCCCATTAAAATTCTAAGAAGATCCATACAAGAAATAACCCCCCTCAGTCCCTGCCACAGCATACTCTGCTTTTAATGGGTTATACACTGCCAGGAGAGCACAGATATGTTTCATTTCCCTTTCAAGCTTGGTTGTTGTTTATGCTGCCAGAATGCTGCTTTGTTAGGGGGATCCTTGTTTTTCTGGGCAAGTTAGTTTAGATTTCGAGCAGAGACGTGAAGAACGGTATAAAAACACAACAGATTTAATATCAGTTTCTACCCACCACTGGGCATTGTGTTTTGAAAGGAGTTGTTTCTGGAAAGCGAGAGCACTGCAATATTTCCTTGCTCTCCCCACACATTGAGCAATGGCGTGTTCCCACCACTCTCCTGCATCTTAATTTGACCCAGTCCATGGCTGTGTGGAGGAGAGCTTCATCTCCCCTCATGGTATTTATTAGAAAAGGAAATAACAATTAATCAGCATTTATCAGAAATAACTTGGAGAGCACAGACTGCCTTATCTGGAACTGCCTCTCACATGCCCATCCCTCCCAAGCTTCCCACAGTGAGCCTCGACATGCGATATTTACGGATTTTTTCCTGTCCCAAAATAACAGGTACCAAGAATACGGAGTGATAAGTGAAAGCCGTTCTGACCCCTCTGATTGAGAATAACACCGCACTCCTACTCTGAGGAATCAAACACTCCTCCCCATATGTGATAGCCGTGCCATCTGCACCAGCTCCATCTGCTAACGGGCATCTTAAGCCTCCACACATGTACCCTTAACTGATGCCAAGCCATGTCGGAACACCTCCTTTATATCTGGGAATCGCAGCACGCTATAGCTAAGATGTTAAAAAAAACCCCAACCAAAACAACCCCACCAAAAAAAGAAACAAATCCCAAAAGAAATGCCTGTTAGGATGCATGAAGCCCTCAGCAGCTTGGGTGTAGAGCCAACAGGACCGTCAACTGCTGATCCCAACTGTTGTGCCCCCCGCGCTCATGCTCTCCCTCTATATGTCCCCCCATTACACCTCCATTAGTGCAGGTGCAGTTGCTGCAGGGCTAATGCCTCCATGTGGGATATAATGAGGTTTAGGAAAGACTCATGACCCACTGTAAATACCTGCACTGCAGTTTGGGAATGGCCAATTTAGGTGGCAGCTCTCCAAGGCCAGGCTCTTCTCTCTCTATTTTCGCACCAGGAGAGCTCAGCTTGCTTTGGATTATCTCAGAATCACTGAAAAAGCAAAGAATAAACACTTATGAACTTCAAAAACTGTGCTAATCTTTTAGAGACAGGCACTTTGCTAAACTGGGAGATCTTTACAGGTTGTGGCTGTCAGCTTTCAGCTTGGCTTTGCTTCTCTTTCCTTGGACAGTAAACCAGAAACTCCAGTGCTAGGAACCCAGAGATTAAAAAAATACATTACTAAATGGGAAAAACCCAACATATGTCACTTCAAAAGAGGAAATCTGGCACCCAGTTTAGCAGCAAGGTCAAAGTGACACTTGACTTCAATGGCTCCAAAGTTCCTCGCTGCTTCCATGGCTGGGGAGGATGCAGGGCAGGAGCTGCTCCCAGGTGCTCAGGGGGGTGAGCATGAGCGATTCAACCCCCAGCGGAGGGTCCCCCAACTGGGGGGCCTGACAGGCAGCTGGCAGGAAACCTTCCTCCCTGTGACTTTGTCAGGATGGATTGAGTTTTCCCAGATCACTTCATTTTTGTTTTAATGATCTGGCATTTTCCAATGGAAGGAAAATTGTTTGGAGGAGATTTCTGGCCAGCTCAATTTTAGCCCCTTTGGGGTTTTGTGGCATTCCTGGCCTTTTTCTATACCTGATGAGTGAACAATTTCTGCCTGAACAATACCTGATGAGTGAACAATTTCTGCCCCATACCCCGCCCCCCCATGCAATCCACTCCCCCCTCAGGATGCAGGTTTCATTCTTCCCATCCTTCCTTCTCAAGTTAGAAAATACTGTAAATATTTCTGAGTGAATGAGTGATTGATGTCTCAATCATGTGAGAATTTGCATCCAACCTTGGTTGTTCTGTCCTATCAGCTGGCTGAGTGATCGTAAAATTAAGCTTTGCAGCCGGGGGGGGTGGTTTGTGGAGACACCTTTGATGTTTATTCTGCAGATGAACCCTTCTCTGCGGGTGGGCAGCCGTGATCCCCGGGCGAGAGAGAAGCCAGCGTGTGAACTGGTGGCCACGCCATAAACAACATGAAGCAAACCCCCAAAATAGGGTGTCCTCCAAATCACAAGAGAAGGCAGAGAAGAAAAGATGACGTGTTTGTAAACAGAACAGGAGCTCACACCGGGACTCCTGCCTTGTCTTCATTAATCTTTGTTATTTATTCCCCAGCACATATTCATGCAAACCTTTTCCTTTCCTGGGGAGGAAGGTATCTTTAGTCTTTTTAAATTACGCTTGTTGCAACAGGAAGCTGTAACAGATCCAGTATATGTTTACTTTACTTAATCTGTGTGTTTTGGCAACTGGCATCATGATACATAATATTTTATATTTAGAGTTTACCTTTTCATGGAGACCAGCTTTTCAGACAGCCACAAATTAACGCTTTGGGTTTTTTTTCATCTCAGTAGTGATACCACTTTGTTTTGCCTCCTAAAGTCTCTTCCCTGAGAACCTCAGTAGCCAGAGGAGCTGACAGCAATGGGATGGCACAACTTAACGTGGCTGCTGTGAACACCAGAAACCTTCCCCAATGCCCTTGCTGGTCCCTGGTGAGCCTGAGTGACAAATCCCATCCCCTAAATGTGAAGTTATGATGTTGCTGAGATATTTGCACAGCCTCAAGCAGTTCTGTCTTCTTATAGGTTTTCTCATGTGGTCAACACCAGAAAGCCATGGGACCTCTTGCCTAAACTTTCTTCACCATGATGACAATACAGAGCAATTCAGTCGTTGCTCCGTGCCCTTTGGCGCCCGTTGAATTTTGATTTCTGCTGCTAAAATAAACCTGAAGACCTTCTTGTCTTCCCTCCTTGTTCCTCTCCCCTTGTTCCAACCCAGTCACTACTAACTGTGCATGCCACTAAAAGACAGCACGGGAAAGGCAAGGCTGAATCCTTATCTGGAGGAGGATTTCCAAAACAAATAGCATTAGGGGCTCGGATCTGGCTTTGACTGCCTCCTGCCATCTCTATTTGAAGATTTGAAATCCCCAAATTTTCAAATGTTCCTCTGCCGGCTTTTCTACTCAAAGTGCTGTTCATAGAATCATAGAATCATTTAGGTTGGAAGAGACCCTTGGGATCATCAAGTCCAACCATCAGCCCTACTCTACAAGATCTCCCCTACACCAGATCCCTCAACACCACATCTAATCTACTCTGAAACACAGTCAGGGATGGGGACTCCACCACCTCCCTGGGCAGCTGATTCCACTGACTGACCACTCTCTCTGTGAAAAACTTTTTCCTCATGGCCAGCCTAACCCTACCCTGCTGCAGCTTGCAGCCATTCCCTCTCCTTCTATCGCTCATTGCCTGTGAGAAGAGACCAGCACCAACCTCTCTCCAATGCCCTTTCAAGCAGTTGTAGAGAGTGATGAGGTCTCCCCTCAGCCTCCTCTTCCTCAAACTAAACACTCCCAGCTTCCTCAATCGATCCTCATAAGCCTTATTCTCCAGGCCTCTCACCAGCTTCGTTGCCCTCCTCTGCACTCGCTCCAGCGCCTGTTCATCCAGAGAACTCACAGCCAATCCTTATTACCCTCCACAGCCTTTCGCTGCCTTTTCAGGCCCCTTTGGTTGGTTTTGTTAACGTTAGAGGGCAGTCTTCCATTTTATTGCTTTTTAAATTTATTTTTTTATTTTTTTTTTATCCTTCAAACCTATTTTAAATAGGCGCCTTTTGCAACGTGCAGAACCGCCAGCGCTTTGGCAGGCCGGGGGTGAGGGGAGAAAAGCGTTCAAAACAAAACGATGCCATTTTCATTTTAAAAACTACTACAATCCTGCGAATATGTTCTCCCAAATATCACATTTGCATGAGTTTTGTATAGCTAGGAGGGTATACAATTTAGGAAATGTAACAGACATTAACTGTTTCGCATCACAGCCGCTGTCTGCGGAGGCTCGGTGATTGCCCAGCAGGAACCGGAGTGGATTAATGCAACGCAGCCGCTCCTTGACCTCACGGGGTGTTAAACTAGAGGTGGCTAAAGGTGACTACTGCCCACCCAAGCTTTATGGTGAGCATCTCTAAAATCTCTTCAACTCACCTCAAGAAGCGTTTTGAAATCAAAAAGTCGAGCCATAAAAGGGGAAAAAAAAAAAAGAAAAGATGTCAAAGACCAAAAGTTGCTTTAAAACGTGTAGGAAATGTATTTCTGAATCACAGACTAAGAAATGTCTCAGAGTCATAAAACCATAAACCATCTATAATGCCATTCCACCATTCAACGTGGTAATATTCATATATCAAAGCCGAGGTGCCGTAAGCTTCCAACTTTTTTAGGATGGCATTCATCTTTATGACAAAAATAATTATGGAAAGCTAACCTGCAGCGCTTTCAAGCTGGCAGAGGAAAAAGCACCATGTCTCCCCTTCTCCAGCCCCACCACATCTACAAATGCTAAGCTGGTGACCAAGAAAATGAAGAAAGAGCAAAATACACGTATGTCACAGGCTTTCATCTCCCTGGGAACTTTGTGTTTTTCCACAGTGCGAGTACCCGGGACAGCAAAAAACCAACCAACCCTCCAAATATGGGAATTGCTCAGAGATCCGATTTTAGCCCTTTTTTTCTCCCCTGCAAATCTCCTCCTTCATGCTGTCACCTGCTGGTTGTCCATCGTTCCCATTTGCACTACAGCAGTGCTGAGACACCCAACTCATTTGCTGGGGTTAGACACTGCACAAATTCCACACCCAGAGGACGTTCCGGCCCCGGCAGCGGAAAATCACGTCAGTCTGACAGAGCAAGGGGAAAAAAGGACAAGTTCATCTTATTTTGGCTCTAAGACCCCAGTGCAGAAATATTAAGTAACTTGCCCAAGGTGACAATGGGACCTGGAGGGACAGGAGAAACAACTGCAAATTTTTTTAATTGATTATTTTGTTTTGTTTTGTTTTGTTTTTTGCTTTTAATTGCAAGGCTCCGTGTCTGGCGCACTGCGTTCCCACCTGGGCTCAGCTCTCCTGGGCTTGCGCTTCCGCAACTCCACGGTGCAAAACTATGAGTGTCCTGGTTTGAGGTAAAACAAACCAGTTTTCTGTTCAGTAGTTTTACTTTCTTAGCTGGGCCNTTATTGTTTATTATATTATTATTATTTATATTTCATTAAAGTAGTTCAGTTTTGATCTAAACTCCCGAATCTCTTAATCCTTTCCTCTCCTCTCTTTTCCTTAGTGGGGGGGGGAGGAGGGGTCATCATCTGTCCTGATTGGTCAAAACCAGGACAATGAGAAAAAAAATCTCTTCCCTCTCCCCCACCGGCATGTGAAGTTCCTTGTTTATTTATGGTAACGTTGAACCCTTTCCTGAAGGTCAAGAATTTAAAAAGTAAGTCTGAGAAAGAGGAGTTTTCATACACTCCGAGACAAGGTCCCCTGGAGAGCGCTTGTGTTTGCTTTTTCTCCCCGGTTTTATTCAGTTAGTCCTGAACAAGTGCTTCCCTCGCTGCTCCTGCTGCTGCTGCCCGGTACTGCATTTAACAGGGCACCGAGGAAAACACAGCGCTGTACTGGGGTCACCACATAAATAAATAAAATACAAGACTACTGACACATCCTTTGCTCTGAGTGCTGGTAAACGCCAGCACTTTAATGGTAACCAGTAAGAGGCTTGTGGAGACCTAATGAGGGAGACTTTTTTTTTTTTTTTAATGATTTGCATGAAATAAAACCTCTGCTCTCGTTGGAAAAACATGAAAAAATATATATATAAGTCAAACTTACAGAGTGAAATTCTGTCCTCCAGCAGCACAAAGGCAGGTCCCAGGGGTCAGTCCCTACACTGCAGGGGAGGAGCTGTAAAAAAATAATGCAAATGCTGGGATGGTAATGAATATTCAAGGCCAGGTTGGAGGGGGCTTGGAGCAACCTGCTCTGGTGGGAGGTGTCCCTGCCCAGGGCAGGGGGGTTGGAACTGGATGATCTTTAAGGTCCCTTCCAACCCAACCCAGTCTATGATCCTATGACTCTAATCGTATCATATATTCTCCCACCAAATCCAGAAGCACTGGAACAAAAACTTTCCAATTAATGTGTCAACCCCCACCCCCGTCTCCAAGTGCTGGGGGGGTTGATGCAGTGTGACAACATCCCTCTACCAGAAAAAGTATTGTACATAAATGGAATGTGAAATAATTGAATGTGGCTTAGCAAAACACCCCCATTAGGCTACTGAGCAAACCATCTAGTTTCCATTGTAAGGCTGTAGCGCCTGTGGTATTGTTAATGAAGCAGTGCTACAGGCTCTGGGGTACAGCCTGGGTGACAGGCGACCGGCAGGAGCCAGGCAGCGAGGGCTCCTGCTGAGCCAAAACCCCCGACTTCATGCTGAGAGCGTAGGGGAGATAAATGCAACTCATTGCCTTAACACAGGCACGTAAATGACACCTTATTTGTTGATCCTAAGTCGTGATTTGTAAAGTTCAAACACCCAAATAAGCAAATTGACACGACGCTGTACATGCAAAAAGAGCAAACTGTCTCAAGAGCGAGCCGGGGATCTCAATTCTCACCCTCACCCTTCTCCCACACCCAGAAAGTGCCCTCTGCAGAGACAACAGGGCATCACCAGGCACCTGAGCGTCAAAAGCGATGGTTTGGTGGCAGAGATTTAGAAAACAAGCCAGCTCGAGGCAAAAACAGAGAAAAGGGTTGGGCTTTTTGATGTGTTTTAGTGGCAGATTGGGCTCCGACACAGCGGCTTGCCCAGCTGGCAGCAAGGAACATCCCCGAGAAAGCCAGCCACACACTTGCAGCTGGGCAAAGAAAACCACTACACATTTATTTTCCCACGTTTACAAGTGGGAAAAGAACAATCTTTTGTTGTTGTTGTTTCATAAGTATGTTTTCATAGGCCAATTTACATCAGTTCCACCCACACGGGTCATTTGTCTTCTTTCATTTAAGGTTGTTTAAAGTAATCAACAGGATCTCCATGCATGGGTTAGCATACTTCATTATGTTCAGCAATCAGGATTTGGCCTTAAATTGCTCCGTAAGCTCCTTCCAGTCAATTTTCCTACATTGCCTCAAGTAGCTGTGAGGAACCTCATTAATAAACGGACATGATTAGATCACACAACCGAGAGTAACCAAAGATAAGAGAGAATATAAACACTGCATTAAGTAAAGGTTGTTTTCTTCCAGTTGTGCTATCTTCTTTTTTAAAGGATACAGAAATACAGCACTTGTAATTCCCTTGCACATCTCGAGGGTGGACACTACGGTGGCAGACAGGGTCCAGCACCCGGGGCGAGCCCACCCTCGGCGTGATTTCTGATGCCAAACCATCAAAGCGAGTCAATAACAAGCAAATAGCTCATCCTCTTGACTTACATATCGCTTCTTCACGTTATGGTGAGCTCCAGCCAGGGCCAGTTGCTGGCTAATTAAGGGAATGACTTAGCAGCCTTCCTGACGTGCCATCGGTGTCTTGCGCCACAATGATTTTGCCATATTTTGAATGCGAAAATGAATTTAAAGCTGAGAAACATGAACTGAAGTGGCATTTCACAGGATGCACTTTGCCAGGCATCACTGAGCAGCAGAGAACATGCCCGTGACTGCGTTGTTCCCATCATCCAGGAAGCTAACAAGATGCACATTGCCAGCAGGGAGGAATAATTCACAGACCTGGCTAAAAGCTAAACAGCAAAAAAAGACAGTCAGAGTCAACCACATCCCTTGTCACAACATGGAGAAGCCTGGAAGAGGCTGCCCAGAGAGGTTGTGGAGTCTCCTTCTCTGGAGACATTCAAAACACACCTGGACACACTCCTGTGTGACCTGATCTAGGTGTCCCTGCTCTGGCAGGGGGATTGCACTAAATCTTTCAAGGTCCCTTCCAATCCCTGATATTCTGTGATTCTCTGAAACCAAAGGGCATGCCTGTCCAAGAAGCCAGGTTCTTTTAGCCAAAACCATCTAGAATTGCAGCAAAACCCCTTGGAACTTCAAACCAAGGACACGTGGTATCTCTGACACATTTCCAGAGAGTGGAGAATGCCATAAATGCCACTCAGTGGCTTCAAGAAAATCGTTAACAGAAGCTGTGGGACAGGTCAAAATTAAGACAGGCAAATTTATAGCCTGAAAGGCAAAGTCTGTAAGTGAATGTGGGTTGCAGACCGTGGGCAGAGGTGGGGACGAGAGTGAAGAGGAACATCTTGGCATGGGAAAGGAGCTCCATCAAGCAGGTTCATATCAAAATGCTTCATGACCCCAGGCCTTTGTTTACTGTAAAAATAGTCTAAAAAAGCACTGTAGAGGATTATCAATGACATGGTCAGAGCAGAAGATCAGCCACCACCAAAGGGCAGTGATTTTTACCCCAATGGTTATTTTCACTTGTGCATATTCTCCCTTTCCCACTGTGTTTTGAATCAACTTAGTTGAGATCCATTTGTTCTTTTCATTTACTTGATGATTTTTACTTGAAAAACAAGTAATCAAAGCTCTGCAACATCTATAACCATCATCTATTTACCAGTATACTTTCTATTTATAAAAAAAGTGGTTGGGGGACTGAAATCACTGTGGAATAATGCTCACTCCTGTATTTACATTTCTGTGACTAACAATAAATTTACGCATGCATCCTTGTAGACCTTGGGTTCATCCAAGTGTCATGCTACTAATTACAATGCTAATGAAGACACAGAACCAACTGTGGTGGCCTGGGCTCCTCTCGGAGCTCCCAGCTCCAGCATTTGGCTGTGCTTTTGAAATGCCAGCGATGCTGCGGTCCCCAAATTGAGATACGGTGGCTAAAAGAGACAAGTAGGCACAAACCACACACACACACCCACCCCAAAATAATCCATGAGAGAAAAATCTATTAGTGTGTAGCTGTGGTAAGGTGCTCAAGGGTTGCCATAGAGATTCACTGGATTCATTCGACCCACTGCAAGAAGTGAACACAAAATACTCTTACCTTTAGCATGCTGAAGGTGGGATCCAACACCCGTTGAATGTGCTCAGAGGCTTTCTGCTGACTCCAAAGAGTGGTGGATGGTGTCTGGAGAGCAGCACTTGACAGCTCATGTCTTAGTGCATCGAGCCCTTTTACGTCCTCTGAAAGGTTCATGCTGAAGACTTTGAGAAGATCGGTCTCAGCTGATCAAGCTTTTAAGATACGCTTAATTTTAAGCATTAGCAACCCAATGACTTCCCATCCTGTAGGGTATCAGAAGAAAAAAGTCTTTCTAGCACCACAAAGGCAGAAAATTTCCCCCTCTGCCTCCAGAAGTGACCACTGGAGTGAATTCTGACGTGTAGCTGTGTCACGTTTTCAGTCAACAAGCGACATCCTGAGTTTGGCTGTGCTCATTTACCAGCGCCTGGTAGGGCAGAGCAACGAGCTCAGCTTGTTTTCTTCAACAAACGTGATGCCATACTGTTTCACTATTAAAAATAAATTTAAATACAGTGAAACATTCTGTCAGATTAATAAAAAGCAAATCTTTGACTCTTTTTTTGTTAATCTTTTTCCAAACCCTTTAAACGTTTAAGCAGACAGCTCATCAATGACATATTGCATAAACGCTTCACTGTTAGGAGTAATTTTTCATGATGAATCTCTAAAGTGCCAGAATATCTGATAAGTTAAATTTTGATTTTCTTTATATGACAAATGCTTAATAGTTGTCTTAGAGTCTTTCTGCACTATGATTTTTATCTGCATTTTATTATGGCAATAATAACATCTAATATACTCTCTCATATCTGTCTTGTTCTTTTCTTAAGGTCAAAATTATATCCAGAGCTAAAAGCAGCAAGGAGTGCCTTTCTTCCTGTCAGTATTTTAAGGCAATAAATTACCATCTACAGGCAAATAATAGCAAATGAGGAAATCTAAACGTGATATATACACTTTAATACGTGCCCGGTAATCAGAAACCCAAGTATTGGTATGTCTTTATATCAACTAATTTTCAGTCTTGCAAGTAAATTAGATGCTATTACATCAGGCTATTTAATTGCCTTTCTTGCCAATAATCTGTGAAGAAGGAAAAAAAAAATATATTAATTCCTTCTCTTGTCTTCAGGCAGGATTTGCTCATTCATATTTTACGGGATTTGTTCTTTTTGTTTTATTTTTAGTGGTGGATCTTAGCTACCTCCTTCAAAGGTGCAGCTGGTTTTTAGGGGGAAGAGGAGCAGCAGGGAAGGTGGGGATGGGGATGAGGATGGAGATGTGGATGCAACAGAGGGTGCTGTAGCTGCAGGGTAGTGGCAGCCTGACCCCAGGGCTCAGGACAGCCTGGCTGCTGGACATAGCTACTTCTGTCCCTGAAGATGGCTCTCACAGCCCAAAGACAAGGATCCTACCTAGGTCCAAAGCCTCCAAAGGTAGCTACAAGTTAGAGCAAAGTAGGGTAAAAAAACATCCCTGTGGATTCAGGGATTCTGCTCGTCCTTTAAATACATTTTAATGTGTTTTACCAAAGGGTGCATGATCAAAAAAGAAGAAAATACAAAATATTTACACAGTAGCAGCTGAAGACTGAATAAACGATAGCAGCTGTACCTTGAAAGTGCAAGTGCCGAGGATGCCTCTCACTCAGCCTCATTGATGAATGAGCATCTCACCCCTTTGTTTGCCAGCAGTTGGAGTAATGGACAATGTGAGTGAAGAAGAGCTCGTAAACATGGGAGTTGCCTTGGCTGTGAAATCCACGGGGCTCCCTGGAGCTTAGAGGATGAACACGGGCAGTAGGGTGCTTGGTCTCAAGCTGTGATCAAGCTCAAGGTGATGCTGGAGGTCATGCTGATGGGGCAGCAGAGCTCGTGCCTTTCTCCCAGCCCCATGATGATGCCACAGCTGCAGAGCCCACCCTTCTCTGCCCCAACACCTCCAAATCACTTCCTGAATCCATCAGTCATCACACTGCTCATGCAAGATGGCTTGATGGAGGTAGCTCCATATTTTTCAGATGGAGAAACTGAGCAGAAATGGAGTGGCTTACCTAAGGCTGCAGCCTGAGTTACTACCAAAGGCCAAGATTGGTCAAGGCACTCCCAGCTTCCCAACTTGCTCCTCAATCCCTAAAAGAAGCATTTCCCTTCCCACCCTCTAAACTTGTTTCTCCTTTCTCTTAGGTTAGCCAAGAAAAGTAGTAAAGAAAACACCTTTTCAGAGTAATGAATCCCTGTTCTCCAGAAAGGAACATAGTTCATTGCAGCATATTAATTATGCCGTAGACCAGCATTCCTACAGCCGTTCCTATTGTCCTCTTTGCACCGAAAAAAGACATTTTATGTCATGTTTCCAGTTTCTGTCAGCATAAAAATTAACGTGCTCAGCAATGGCACCTTTAGATCCTAATTTTCTGACAAGAGATCACTGAGGTTACTCTCTGTTCTTTCCAAAATAAAGCCACCTTTAAAGTTCAGAGAAGAGTTTAGCATTTCATGTGGAAGGCAGCTCAAGTGCTGTGGGGTTTCAGTGGGTGGTGATGGCGAGATCAGGCCACCAGTGACAGAGCCACTGCTGTAACTCAGCTGCATAATCTACATTTTCCCCGGCTTGCTCGGTGTGATTTAGGTGAGTGCAAGACTTACAGCTCTTGGTGGCCTCCTGATACCACCCTTTTTTCCCTTTTTTTTTGTATATGCAGATCCCTCAAGGTGGAGAGGCTTGGCAGGGAATGACTAAATCATAAATAATGGGCTTTTTCCTGTAGCCAAGAAGCTGTTTTTCTCGCAGCCCATACTCTCAAAAAAAAGGGGGGTGAAGGTCTGTGCAAGCAGGATACCGGCTCTTCAGCCTTCCTGAATGTACCCTGCCCAAAGGCAATTGCCAAATCATTAAATGACTTGGTCATATACTCCCCACAATAAATGTAAAGAGGCTGATTTTTCCCAGCTACACGTATAGCTCTGTTGGCTTACAGACAACCTTGTTTGTCATAGGTTACCAAGGCAGAAACGTATCTGATTATGTAGAATCAAAGTTAACTGAAATGGATGTGAAAGCCCCAGACAAAGATAAATCTGGACTTGTTTCGGGTTTGGGTTTTGTTTCTTTTTTTTTTTACTTCTCTGAAAAATAAGTTGGGTGGTGATTTGAGCTGTCGGGATCGGGCCAGAGCCACTCCAGGTAGCCGCACTGCGACAAAACACACCTCCATCCGTCCTCGCCCCCCCACCCCCCTGAGTACTGACGTGCACAGACACAGAATACACACATTATGCCTGCACAAGGGCAGAATTAAATCCATGTTAGGTTTTTTTTCCCCTGCAGTATGGATGGAACCTGCACTCAGCACCTGTGTTTAGCAGGTCAGTACCTCTTGGCTCCACTTACCAGCACGCCCAAAGGTCAAGGGCCAGGAGTCATTCCTAACTCTTCAGTTTTACAGGGCCAAGGGCATTAAAATGCTGCTTCTTGGGCAGAGCTGGAGAGTGTTTGAGTTGGAAAATTGCATTTGCAGGACATCTGCCATGGCTGCAATCACAGCAGCCAAGAACCAGCCTGGGCGAATGCCCTGCTGCAGTGAAACGCCTGAGTGCCACCGCCTTTGGTGGCCTGGGCTTCCTCCATCCGCACGTTACACGAGTCAGAGTGCACGAGAATATTCATTATCTAACATTTCCCTCACAGATTTTTAAAGGTCTCTAGGTGTCACTTGACTAAGAGCTGCAAGAGCTAACCAACCTAGACTCCAAAGGTGCCCAGAAGGAGCGTGAGCGTTTAAGCAGCTTTAAAAAAATACGACGCTTTAAACATTTCAGCCTGGATGAATACCATCAGGAGCGTGTTTGGTCTCCTGGAACCAGCCAGAAATCGGTGAACTGCAGCCCAGAAACCCAGTATCACACCAGCACAGCTCTGTTCTTGAGTCGCTTTTCTCCACGGGCATCACAGCGGTGAGGGCACCACCCCACCTCGTTCCACGTTTCCTAGGGATCTCCCGGGTTGTGATATTTAACAGGGAAATATTAGAAAGCATCCATATACTGGTTTATTATGGTCTCAGCTTTGAATTGGAAATGCACGTGCGTGGACACTTCAAATGGAGGTTACAGCTTGTTACACCGCGTTTGGAGGAAAGAGCCACAAGGTGACATTCACGCGTAGGTCACTCCGCGGGCGACCTTCCCTTACACACCGCGTGTACGTGTTTTCACACCAAACGAATGACCTTTCTTTTCTAAAACAGGAAGTTAAAAAAACAACCAAACCCTCACCCCTAATTCCCACGCCCCCACCTTGGTGGAGGAGCAGGAGCCGCAGCTGGCACATTTCATCAGACGTGTGCTGCCGACGTAAAGCCAATTAATTGAGGTGAAGGGAGCTGCGCTGAGCCCCTGCCTTAGAGTGATTTCCCAGGACCCTTCTGCAAATGAGATGACACATCCCATGAGATTATTTCCGGCTAAAGTCATTTTAAATAACTATATTAAAAAGAAACCAGAAGTTACAAGGCGGGCCTGATTCTGTCTTTCACCAGCGAAAGACAGACCTTTGGCAATGTAAAATCCGTACTTTAAATCTGAATTAATATTGCCAGAGCAGTTGGCTCCAAGTAAATGTGATTTGGGACAGGAAAATATGCCTTGCCTTGCTTTCCTCACTTCTGGGCTTGCTGCTCCGGCAGAGGAGGGATGTCAGGAATAATACTGTCAGCCCTCCCGACAGGCTGCCTCCACACACCTATTCACAGCACAGGACTAATTCGGTATTAATCAAGAGCAAGCTGATTAAACCCGGAGCTTTACAAAGAAGGGGAATTAACCAAATGAAAACATTCATTTCACCACAAAACTTTACGATACTGTAACTTCGGAAACAAAGCCCTCGCTGAGCAATCCCATCTGCTCCACTTGGCTTGTGCTCTTTGAAAGAAACATCTGTTTGCAGGATGAAGACACGGGTACAGTTGTCTCTGTTGGGTTTTGTCGTAGAAAAGCCTTAAACTGATGTTAAGCGCAAGGTGAAACGTCAGGCGCTAAAATGGGGGCGGTGGTTTTGAACATTTGTTTATGACCTTGCTCTTCGAAAGGAAGTTTTTTTAACTCCCGACCCAACGCCGTTGCGAAAGGACCTTTTATTGAAAGGCATCTCCAGGTAAGGCTTTAAAAAAGCCAGTTCTTCATTCCTGCCCACCTTGGCTAGGCAGTTATTCAGCAGGATGAGGCAGTAATCAGATTTCCCATACAGCTGGCAATTCAAATAAAAAGGATTGCTGCTCTGAAGATACAAAAGAAAAGACAAAAAAAAAGAGAAAGAAAAAAAAAATGAAAAAAGAGAGATAAAAACCAGTAAAATTATGGATTTGTGTATTTGCCAGGACTTGTTCAATATAAAAAGCACAGCAGAAACACAAAACCAATTTATGCTTAGAATGACAAGGATGAACTGTTATTTGCTAAGGATTCATCACATTCAAAATCAGATATTTTTGTAGCTTTTCTAGAAAAGCTCAGCTGTGGTATTTCTGGCATAAAATACCGAGACTGTTACAATCATGTTTAAGGTACGAAATGAATTATTTTCCGTGATGTTGACCACTTGTGACATGGAACAGAGTTTCCCTAGAGTAGCATGCATGGTTATTGCTCTAAAACGAGACTTTTTTTTTTCAGTTAACTGTGAAACAGCATCTTGTTACGCCTTGTGTGAAGTCAAGTAGTTTAAATAACAGGTAAGAGAAGAGGAAAACACCCGTACAGCAGAAATTTGGGGGGAATAGGGCTAGGACTGCTGGTAATTATGACTAAACTGAGTAAGGACAAAATAGCAACGGCAATTTTGAAAAGTCTGGATTAAAATTCAGATGACAGGTTTATCTGCACGTTCCTCTTACCTGCACTTCGTGGTACGGAAACGCAGACTACACAAAAGAAGTTTTAAAAGGCTGCATTTAAATTAAGACTGAATCCACAAGGACATTTTTCCTGCTATGTCTTATAGCTGTTCTGTGCAGTTCCCACCCTATCCTGACCCCCCGGCTTGCTGGTTATCTATCGACAAGAAATCCTCTGCCACCACTGCTGAAGCCGTCTGTGCTGCCTCCCTGCCGGGGACGCGGCTGCCTGCAAAGCCCCGGGGTTAACATCTGCCTCCAGCAGAACCGATGGAGAACCTGCCGTTAGCTTCTCTAAGATTACTTTTCATTCAGTACGCTGCTACTTTTGGTAGGACTGTTTAGGACTTTGTTGTTTGGTTTTGGGGTTCTTCTCTTTTATTTTTTTTTTCCCCCTGTTCTGTGCCTACAAAAAGAAGATTAATGATCTTTTCTTGGGCGAGCAAGAGCATGCGCCGAGTCTATCGAACCGGGTGGGCAGCACCTCCCTGACCACACAGCTGCTTCTGACACCCACTGGGATCTTTTTCCCCTGAACTGAAGTTTCTCCCTAAGAAGAAGAAATGCTTTCTGTGAGAAACAGGGACACAGAGAAAGTCCCCTCTGCATTTTCAGCTGCTCTCTCCCAACCTATGCAGGGGCTTTAACACTATTGTATAAATCACTGTAATTTCAACAGGCAGAATATTCATTTATATGAAATAATTAAGCTCATTTTACCTATCCTATCGCTGCCAGACAGAGATCCATAAAGAACTGTGGCTAGTCAGACCGAGATGTCTCTAAACTACCCGTGATCAGACGTGAAAGATGATTCAGCATTTCCAGAAGTGAAAGATGCAGAGGACGCGGGCGAGGGATAGATTAAGGCTAATGGGAACATCACATCCATAAAATACACAGCTGCACAAGAGGCCACCGCTTCTGCAAGCGACGGATCACCTTAATGAAAAGATAATGATGCAAAACCCAGCCGAGGAAACACAGAAATCCGAACTGTGGCCTCAAGAGCTGATTTTACAGCAATAAAGAAAGAGTGTGTCTAAAGGAGCCTTTGTCCAGAGCAGGAAAACCGAACATCCCTAGCAATAAAGTAGCTCATCCCACATTGGCAAAGTCTTAAATGGCGTGTGAACAGTTTGACCAGCAATCTGTCGTGGTAACCTGGTCGAGACCAGCACCTGAAGGGATGTTAGCGTTATTTAAGTAACCTGTTTGCTTTTATAGACTGCTCTACTTTCCTTATTTTAGTTCAATCAAATTTGCATTTCTGATCCTATGCACTAATTTTCCATAACTTTCTGTAGCAATTTCTCCTTTACCTGCCCACTAACAGTGACAAATCAATTGAGTGGTTTCTAAACTAGCTAGCAATAAGTGGAATTAATTCATGTATCTTATTGTACCTGTTTGATATAGGTAGGGAATTCAGATGAAATGGAGAGGAGACTGATGTTTTTCTCTTTTCCATACACTATTTCAACTTTAGCAAAAGCTCCCCACACTCTACATTAAATATGCAATAGATTTCTCACATAATTATTTTAGAGGCTTGCATATTTTATTAGTAACTAAAGTAAAAATTGAGCAATACTCCAGGAAAAATAGGTAATAATATTTAACCAATAGTTTTAATGCAAAAAAAAAATCTTGCATGTGGTAAAAAACAACAACAAAGAAACAAGCAACCAAAAGAAAGAATGCAAATGAATGAAACAACAGATCCCCAGGTAAGTAGGGAGCGTGACTTACCATGGAAGGGACGACAGGGTAACCCGAGCACACAAATGTCACCGAGATCCAAAGAAGGAAAACAAAGTTTAACCTGCATAGGCTTCAAAGAAAAACAGAGATCAGTTAAAATTTATAACAAAAGCAAGCAAAACTGCATGCACACATGTAAACACACAAAAAGGCTAAAGTGTATAGAGAAAAATATATATCTATTGAGCATCTTTACCTGATCATTTTTTACTCAGGAGTGCATATGTAGGTACATGCAGTTACACTACCAAATTCCTCACATATCCCTTCCGTTCTTTCTTAGATGACCATTTTATACCAGAGTTCAGGAGTGAAAATGTCACCAAAGCTGATTTTATTATGACTAATTGGGCCTTGTTTGGCCTTTTCTTCTTGTTAAATGGGAAAATGGCAAGCACACGCATTCAGTTGCCATTATGAAACCGCCAATTGATTTAGTTTAAAGTGTTCCATTAAAATGTCTCTCAAGTGGGTTTACTGTTAAGTCTGTATCATCATAGCAAAGACGGTCAAAGGTCTAAAGCTTTCAAAAATACGTTTCAAGACTTCTTAAACACTTCCAATATTCCGCCTGAAGACTTTGTGAAGCCTGGCTGCGAGGGAGAAACAGAAGTGCACTTTAAGGAAGTTCCTCAAAGAATCTTATAATACTCAGAGCAATCACAGACACACAGAGCAATATATGTAGCTTTTGCTCTTTCTTAACCCGCCCCCCCTTTTTTTTTACGTGCTTAGTTTTTAACACACCCATTTTTTAAGTTTTTTTATTGGAATTTAACCTCTTTGAACATGAATTTCTTCTCTTGCGTGCAAATATCCCTGAGCCTATGTTAGGTTTATTCACTCCAATCTTCTGTAAGATGAATAAATTCTTTACAAGAACATCATTTGTTACTGCAACAAATGCTAATTGTGCTATGTTTAACTGAATTGTGCAACATTTCAGGGGATCCTGTGGTTTATTCATACAAAGTTCTGTAGAATCCCAGCAAATCTGTGAACGTTGGACTGCACAGCCAAGGGAATGCTGAAAAACATTCAATTCCTCTTTTTTTTGGTATTTTTTTTCTGTTTCCCTTCAAATGAAAACACTAAGGGTTTTTTTTCAGAGTCACTCGGTGTCAGACACGGCCGACGGTGACTCAGCAGCCTCAAACGTTGCCTTTCCTTCAGTGTTTACAGTGAAAAATCAACGCACACGGGCTCCAGAAGGGAACTCAGTGTGAGTCTTTGGGGACACCTGAGCTGCTATCAATTATGGCAATTTTAACTGGAACATTCTGTCTCCTGATGCAGACACATTAAATTCCAGAAGGCAGAAGGCCTTCAGGTCTTCAGGCCAGGAGAAATCGAGTGGCACACACGGCCTTTAACATGTTTTTACAGAAAAATTCATAGTTTGATCCCTGGCTGTGGTTGAATATTTTTTCATCCTCACTGCACACGCCGCTGCTGATCGTGTCAGTGGTGGATATTTCAAAAACACATGTTTGTAGTTGCTGGCAAAGAACTTCAGGGTTCTTCAGGACCAACACGGCTATAGAAACCTAAGATGAAATTAACCTCATTTAAACACTGCAGTAAGCAGTCCCTTTATAAAAACCATCAAGAGAACATTTGACTATTTGCATATTCAGCCTGGGTCCTCTTATTCAGAGAGAAAATCCCTTCGCTTGAATGGAACATCCCCTTCCAACTCGCGCCGGACCTCCGACTCCAACCGCTAAGCGGATTAGCCCGTGTTTCTGCTGCCATGAAAAGCGTGGCAGGTTGGGTTCTGCTGGAGTACAGTTTGGTGTCAGCCTTCATTGTAGCTACATTTAGTTTAACACCGTTTTAATACAAAATTAACCTTCATGCAGCACTATTGGTGGAAGACGAGGGATAAGAAAAGGCTTGTGATTAAAGCTCAGGATTTCTAGGTTCAGTGTGAGGTCTGGTGATTCTCTGGGAAACCTCTGGTGCATTATTGACTTAGGTTTTTTAAATCATGAGTTGTTTGAGCCCCTGGCGGACTCCCATTGTGCCTGGTCAGTACCTCCTACATTTACCATTACCACATCCCTTTAAAACAGTGGATTTGGCCACATTTCTAGCTCATAAGCTTTGGACATGAGAGGTGCCTTGAGTCTTTCTCTGAAGGCACTTTCAGCATGGGCAGGTGGTGTGAGGACAACCAAGCCAGGCCACCAAGCAGCTCCTGGGGGATACCAGGGAGATGGCCACTCCAGACAGGAGGAAGTTTTGTGGAGCTTGGAGCAAAGCTGCAGATTACAGAAACTTCAAATGACATAGGAAGACCTCTCGTGTGACTTTGTAAGGAAGGACAAAAGGATGATCAAATACATTCGTTAAGGACGTTTCACACAGGTGGGAAAGAGAGAGAGGGTCATACAGCAGCAAAGCTGCTCTCAAGCAGCTCAGTCCTCCCCAGGACTTTGCAAAACCAATCGCATCTGGTCTGAACACCGGGAAGAAAACAATGGTTGATCTGAGGGTTTGCTTGTATTTAATTCATGCTCTTTCTTAGCAAAACTCTTTAGCCTGATTTCTATTTCCAAATCTGCCTACAAGTCAGCTATGACAGACTGAGGTCCTTAGGACCTGACTCCATGAAGAGACATGTAATGTTTGGGGTTTTCCTCCACAAAACCCAAGCAGGTGCCACCTTTTCAAATGCATTGACCAGCTGAGCAGCCACAAACTCTAATCACAAGATGAGTTTGAGTTATTGAGACATCACCAGCCCAGAACTGGGCTCATGGGGCTTGTCCACCGTGGAGTCCCACAGATGTGATACTAGCTGAAGGGGGTGAAGAATCAAAGCTCTCCCATTTGCTACTTACCTCTTTGAGTTTATTTTTTCTAGCTACTCAGGATGCAACTTAACACACCACAACAGTGATTTGCATGCATAAAGTGTATATGGAGATTGAGATCCGTTCAAGATATTCCCACTTCAGGTCTGGATGAATCAAGTTTAACAGAACAAGTGGCAATTGACATTTCTGTCTTCTACTCCATCTGCAGAGCACCCCAGTCTGAGGGTTTGCTCCCAGGCAAGGTTCACTGGCAGGTATCACAGGTCATATGAATCATTAAGAACCATACTAATTCCCAGCATCCATAAAATTTGCATTAGAGGAGAATAAAGTAGCAACAATACCTTCCCCTTCCCTGCAAAGCCAACAACTTCACCTCCTCCCTCCTGCTTGCTTTGTTAAAGGTAGAGTGTATTGTACCTCGCTGCTGCTCTCGTTTGGTTTCCCCACAAACCCCCACGTGAAACACAACACAAAGGTTGTTGATAAGCCTGGCAAGCCTGGCAACTTCATAGAGTTAGTGGTCATACAAGCTTTAGAACATGGTTTTCCCTCATACAAGCTTCAGAACATGGTTTTCCCACATGGTTTGCCTTTGTGAAGGGATCAAAACAATAAAAATGCAAGGATGCATCAAAACCTGTCTGCACAGTCCATTAGTATAACCCCAAACGTTACAAAACCACAGCAGGTCACTGGGCTGGATAAAGGCAAGGTGCTAAATCTTGTTGCCCCCCTCTAGGGGGCTCACAGAAAAGCCTCAGCATGGATTACTTTTGGCGGGGTGGGGGGGCAGGGAAAACTGCCTGGATATTTTGCTCCAAGCTCAAAGTTTTTGTTTGCAAGAGCATCAAGAAGGCAAAGAGCCAGGATGGATTGCTTTGAGATCATAGCAAGGTGCAAAATGGAAATTAATCATACCCGCAGCCTATAAATCTGTTTCTTGCTGGTGGTAATAGAAAATCCCAGCAAGACACAGACAGGAGAAAACCAGAAGCCAGAAAGCAGGTTTATTCCTTCAGTCATTATTGCTGCATTCTCACCACCAGCAAGGGTAGTGAGGTATAACCAAACCCTTCCCTTGCACCACTGAGATCTCATCTACGGAGGCACAAAGGAGCTGAAAAGCCGCTGTGGATGCACACTTGACCATCTCTGTGCTTATCCCTGCCATGACTGTTTCTAATCCCATTATATTTGGTCCCTGGGTTGGTCCCAGCTTGTCTCTGGCTGACCGGGGTGAGGGGTTGCAAGGCCAAATGGTGCAGGAGGGGGGGAAGAACGGCTCTTGCCTCCTCTCCTGCCCTCAGACACTTGACTGGGCAGGGACTGCCTGTCTCTGAGCCCTCCAGGAGCATGCAGGGCTGGAGCCTCTCCTCTGTGTTATTTACCCTGCTCCTGTGCTGCCGAGGTGGTTGCAGAGAAGTTCTCTCTGCGGAGGCTGCAATAGTCTCATCAAAGGTCAGGTGCATATTTTCCGAGTCCATTGAGTCCCGTGCTGGCTGCTGTGGATAAACAGCTCCACGTTCCCCTCTCAACTCGGGAAGTTCTCCGAGAAGGAGAGAGGTGTTTGTTGAATTTCATTGTGTTTGTCCACGTTGCCACCCAGAGAGCCAAGTCCTGCGAGCGACACACAGCTCCAGCCCTGCCGAGACCGGTGCTGAGCCCTGGCACTGCGGCCCCCGCTCAAAAGACACAGGGCTCCTTTTAAAACCTGGCTTCCAATGCGATTGCACTCAGACTTCATCCCTCTCTAGCTCTAAGACTGCACTAACAGGGCTTAAGGCTCTACCACTGCACCTTCTGATGCACTGAAAAAGCCAGCGGAAAGAGTATTAAAGCAGTAAGCAGCACAGCTGGTCCTGCCTCCTGCTCTGTGACAGCATCCTGGTGAGCTTGTTTTACCTGCAGAGATGCTCAGCAGGAGGAGGTGTGCGGCAAGCAAGCGGTGTCAGACCATGGAAGGAACAGGGTGCAAGATTTGTGGGCCTACAGGTTATGTGAACCTCGGGGTCCGGGGTGCCACCCGATTTCAAAGTGCTTCTGCATCATTGGAGCTTTGCATGTCACTGTCACAGCAAAGGGGGAGAAGCCACCGCCTGGTCCCCCATGTCAGAAGCAGAAACTGGCTCTAAAGCCACGTTTTTGATCATGTCTCAGACAGGAACTTTTGGCTGTGTCATAGTCACCATCCTAGAATCACAGAATGGTTTGGGTTGGAAGGGACCTTAAAGGTCACCAAGTTCCAACCCCCCTGCCCTGGGCAGGGACACCTCCCACCACAGCAGGTTGCTCCAAGCCCCCTCCAGCCTGGGCTTGAACCCCTCCAGGGATGGGGCAGCCACAGCTTCTCTGGGCAACCTGGGCCAGGGTCTTACCACCCTCACAGCAAAGAAGTTCTTCCCTCAGGATTTTAAGGTCTAAATCATCATCTATAATTTTACACACACACACACATATATATATATATATCTATCTCCTCTTTCCTGGCTACAGTCAACATAGGCAGTGATGACGTGGGCAGAGAGAGCATGAGTTTCCTTACCCAGGTCTGTCAGTCCCACTCCCCGGAGCTGCTGATTGTGTCAAATGGAGCGGTGATGCAAAGCCCGTGACACCAAACGTCATCATCTCCCACCGACAGCAGCGCGTGGCTCCTCACAGGCCCTCTGCCAAGCACACAAATGTCCACGGGACTCCGGCTGACATTACCATGTTCCTGCTGTATTCTACAGGAAATGACAAGAATAACACGTTTTTTGGCAAAACTACATTTAAACACAGCAGAAAACATTCCTGATTTAGAGATGCTCTCACATTTTTCTCGGCTTCCTTAGCACGGCTTCAGAAAAACTCTCTGCACGAAGTACAACATGGAAAACAAGCTCTCCTTGTTCTCCATGGGCCACCACCAAATGTTGAGGTCATTTGATAATTTATCTGGATGGAGAGAAGGAAAGCAAACAAACAGACATAAAGCAAACCAAAACCCCAACCAAACCAAACCAAAACCTCAACCAAACCAAACCAAAACCCCAACCAAACCAAACCAAAACCTCAACCAAACCAAACCAAAACCCCAACCAAACCAAACCAAAACCTCAACCAAACCAAACCAAAACCCCAACCAAACCAAACCAAAACCTCAACCAAACCAAACCAAAACCCCAACCAAACCAAACCAAAACCTCAACCAAACCAAACCAAAACCCCAACCAAACCAAACCAAAACCTCAACCAAACCAAACCAAAACCCCAACCAAACCAAACCAAAACCTCAACCAAACCAAACCAAAACCCCAACCAAACCAAACCAAAACCTCAACCAAACCAAACCAAAACCCCAACCAAACCAACCAAACCAAACCAAATCAAGCCAAACCAAACCAACCAAACCAAACCAAACCAAAAGCAGAGCAGACAAAACTTTCTCAGCCCACTAAGGGCAGAACTCAGCAACCGAAAAGTGGTGGGAATTAACATTCTTGCTACGCTTATTTGCCCCTTGCTGACAAAATGTATGCACTCAGTAATGTCTCAAATGGACCCTACTGGAAGCTGCTGCCTGAGAGAAGATGTCAGTGTGGAGCTAAAGAGACACCCGTCAGAGCTGAAACCCAGTTTCTGCTCAGACGCAACAAAGATCTCGATGATCTGAGAAAGTCTGAATCGCTGTTGAAGCAGAAGCAAGAAAGAGAAACGAGCCGAGATAGACAAGAAAAGGCAAAGTTTGTTTGAGGAGAGCGAGGAGAAAAGGATGTAGGGAAGTCTGATGTGACTGAAGAAGAGGAGATCCGACTTGAAAGGGATCCAACTTTAAAGGAGTGGAGGAAAGCTAACATAAATAGTAGGGAATAGGGAGAAAGAGTTGGATGGCTCTGAAGGGCACAGTTTTTAATGTATGTTATTGCGCCGCATCTCAGGGTTCTCCAGTGGATAAGGAAGACAAGGAAAACTTATCTGATATTTTTTATTATGCTGAGATGCCAGTGGAATATTCTGGCTCAAGCAAGTTTGCATATTTTTCTCTACAGAATCACAGTACAAACCCATTTTTTTTTCTGCTCTCTGAGACCTTGAGATGTCACACCAACAGGCGGGAATGCCATTTGGGACCGGGAGTGACGTAGGGCAGGAGTTAGTCACGGTTGCACAGCTAACCCACCGAAACAACTCAGGTTGAGAGGCAAAAAGTGGGACACAAACCTGCAGACCTGTAGTTACTGCAAGGTCAGTGAGGAACACAGAGGATGCCAAATGCTCATCAGGACACTCAGCGCCTACAGATTGGACAGAAAGGGGTGAATCGCTCACACCTGAGCAGGTTTTCATGCAATCTGGAGTAACCTTCAGGATGGAAAACAGGTCAGCTGGATGCACAACATCTGTCAATGGTCTCATTTGCTCTACAAACAGGCCCGGTCTGATCAGCTGGGAGAGAAGCAAAGTTACTTCTCGCTTGGCACAGAATGATGAGGAAACATCCAAATCGCAACTCAGGGGTGGCTCATTTCCCTGCGAACAGGCAACATTTGTGAGAGAGAAATCTCAGCTGTTCCACAGATTAGCTCTTGGCATTTCAGGAGAAGGGTAAGATGCCAGTTTAAATTTGTGACACGAGACCTAAAGTACCTTCAGGAAATAAGTGTCTACATCTGGAGCAGCACTCATCATTTATGGGAGGTGAGAGGACACGCCTTTTTCTCTCCAAAACGCAGAGCATTTTCCATCTGTTCTTCATGCTTTTTTAACTCACTGCTATTTTATTTCTACTTGTCTGCGCCACTTCATAACAAGGATATCGCAGCCTCTTTAAAGGAGGTGTCCTTTTCTGCAAAAGCCTTTAGAGAAGAAGGGTCTTCTCTGTAAAGACCTATTAAACAGGAGAAAAAAAGAGGCACTGAACCCTAGAGCAAGTTTCATATTGTGAATATCCCCATGCTTTCAAATTTGCTGGTAGGAAAATAAAATCAAACTATGAATCTGCCTTGCTCTGCTGGCAACTGAGACACAGAGGTGGTACCCAGGCACTGGCTACTGTTCGGTACCTTTGGTCCTCAAGAAACTTCCCTACCTTGCAAAATGCCAGCCCTGGATTGTTACTTGGGGACTATCTTTGCTTATAAAGGTCCTCAAGTAGGAGAGGATAATGTCACTGTCACTATTCCGTGCCCAAGCTGACGTGCTTTTTGTCTGACCAGAAGCTACTGAGCAGCTTGATTCTCCCTCATGTTCTCCTCTTACAAAAGGCTTCATCCAAAAATATCACATGCCGAAAGACAGAAGTTTTATTTTTTTCACTGAAAGCCTCTTGCAGCTGACTGGATTTTTCTTGCCCGGTGCAAGCATTTCTTCACACCTAATTATGCTTTAGCACATGATATTACTCCTCAAAAAGTTATATCTGCCTCCCTTATTCTTCTATTACTTGCATTCAAACCTAATTTATGAACCTCAGCTCTCTCCCTGTCTCCACCTTGTGAATTTTCATTTCAACATTAGGGGCTTCAGAGGTCTTTTGCCAGTCCATACCCCTTCCCACAGCTGCAGGCTTTGGAGGTCATCAACTGCCACTTCTTAATAAGGAAGACAGATTCATATGAATAAACACAAAACCTGGTATTAGAAAAGCTACCATAACCTCACTCTCCAGGGAACTGGAAAGGCCACAGACGCTGAGGACGGGGACTGTTCTCTGTGGACAGGACAGTGGATATTCTCTTACTGCAGAGTTTCATTGCTTCAGTCTCACAGGAAAAGTGTTGAAGACACAGTACATGAAAAGGACCAGCTCTCCATTTGGCTTGACACTATATTGACTGCCAGAAGCAAACATGTAGTCCACAAAATACTCCTGTGACTCCTTTTTCCACCTGCAAAGAGCCTGCCTGCTGAGGGCCAGTTCCTTCAATTGAACAGTGAAAGTTCATGCTTTCAAACCCAATTCCCAGCACACAAGTACACTGGAAAAAATGACATGATGGACTTCAGTACTGCACTTTTCAATATTGACTGAGCGAATCCCAGCTGCAAGTAGTGAAGATAGATGGGGTGTAACTTTCACAGGGGCTGAGGGTCTCCTTTTAAAACCTAGAAACACTAGGAGCTGAAGGACTGTGCAGCAGCAAGGAGAACACCTAAATCAACATTCCATGGAAGCACCACATGCATCACTCTCCTGATCCTCAGCACCGAACAACCATGCAAGTGTGGTGAGATCCAAGCTGTTTCAGCAGGGTCTAAGGGTGTAGGGACCATGCCCTGAGGATGAGGTGAAGGGACCATGCCCTGAGGATGAGGTGATGCTTCTCCTGGTGCCTCAGTGAGCACACCATCTCCACTAGCTCAGAGATCTTTATCCAGAGCCTGGCACAAGCCTGCCCTTCATCATTACTTCATGAGATCCGAGATGCTCCAGACTGGTACAACAAATTATGAATGAGCAACTAAGAGAGTGAAGCTCACACCGTTCCCAGACTCTTTACCGCAGCAGGAACGATAGGGCCACATTACATATGAGAGATCCCTTGAAACTCACACAACCCTACAGTTCCCTGCCTTGCCAAATTTCATGATATCAGCGTCATCTAAGCTAACGGGACGGGAGCTAAAAATACGCCCGATGCAACTCATGGCAGGCTTCTGGATAGAAGGGCAGAGTCTCTTAACATGAGGCCTCAGTCTCTTAACATGTGGAAGCTTGTGGCCTCAGGGCACGTCTCTGGAGCGGGCTCAGAGACCGATAACTGCGCATCAAATACAGGACCAACAGGCGCAACCCAAAGAGGTCCCGTTTCCCGAGAAGGATTCACGGCTCAGCCCTGCTGCGGTGTCTTCCTCTGCGTCTCAGAGTCACCCTGTGAGTTTTTGGTGCCAAATCGCACACTATGTTCTTAAGCCACATCAATTTGCTTCACAATCCCTGTAGTTCTCGAGCTGTAAGCTGGCTATTTCTGTTCCAAATGTCAGAGACGGCAAAGGCAGAGGCTGATAAGTTTGAATTTCCCAGAGCTATTTTCTAACCTACAACCTCTCCCAAAGTCTGGCTGACACATTTGGGGTGGCGTAGCATAAACAGGGGCTGGGGCTGGATGTTGAGGAGGAGCACACTGTGTTCATACAGGCTTTGTGGTCTCCGCTGTCCTTCGGCGGTTTGTCCCATTTCCCGCAAGAATGAACGCGGTACAAGAACAAAATGTATTTACTGTGGGTCATTTTCCCTGCACAAAGTGGGCTTTTGATTCTCCCCTTCCTAATTTGAGCTATGTGGGTTTTTTTTTTTTTCCTCTTGTATCACTAATACCTCTTGTCAGAAGGGGGTAGTTCCTGGTTCCTCTGCCCATCTCTGGACCCTGAGCAATGTTTCATGGTGTTCACAGGAGCTATCACCCCTTCCACCCTGGCTGGCAGGTTGTGGCTGAGCTATGCATCTATACAACCTGAGCACTCAAACAGCCTTTTGTTTCTGGACAATACCAGACCCAGGAATCACCTTCAAGGGGAAATACCCTAAACTAGTCCAAACCATATTTGCTGCTTTAACCTCCCCAAAGCATGGCAGGGCAGGTTTGCTGATTTGCCGGCTCTCTGGCACGAAGAGAAGCTGGCCAGGCAAGCCCTGCACCCTGCTGTGGATGAAGATGTTACAGTTGCCTGGGAAACCGCTCCATGGGATCACTGAAATGTATTCTATATGTTTGCCTTCAGACAGAAGATTATCACCTTGTCTGTGAGCAGCGGCAGGAGAAAATCCTGATGCGGGATAAACTCAATCTGTAACCTGCAGGAACCAATTAACTCCTTTATGGCATTAGCTGAAATTTCACGGAGCTAAAAGCCGATCTAAAAATGCCTCATTGGTCAACACCAAGCAAAACATCCCTGAAAGAGTAAAGGTGGGTGACAGTCAGAGCATCTCGTTCCTCAGCAAAGGGCACAAGGGTTTAATCTGCTGGTATGACATTAGGGGTTGAAAGAACTGGCAGAGGCGAGATAAAGGGTCTGTAGTCAAAGGAGAGGGGATTATTCAAGGAGTGAATTTAGTATTTATTCAAAGTCAATACTTGTAAATTTGGATTTTTTGGGTCTATTTTAAGAAGGAACACATTCAATACTTACAGAAGGAGCACCAGTAGGTAGCCACAAACCAGCCACAGATGGGTGGTGGGGGACAGGCTCTGCTTACACTTTCTGGTAGCAATAAGCAATTCTGAACTCGTGCAAGACCAAGAGGTTAGAGCTCTGCCACATTCCCTTCCCGAGGTTCTCTCTGGTACCACAATCAGGACATTGCACATAAAACCCCACAGACCTTATGGTGAAGAAATTCCAGGAAGATGCTAGTTTGTGGGAAAAGGTTTAATAGCAAGCAGGAAGGAGAAAAGAATTAAGGTTGACATTTTTTTTTACAACATAACAAGCCAACAAGCCAGAACAGGAGTGTTCTGTGCCTAAATTATGTTGGAGGTATAAGATAGGTTTTAGAGGAGAAAGAACAATATAGAGGAAGAGGATATTACTCAAAACTTCACATTTCTGACAGCAGTTTAAATGAAGAATCCAGTATAGTTTCACTGCTTGCTTACCTTCAATCAAAAAACAACACTGTGCTTTAATTTCTCCTGTGAGTGTAGTCAGCTCTTAAGTTAAAACCCAGGCTTAATATCTTCTACCTATAATTTAGGTCACGGGCTGGGAAGCAAGATAGAAAATACAGAGAAATGTCAAGCTTTGCAATAGATGTTAAAATTCCATCCTGTGCTCAAGGGTCCTGGAGTATCAACCACACATGCTGCTCTGTCCTGAAAGAGCCACGTTTTGCAGCCAAAGAAGAGAGTTTTTCAACCAAAAAGGTTGTCAAGCACTGTAACAGGCTGCCCAGGGCAGTGCTAGAGTCACCATCCCTGGAGGGATTTAAAAGACTCACAGACGTGGTGCTGAGGGACACGGGTAAGTGGTGGTTTGGGCAGTCCTGGGTTGATGGTTGGACTTGGTGATCCTAAAAGTCCATTCCAGCCCAAATGATTCTATAAAAAGGAACGAATGGGAATGCCAAAGGAATCATCGGGATCATGCAGTTCACATGCATGGAAAGCAGAAGAAAAAAGGTGTTTAAATAGCTGATTGCCACAGTACCACTCTGGAGCATCTTGGGGCTTTTTTCCCCAGTCTTTGGGTGGCGTTCCAGTCCTTCAATTAAAAAACACCCACCAAACCAAACCAAACCAAACCAAACCAAACCAAACCAAACCAAACCAAACCAAACCAAACCAAACCCACCCTTCCACTCTTGTCTCCGTTATACAAGCTGCAGGGTTATGTTCAGCAGTTCAGCTGGGCTACTGTATATCATTAGAATTACACACCCTGTTATCAGTCATTGCTGTGTGACTTTCTACAGTTTATTGTGCTCATATTCATATAAACATAATTACATTCCACAAGGCTATAAACTCCCCATACTGGAGGATATAAGTGTCTTTTTTTTTTCTTGTATTTATTAAATCATGTTTACACACATTCTTACTAATTTATCTCATGCCTTTCTTGTTAAAGAAACCAGCAAAATATAACTGAGTCTTCCGTTCCCAATGCTGATTTTTTTTTCCTTGTTTAAATATACGTGCATAAATTTTTGTACATCACAAAATCATCTGGAGTCTTAGAGGAACACAACAGGGTGGCAAGGCAGACCCGTGGTTTGTGCTTGGTCACCATCAGGCCTGTGCAGAGACTGCTCCATCCAGCTGACAGAAAATCACAGTCAGGCCCTTCAGAACCATGCAAACAAAATGACACTTCTAGGAAACTGCGTGCAGTTGATTCCCAACATGTGTTTTAACTGTAACTGCTTCTACTTTTTTGGGTTTTTTTTTTACTATT
>VZTM01042672.1:103050-120351 GCA_013400555.1 Jacana jacana | reverse complement strand
CTTATCAAATGAAGTTAACATAATTCAAAGCAGACTTCAATGGAAGGGTGGGGGAATGTATTTACTACCTACACATAGGAAAATTTGCTTTCATATAGATGTTTGCGTACACACACACACACAAATGTATGTTTCTGATCAGTGACCATAACGCAACAGACCTCAAGAAGTCGAACATCCAATCTTTTGAGAATCTCAGGATTATCAAACTGGGCATTTGTTGCCCTCACCGCTGTTTCAAGGATTCCAGTTAGATTATGCTGATATAAGGTTGTAGCTGGTCGTGCAAGCTCTGGCCTGGCAGTTACGAAACAAACAGTCATGGCATATTAGTGAGATATTCCGCGGCAGCAATTCAGTAGTAACTGCAGCACACAGTGAAACACTTTTCTGACAGACCTTCAAAACCTCTTGTCTTACTCTCTGAGTCTTAACCATGATGAAAATCAATCAGCAAAATATTTCAAACTGTCTATTCACGGGCAGCTGTGCGCTTGAACATCAGCAAGAGGACTAACTTTGTCCTCATTTAATGGCAGTAATTTGAAATTACCAGGATTGCTAGCATAACTATTATGTAATTTGAGTTTCATTCATATCTAGAATGAGGCACATTACAGCATTAACACATCAAACCAATAACTTCATTTCAGTTTTGAGAGACTTACTGATAGCCATCTCACAGCCTTAGAAGTGCTGGAAAAAACACACAAACCCATAGCCTCTTTGTAACTTAAATTTTCCAAGGAGTTACATCATGCAAGTAACAAGTACCTTGCACCGCTCCTCTCCCCAGTGATCAGTACTGGAAAGCACCTCACCACTTCTGCTTAAATGTGATACTGACTCCACAAACCAATTGTGGCTTGCTTCATGCTAATTTTCATTTTAAAAAGCATGGTCATATATAAATTATCACTAGGCAATGCTGATTTGATTTACAAACAACTTAATGGAAGCTCTGTTACAAAGTCTGCCTTCTACACCACAGGAAAGCTTTGTAAAGCTTTTTGGTAGACTAAGTTTCATCAGTAGCACCACCATGTAAAAGCAATGAGCTTGCAAAGACACTTCTAGAACTGAAACTGATTCCTTGTTGGTGCACCTGAGCGCTTAAAACAGAGGCTGCTGAGGCAATTTCTTTTTTTTTTTAAATGCATTGAAGAGTTTTGACAAAATGCTTTGGACCAAACTCCTCCAAAATACAGAAGCCTAACACTAGCAGTGACACTAACTTGTGGCATCAGGAACAGAGAACTTTTCTGCTTGAAACTTGCTGACAGGAGCAAGAGAAGTGCTAACATCCTCCAGGCTGTCACAGGGTCAAGTGTAAAGATATCTATATTAATGCAACTTGCCAAGACATTACTAAATGGTACTGTATATACTTCCAACCAAATAGGAAGAACAACGTTTAAGCCTCAGGGACAAAGAACTTAAAGCCAAAATAGAATTTAAAAGTTGTTCAATTAAACCTTTGAGCAATAAATACTTAAAGGGTCCTCTTCCAAAAGCAAAACAGTTTCTGTGCTGATCATGCAAATTTGCAAGCATCACAAATTTAACATAATTTAACATAATTACCCTTCCTACTCTCTTACTTGAGCAAGTCCATTAAGTGCCTGATAAAGTCTCCTTGACCAAGTAGTAAGTAGCGCCTCATGGCCTGCATGTGTTCTAGTAAATTGTACTTCTTATTGAGAACGTCCAGCAGGTATTTACTGGTCTCAAAATAAGCTGCATCAATTTTTTCTTGAAATGCATTTTCTAGATCTGTGAACAAATCGGCAGCTAAAAAAAAAAAAAAGAGAAAAAAGTTAAAATTATATAAGTATTTTTCCAAAACTGATGCAAACGTGTTTTAGAACTGAAATACACAAGCAGAGAAATTGCTCTTTATTCTGGTCTGCTATATTATACATTTGGCATAGCCAAAGTGAAAGCAAGTCCAAATCAGCCCATATTTTAACCTTATTACTTTTAATTTGTGCCCAGCCTTTCTAATAAGAGCTTTCTAATAAGAACTTTCTAATAAGAGCTCACACTATTTCATCACTTTTACACAGAAAGTGATGGTGGTTTTCCTTGCTGAAATACAGCAGTTTACTGAAAAATAATTTAAAGGAGATCTAAAGGCTCAGAGTTAGGGAAGTGATTTGTTGGGGGGCATCTTAAGCAGAAGTCACATCTCAGGGTGGGGGTAAAAAAAGAGAGAAATCAAAACATCAGTCAGAACATTCAACAGAGAAGAATTCCCACATGTAAGTCAGAATGAGAGGAGAGAATATGCTTGCATTATCTGGGGGACAGCCAGCAACCTGATGTTGTATTCCCCACCTTTAATGCATAGCAGTTTGGGAGCATAAAATAGGGCACTGCCATTTAGTAGGACAGGTTCAAGTGCGGCTGCTTGCATGTGTAGTGGTACCAGCCATCTGATCTGCCAAACGGCACCACTGCTGGCTTTAGAGGAGGAAGGAAGAACTTCCAGAAGGGAAAGAACAGCTAAAAGAGAAGTTTCATGGACAGAACACAGTAAGGTACAACGCCTCAATGACCTGTTCCTGAAAGTGTCTTTCCACAAGATGCTGTGAGCCTAATGGGCAAAGCAAAAGAGGGAAAAGCCAACCCGAAAAGAATTACGAGCTAATACCTTCAGTGACTGAACACAGAGGTTTGGCCTAGGATTGGCTGAAGGCACAGGCAAAGCCAAAAGGCAGCACACAATTGCCCAGTTTGCCTCTGGCAAGCTTACCAAGTCACACATGCTGGTCTTGCCTCCACTCAAGTATGGGTGAGCACATGACTGAGGACACACGGACCAATCTCAACTTCTTGTTATCCCAAGCAGAAAAAAAGTCTCTCCTGTCCTTAGTACTGTCCCTTGCCTTGAGGGAAGTGAGTGTGTATGTGGAGATGTAATGCACCATCTCTGTACACATGCACTCCAGCACAGGCAATGCACCATCCCTCTTGGACATTCAAAGCTACTAAAAAAGATTGCAACAAACAAGTGGTCTAAGCACAAGCTTTTAAAGCTGTGCAAAAGTTTCTCAGGACACTGAAAGCCAGAAATGGGCCAAGCAAGGATCAGGTAAAAAGCAGTGCCATGTCTGTGAGTTGCTACTGGATGTAGTGGTCTCATGTAACTGAGAGTTCAGAAGTTCCCAAACTGGGACAGCTAGAGATTGAAGCTGGGATCACGTTATCTGCCTTTTTTACTGTCCTTCTTCCCCAGATGACTACAGTTCCATGTCAGACAAGATGACCAACTTCTACATTGATCCACATCTCTGACTTCCTTTTTTAATACATCTTGATTAGTTCAGCATCAAAAAGGAACTGGGGTGACATGAGGGTTAAGGATCCAAAGTAAATTAAAAAAAATAAAAATTACTGCCAAACCAATGAAACTTTCAGATTTGTGATGAGAAAAAAAGCATCCAGAACTCAGGCTGGCATTCTAGATTTCCAGTACCTTACTATAAGTAATTATCTGAAGAAACTCTGAGGATATTTTCAGATGGCAAAAATAAGGAGGACAGAATGCATTTCCAACATCATTGGATGTTGGATGTTCTTTCTGGATTGAATGGGTAAAAATGCCCTAAATACAATGCAGTATCGTGCAGAATTAAGGGAGTGCAATGCTAGGAGGTATTTAGGCTGCAGACCATAAGCTCGGCACGCCTTCAGCACNCTCATAAGCCTTATTCTCCAGGCCTCTCACCAGTTTCGTTGCCCTCCTCTGTACTCGCTCCAGCACCTCGATATCTCTCTTGTGTTGAGGTGCCCAGAACTGGACACAAGACTCAAGGTGTGGCCTCACCAGTGCTGAGTACAGGGGGACAATCACCTCCCTACTTCTGCTGGTCACACTATTCTTTATGCAAGCCGGGATGCCATTGGCCTTCTTGGATACAGTGGATAACATCCATGTCTGAAACTACACTCTCACTCCCTACATAACAGGGGACCTATATTTGTGCAGTTCTTTCATTCAATCAAGGAGAAACACAAGTGCAAATTAAAAACGTAGTACTGGAAAAGCATGGCCATAAACACTGTGTAAAGTGGTGAAAGCAACATAGCCAAAGGACTTTTTTTGCCTTTTTCAGTAGCTGGCAAGATGATGGCTCAAATGCATTTACAGCCCTTATTCTCTTAGCCCTGACGGCCTGCACTTTAAGCACACCTTTGACTAGGCAAGCAGCATAAATGGTATAAAAAAAATCACATTATTAGGTGAAATATTCTTGCAGATGTGAATGGGATTTTATTATTAGAACACCTTTCATGGAGATACCATGCTAAAAGCCCACACCATGAAGAGCTGACATAAAAACTAGTCAAACTTTAATTTGGAGGGAAAAAAAAAAGGGAAAGAAAACCAGAAGACAATCCCCAAAGCCAAGCTTCAAAGTTGCATATAATAAAGTCATATTTGAGAACAAGAATAACAGAAAAGATACGGCCCAAGATGTGAAAAACTGCAAAAAACCCTATGTTCTTAGAAAACTAAGTAAAAAACTAGACAGAAAAACAGTTAGACAATTCTTCCCTTCACAAAAGCTGAATATACTAGGATACTATTAAATGAGTTATTAGAAGAAGCTGAAGAGTAGTAGGTCACTTTAACCAGAAGAAAGCAAGCTGTCCTTTCTCCTTGATGTAACAGCATCCTAAGCATTACCTTATCATCATTGCTGAATATTTATACATAGAGACATGTTTTACATGTTCATTATTTATTGTCTTTCATCATAAAATGTTAACTTCATTGCAAAGAGTATGCAACCAAAGAAAAAAAAACAAATGGTATATAAGCTTTTATTCATTAAAAATCAAAATCTCTTCTAAATAGAAATAAATAAGGAACTCTGATAGTGAAGCTTTGGTTTAAAGTTCAGCAGCTGGCAACCCCAGTTTTAAGTAATCTTCAAGAAGAATTTTGCTATCTTTCCACTCACTCAATTTTCTTCTGACATATTATAGTGATAGAATGTATTTACAGAAAGGCTTCTGTCCTGACAGTTTTTATTGCTCATTCTTTCATTTACAACTAACGGGTTATTGATTATTTTTTAAGCAAACAATTAATTCAGTATTATTATGGATTCGTATGATTAAGTATATTTGATGAGAAGTTGCAGGCATTAAATTCTTACTGTGGCACTCAGGAATAGCCCTTCTCCCACCCTTTCCCTCCCAGCAAAAGTCAGCTGAAAGCAGGTTGATCATGCCTGGTTTCACTCAGAAATCCAGTAGCAAACCTACCAAATTAAGAAAAGAAAATTACAGATGTGCATCTTCATACATCTTTCGTAAAATGCAACTATCCATTAAACCACCTATACTAAAATATAGGCTGATGGGACTTTTGTATTCCTTTCCACCCCTCTCATCCAAAGCGTCAGGTCAGCCTAAACCACGTGTTGTACAAAGCTCAGTTCAACGGGAAGGAGTTGACTAACACGGATACTCTACCATCTTTTGAAGACTCCGTAGACTTTGCGACAGCAATCATCTTTGTGGATGGAGTCTGATCGTGACACACCTGATGCAAGAAGTTTATGGATTTTCCTATGAGGAGGACCTGAACACAAAAGGAATTTTTATTTTTTTTTTTTAAAGTGCTTTGCATATCAGAAAAAAAGCAAAACCAAAACAAAGCCACACAAAACCACCAGGAAAACAGGGCATTTTGTCATCTTTCTGTGCTCTTACTTTCACAATCCCAACCTCTGCAATCCAGAAATTCAATGCTAATGTAAAAAGACTTTAAACACAAACTCCTTTTTCTCCCTTGTCATCTCCCTAAACAAACCTTATCAGTTAGAGAAAGAAGAAATAGTCTTAGTCTTCCTCAGCAACCAATTTTATTAGAGTAGCTATTCTTATGATGATTTATTGTTAAATTTTATCTCTATTATATTAGTGGAAATCTAAACAGCAGTAGAGAGCCCACAAATTATCAGTACATTAACTTTCGAATTCATACCTTTTTTGATTGCTCCATTGTAATAAAAGAAGGGATCATTGATTTCCTCAAAGTGTATTTGTCGTGCCACAATCGATCAGTTTTAACTGTAGGATCCGAAGCTACAAAAAACTGTAGATTGAAATAAGTATTAAAAACAAAAGACAAACGTAAACTGGGTTTCATTTCTGCATTCAGAAGACTGTAAAAATATTTCCAAGCTGTTCTTTTAACTAAAAAAGGAAAAGAAAAACAAGCATAGATAACATAGACAGCTGTCCTGGCCATTGATATGTAAACTGTATGTTGAACAGTATGAACTCTGAAGAAAAAGGTTAAAGAACAGCTCAAATAAAATTATCTGCTCTGTTCATTAGGAAACCTTGACTACCTCAGGGTAAAGTATACTATTTGTAAAGCATCCACTCTGAAATACAGAAAGGTATAGCATTTTCTAGCCATTAATTATACAGTTGGGGTTGGAAATAAAGTTTGGAATATAAGTATAATATGCTTTTATTTTACTGGTTCGATTTTCACTCAAGCCACTTTGGATTTCCTCCTGCTCTAACAGATACAGTACTGCAGGAAAAAAAACCAACCCAAAACCCCCAAACAATGGCCAAATAACCAAAAAACCACCAAACCAAAGAAATCCTCCAATTGAACTAGTGATTAAATGCTAAGGTCTCTTAACTCCACACAGAAGACTACCTTCATTTGTAAGAAACAAACTACATCAATAGCTCTGTTAAAACTACTTGTGGATGGATTCTGTTCTCATCCTGTCAAACAAATTATCCATTTTTTGGACAAGAACTTTTTTTCACTGCCTCCAAAGCCACTGTCACTAAGAATAGTCAACTGTCTTTGCTTAAAAACCGTGTATGAAAATTGTAGCTACCACATCCAACAGTGATTTTCAATATTAAGAACAATCTTAGAATGCAGATGTAAATTTTGAAACAAAGAGCTGAAAGCTAATGAATGATTTAAAAACAAAAAAACCCACCACCTCACATGTCTGAGGTATAGTTGAATAAACAAAAAACAAAAAAACAAACCACAACCCCCCCCCCAAAAAAAACCCACCAAAACAAGCAAAAAAAAGTCAAGTCTTCCACCCTTAGAGGATCACAGAAGTCTCCTAATGCTGGGTTGGTGGTATTTGTACCCATTTTAATTTTGACACAGATGAACAGTTTCAGAAATCAGACAGCATTTCACACTCAAATGAAGTTACTCAGTAAGTCTCAGAAGTGCTCAATTAATTTAAAAAAAATATTCTTTGGCTTCTGGGAGCCACAAAAAAAAAGTTACTTTAACAAGACTGTACTGATTGGAGACAGGAAAAGGGTTGGGAGGACTTAAAAAGGCAGAAAAAAACATTCCTGAGAAAAGGGAGAGCTATTAGAACTTAATGTTACAGAAGTCAGAACAAGTAACTCCAGAGTTTCTAGAGGAACTCTGGAACCCTAAACCTCTTCTACCCACATTTACAAACTGAAGTTGTTTATGAAGCTGAGGATAACAGCAGGTAGTCTGTAGAGTAGAATATTCTGAACTTTATTCCAAATACAAGGCTTGCATTCTGAACAACTGCCAAGAACTATGCACACATTACTACTGTTACACTAAGCAAGAGAGAGATGACCTTGTCCCTCTTCAGAGGCAAGCATCTATTGTTAGTCTACCATTCTTTGAACCTCATTGTTCATTGAGGACAACGTACTGCATCATCACAACCTCCAGACGTCACACTGACTGAATCCATGAAGAGTCACATTTCATGTCGTTGCTGTATACGTTACTTACTCATATGTTTCCACCACAGTCTACTTTTCAATTTCTCCTCTAAACTTCCCACAGATTATACTCTCACAAAGCAAAGAGAGATAGAGTATTTATTGTATCACACACATTACCTCATGGTATGTATCCTCCAGCTCTCCATCATAAATCCAGCGATAAAGGAAATTCAGTACAGGATGGGATACTAGGCCAAGAATGTGCTGAACCAGAGATCTCATGTAGGGATCTCCTGTTTTAGTATAGGCATGAACTGCTGAGGCTAGTTCACCCCCTTTTCTTCCTGTAACATCACAGGGGAGAGGAACAAAAACAGATGAAGGAAAAACACACACCACACTTAAGTTCAGCAGCCATTGATTTTAACTAGTCATATGTCAACCCAGAGCTTGCTGAACTGCAGTTCTAAAATATAGCAAAAGCACATTTTTTAATGTTGACAGGAAATTCCTAGGTTTTAAGGCATGAACCATTAATCTCACTGAAGTATTAAGCACAGTTCTCTGACACTGTATTCTATCTGCTTTATGGTAGCTTGGAGGAATGCAAATTTCAAGACATCAGTTCACACACAAAGGATGACTTCATGCTTCTTTTCTTCCCCACTAACCCCACCTGAAGAGCATCTCTCCTGTACTTGACTCTCTATCAGATCTTCTGTGTGCATACATACACACAAACACACCTCTCCTGCTTCTTGGTTATAACTCCCTGCATGGTTGCTTTAGCAAGTACCTCCTGCTTTCTTGCAATTGAAAAGTAAGAGGCCACCAAAAAAATAATAAAATTTAGTACTTGTTTTCTTGTGCTGCACAGCTTAAAAGTTCCTTGCAGCACAGGCTGTATCCTTAAAAATGTTTATTAACATCTTAAAAATAAAGCCCACTTCTTTTTTTCAAAATTGCTACCAATTCCAATAATCAATATAAAACAGATGTTGTAAGTTTTTCTTGTTCGAGGCACTCCTTCCAAAGGTCCCAATCTCCATTATTTTTCAAAGACAGCCAAGCTGAAGCATCCTTCAAAGAGTATAGTTTATTGGCTGATGACTGGCCAAAGTTTTGGTTAACTCCAACACCACTCCTCAACTTTTTCCCAACATAGCCACAGGCTATTTGCAGATCTGTAAAGTGTTAGTGCTTCACAGAAATCTGCAGACAAGTCGCAAAACAGTCGTCTATGAAACCACATATAGAGGAACAGAGTAATAACCATACACAGTGACGACACTGAGCCAACCATTTAGTACTGTATTAGGGGAAGTTTTCCAGTGTAACACTATCTGAAAGATGACTGAAATTGAGTAAAAACAGTGAAAAGTGTGGCTTAAAATTTGAAGTATTTCTCAAGTACATTCAGGTTTAAAAAAAAAAATATCCAAAAAGTCTGTTTCAAAAAAAGCCTTATAATTTGTCACATTTTTGTTTAAACTAAAAGGGACAGAATCCTGTGGATTAGCTACTCAAATGTTTCTAAAACATAACAGTAATATTTTTGAGATCCACTTTCGGCATGCACAACCACTCAAAGTTATATAGCTTCTCCAGAAATGTTAAATGAATGTTAAACAGACCTTGACAGTGATCAACAAGCGCTGCAAGGGTCTTTAACCTTATTTTAGGATCATACGTCCAGACTAGAAGGCGGCGAAGTGTTAAACTGCTCTCCAGTCCCAAATTCACACCCTGATCATCTTCCAATTGCAACTGATCAGATTAGAAACAGAAAGACATACCAAGAAATAAAAATGGAAAACTGAAGCAGAACTGCCATTTCATAGCTTTTCTCTGGTTACCTTTTTACTAACACACTTGAAATAGCCAGTATTGTATGTTCTTGCATTAAACCATTACACTAAAAGCCAGGAGCCACACAACTGGAAACACAAAATCAAGTGCTGGTGAAAGGACAGAGATGCAGAAACATAACAGGGCAGACAGAGCACAAAAGACAAGAAAGTTAAAGCAATCAAGGTGACAGATAGACAGTCACAAAAGGATAACAAGGAAGGCAAAGGAAAAAGGATTAGAGATCCTGAAAGACAGCAAATACTGGCCAAAGAGGTGCTTAGAAAAGCATAAAGAAAACATCTAGAAGAAAGGAAGGGTGTAGGAAGTAAAATGTCTATTACTGCACAGCCAGCTCTTTTTCGTTCAACATGGGACAAATTCTGCTCAATGCTTTCCTCCAGAAGTCATCAGAACTTAAGTTGGGTATATAGCAAGATTAAGGAATTGCTCCCATTGAAAAACACATTAAAAGCTATGATAAGAAAAATCTGTCACAATGCAACTACCCTGAATCATCCAATACACAGAAAATGAGCCAAATATTTGCATCTGAGATGCACATCTCACAGAAGTACAGATGGGGTAAGCAGGACAAGAATATAACCTAAAAATAGAGAAGCAAGTTCCCAGAGGAGTCCAAACAGATAAACTCTTAGAAAAGATGCTCCTTTTTTTCCTGTATGCCACAACCAATCCACTCCATGCTGTTAAACATACAACTAGTGTCATCCACATTAAGCTCAGCCTTAAAGCCAGTTAAATTCACAAGCTTCTGGATGCTCCTGCATATTCATGTTTTTTGTGAGGATTTGTTTTGTTTTTTTTTAAACTCATATTGGAAGAAGATGGAATTGGCACTCACAAGAAAGATGAGGAAGAACTGTCCTTTGTCTTTAGGGAAGAGATTATAAACCTCCACCTTCATCACAAAAATTTTAAAGAGGTTGACTGACAGAACACTCTTTCAGAGGCAGAAATATGGTTGAAGGAAGGTCTGAAGACATATAATAAAGTTATAGAGAGAAAGACAACACAGAACCCTTTGATGAGATTCTTGTTTTGTACTACTGTGCCTGGACTGCTAATTGGAACTGCAACTAACAACTTTGCTGGCAGCCTGCATGATCTCCTGAATACATGTAGCATCCACTCATTTCCAAGACAATTTTCTACATGTTTTCAAGGAACTGAAATGTACAGTTTTGTAAAGAAGGTGTATTTCAAAAAACGTGCATTTTATCCATTGCTTTTTATTTTAAATCTGAGAAGTCGCCAAGCTCACCTCTGGGATAACCTGGCACAAGCCTCAAGAACACTGACTTCTTAAAGACAGATTCTGCTCCATCAATTATGAACATAGAAAATGCCATCCTCTGTCAGAACCCTGGCTAGATGAACTACTACTCTCTCTCCAGTTAAGATAAAGAAAGTGCTGTACAGGAAGAGCAAGCAAAGCTGGTCTCTGCAATCAGTCCCCTTTATGGTCCTTGAAGCATTCAGGATGTCAGAGGATGCTCAGCCCTTCCAACAGCAGTTTACAGACCTGCTTTCCATGAATCTGTATAATCCCTTTTTCAATCTGTTAATATTGCCTCTTGCCTGGGACACATCACTCTGATTTACCTTGTCGACAACATCGACCAAAACCAGTGCCACCACCTATCTTTGATGCACACTACTGACTCCTCCCCATCCTGCAACAGGAAACAGTGCTTCCCAGCCTTCAAGTCACAAGAGCCCTCCACTGTTGGGTCTCCTTCCTTTCTTTCACAGCCTTTGGGAAGGAATCTTGCCAGGGACTTCTTGAAAATCCTCTGGGATCCCCTTCAGTCAGGTGCTGAGGGCCACCCACAGAAACTCCAACCTACTTGCGCAGCAAAACTTTACATTACAGACGCTGTATTGACTGCTTCCTACCAGAATGCATTTCATCAATGTGCTCAATACATTCATGAACACTAACACTGGAGATGAACCTGGCAAGAAACATGAAGAGCAATGAGAAAAGCAGTGAAAGGAAGACTGGGAAAAATGTGGATCCAGCTACTGAATGGTGCTGGGAAAGTGGTGACATGGAAAAGTGGAAAAGGCTGAGGTGCCAGTGCTGTCAAAGCCTTGGGTTTTGGTAAGATTTGCCTTTGGGAATATCAGATGACACCTCAGATCCAAGGGGGACTCTGGAACAAGGGAGACATATTCTGAGTGGAGAAGTATCAGGTTAGGGAACCTCAAAAAAAATGGATATATCTAAGTCTATAAGCCTTCATGGGATGAACCCACAAGTGCTGAGGGTGCTGGCCAATGTCATGGCAAAGCCACTCTTGATTATCTTTACAAAATCATAGTAATCGAAGGAGGTTCCCAACAATGAGGAGAAAGCAAATGGCATTCCTCTCTTCAAGAGGGAGGATCTATAGAACTACACACTAGTGAGACTCTCCTCATTCCCTGGAATGCCTAATCCCGGAATCCATTTGCAAATACATGGAGGACAAAAAAAGACTGCTCAGGAAAAAAAGCTCAGGAAATGAAAGAGGAACATTTGTGGTGACGGAGTTTGTCCTCCCAAGCAAGTGTTAGGCGTGCTGATACCCTGCTTGCCAGGAAGTGGCTGGACATCTGCCTGCTGATGGGAAGTCATGAATTAATTCCTTACTTTGCTTCGCTTGCACGCACAGCTTCTGCTTTCCCTGTTAAACTGTCACTAACTCGACTGACTCACCTTTTTGCCTTCCTTCCATTTTCTCCCCATTCCCCAAGAGACAGGGATGAGGAGTGAGAGGCTGGGTGGGTGTTTGGCTGCTGGCCACTAGGGTCAACCAACCACAAAGGCAAATGCAGTCTGAAAACAAGTTATGCCAGAATTTTCCTTTCATTTTCACCTTAGGTGCTTCCCCTCTCATCAGACTCATGTCTTCTTTTGAAAGGTTTAGTGGAGCAGGAAAGGTAGAGGAAGCCACATTTCAAAGAAGTCATATATATTTTCACGATCAAGAAGTTTTAGAAGAAAATAAAGCTCCAACAATCTAAGAGAGCAAACACATTTTGGACAGAGCAGGAAATAATTACAAAAAGAGTAATTGGATAGGATCCAGGGGAAACAAGCAAACTCCACCTATAACAGGCATTCCAGAAGTCAGGAATGCTAAAGAACAGCAAGGCAAGTCAAAAGAAATAGATGCTTTGAAAACAGAAACAGAAACCTATGACGTAAACTACAGATTTTTGTAAGTCAGAATTTTAAATGCATACTAACACTTTAGGTTAATTCTCAGAATAAACTTCGCTCAATTACAAATAATGAACTCATTGAAAATACCATATTAAAAAAAAAACAAAAAACAACTAAGCAGAAGACAGCATCTAGACAGCATCTATTTTAAAGACAGCATCTAGTGGACGAACTGCAAGATTATCAGCCCTAAATTGGTCTATACATCACAGAAAAAATAGTAACACACCTTATTCTCCTTCAATGCAACGGAAAGGACAAGGTAAACATACAAACTGGACCACACAGAACAAAAAGTTGGAACTGATTTTACTAGCTGCTGAACTACACATTGCTTGAAATATAGAAAGCTTGAAATACATCTCCTTTCAAAGATCATGCTGTTCGGGATTTGAATGATAGAGATACCACACAAGACAAAACTGACAAAAAGGATGCAAAAAAGGGAAAGGCACATTCTATTCCATGCTTACATAATACATCAAATAACAGTGAATTTCTAAGGGAAAAAAAACATTCATTAGTATATACATCCCAGAGTAAGAAATGTACACGTCACAGAGAATTGTGTCCACTGTCAATAGAAACTGCTGTCCGTTCTTCCCTTTCCAACAGGGTACCGATGCACACCTTTTAGGAACTATTCAGATAACGTAAAGCAAAATAAGAAAGTTAAATAAGAACCACTTAACTTACTTGAGAATGTAAAACAGACAGAAGTCTGTAGTATTCTTTAAGTTCCTGATGTAAGGCTGCACAAAAACTCTGTAGGAGGAGAAAAGAGGGGAAAAAAAAAAGGACAAAAAAAAAATCAGGAAAAAAAATATCTTTCTGGTTTAATTTAGAATATTATTTTTTTTATCCTATCACCCCACTGCGAAGGTCATTAGAAATTTCCTTAAAGAAAGTGAGCTACAAGTTTCAGCACAAAAGAAACTCTTAGAAAACTGGCCAACGTGTAAGCCCTTCCTTTAGAGATGCACAGTCTTTTTCCATGAATATATAGACATTGGCAAGTGACTTTCTGTTTCTTGATGAATAATTCTATCAACAGATTAAACTATGACAAGCATAACTCTCAAAATAGATATATCAACTCAAGAAACACATTCATAATTACCATAGGGATGTGTAAATCATAACATGACCCAGAAGAAATTTTCTTTAATAACTACATAAAACACAGTATATAGTGAAGCAGTCATTTCAATTTCAAGAAGGCCTCTAACAATAGAGCACAGAAGTTAGGCAACCAGCATCATATTTACAGTACAAACTGTATGACATGAACGAGAAAACAGAAGGCTCAAAAAAGAATACTCCCAGTAAGTGCTGCTGCATCAAGTAATCTACATCTTTGGTCTTTTATCCATTGGCAGTCGTATAGGATTCTTCACTTGACATGGAAGAAATGAATAATGCTTAAGTATATCCTAAGAAATCCATTAAATGTGCAGCAGTTAACACACCTGAACTAAAGCAAAGATTCTTCTTTTTAAAACAATTCTAAGCACAGCTCCTTTGAGCTGTTTAAAAATAAATAAATAAATAAGATCAATTTTAAAAACAATTCCTGAAAGAATACTTGCTTAGTGACAGTAGTTTTTCACAGTTTGGGCTTCTGGGAGTTCACTTTTTTCTTTTTGTAATATTCTTAACCTAACACACCGACTAAAAGAAATTTTATAAAACAAAATTAAAAATATGGCTCATTAACTTTGGACTGAGTTGGAAAAATCTGAACTTTAAGCACTTTTAGGATTTTTTTTAATTATTTGGTTTCTTCTTTGAAAAGTATTTCGATGCACACACACAAATTCTTCGGAACTGATTTCTTGACCAATTCTGAGCTACTGATTTTGATACCTATCTTAATGGATTTTTTTTTTAACATTAAATTCCCCAGGACTTTCCCCTCAAGCCCTTTTAAAACCATCACAGTCAAAGCAATTTGGAAAAAAATAAGAAAAACCTCACAAAAAGAAGCTTAAAAGTAACATATTTATTCAGTGGAGCAGGTACAAGGACAAAATCACTACTATAAGCACAAGGAGAAAATAAATCTTCTTTCCCGCTAAGAGGCCTACCTGTTAAGAGGCTAAGAAGCCTAGAAGAAAAAACCATCATTAATCTTGCCATTGTATCCTTTGTAAAGAAAGAAGGTTCCTTTCTTCAACTCAACATTATATATTAGAGGGAAAATTTAAATTAATTTTATTCCAGAGGATACTGAAGGGCAAAAAGAAAACCCCTTACTCGTGACTCCACTTTGCATTTCTTCTCACTTGCTTCTTCAGTACATTTTTGAATCCATGTAAGTAGCACTTGCCAAGACAGAGGGCAGAGTAGAGCCTCCAAGAAAACATTCCAAGGCACTCCACATCTGCTCAAAAAGTGAGAATGGTAATCACTGACTTTTAAGTAGCCAAAAGGATTTTGGATTGAACTGGCCATCAACTTTTCAGAGAAGCCTGAGAAGTTAAAATTTACATCCAGTGCCATTTCCTGCATCACAAACCACAGATCTTTTGTTTCCCAAACTGCTACTGAAAACTGGACATTATCCTAGAATTCTGATTTGGTCTACAGCAAAAGAGAATTCAGGAAGGAAACAGAATGCTTGCTCAAGAGAAAAAAAACAAAGCAAAACAAAACAAAATTAAAATGCTCACTACCTTCACTGGACCTAAATGGGCAAAATGTCAACATATAAGGCGACTTCTATTTCACTGCTCGTTAGTCTTTTTGCTCTCTAAGGACAAAGCAGAGACTAAGCAGCAAGAATAGAAGAATACAACGTTTAAGCGTAGTACGTGAAGTGAAAATCGCTTTAGAATGAAGCTTGTCCAAAATTCTTAATGCAGTCTGCAGCACCTAAAACTGGCAGGTATCAAAGCCATAAAGACCAATAGTATATACTCAGATTTGCCCAGATACTGACATCAGGAGCAGAATATATGGTTTTATTTCTACAATTACGTCCTAGAAATATATTAAGTGCTTGCCACAAGCAAAATTAACATCAGAGCTATGCAGCTTCAGCTAACTAACTGCACAGCCTTCTGCCCAGGATCTGAAACCTGCATATGGTAGCTAAGATATCCCACATTTCAGTTCACTGTTAAAAAATAAAAGTTCCCCCCTTGCTGTAAACTTGGAGATTAAAGCCAGAACAGCAAAAAAAAGCATAAGCAGGAAGCTACCAGATAAAAAATAGGAAACTTCAATCAGATATAAGGGGGAGAGTCTGAAGAAAATGCATATACAGTAGCACTACCATATAAAACATGGAAATCAGCATTGGATCAGTAGAAAAGTTATTCTTTATATGTAACTAAAAGGGTTACTTAGAATAAGATACAGAAGGGAACAGAATAAAACATTAGAAAGTAGGAAGCACTACAGCATTCTCTACTGACCTCTTATGAAAAAATAGATTGAAGGGAGAAGCACTTCAATTTCTTGGCAGATTAGGTAGGATGTTATGGCTAGAGGCAAGGATAACATTTCTGTCGACTCAGAAGGGATAATATCCAGTTTTACAGAGGGAGCAAGTGAGAAGAAACGGGAGTGCCTTAGCAGTAAATGTGCTTTTGGGTATTACAGCAGCTGTGAAGTTACTGTAGACTACAAATCATGATGATGAAACCTACAAAAACAAAAATTATATATATTTTTTTTGATGCTGTATTCAAAAGAAATGGCAGAAGATAACGGGGTATTTGCATTTTACATAAGTTAGTGCAGTATTAACACACGAACATCGACACTGCTAACAAGAGTGTCTACTGCAGAGGCCACTAACAACCAAATTGGTGATTAATTAGCTTAGGGATGCCACCCATCCCATTGAAGCAATCTTTTTGTTTATTAACATGCATGAATACTTATTAAAAACGGACATTTAAAAAAGGAATCTATGCATGATACTTTCCAGCTATAAATGACGGAGGCAACTACTCCTTAAAACCAGCAATAGCAAATGCCTTTCCCTTGCCTTCAGACTATGACCTATATCAAAGGGGTAGTCCATAAAAGGAATAAATCAAAGGATGAATGCTCAAGCTCCAAAGTTTACGCCCCATTCTAGTACTGCATTTTACTCAGTAGTTTCTCAGGGAAACAAGACCAAAGCACTTGTAGCAAAACCAATTTTTCAGTTGACCTACCTGTCCCACAAGTCCAAATGCACGATCCAAACTCCTCTGGTCTGTGTATTTTCTAATTTTATTATGTAGCCATCCCAACTCTGCAAGTCTACTTGTAGTATCTCTGAGAGATTTGGACAAGCTCACCTACAAAGTTAACAGAAACAGTAACTTGCCATTAAATCAAATCTACCATGTCAATACTTGTTTCTTCATGAAAGCCCCTCTTTCTCCTAAAAGAAGCCAGTTCAAGAAACAATGATTTTACATTCTACAGCAGATATAGTGCCAAAAAAAGCAGACAACCATCTAAATAGCATTAAATCTATACGCATAAGCATT
>VZTM01042672.1:81171-101322 GCA_013400555.1 Jacana jacana | reverse complement strand
AGGTTATATAAACTATTTAATCACATGCCCCTCTGAGTTTACTAGTCTGTTTCTACTTTTTTTTATACCGGGCATCTCACTTCACCCTGCAAGCCTGCCTTAGTCTCAACACCCTATATTCAACTATTGCTACCATTCTCATCTGAATCAGGATATTTCTTCCTTTAAATTACCAACACATTAAGACGCTGCTCCTCTTGGTTCTTACTTGAGATTTACAATATTTTGTCACATGACTCAAGAGCACCACCATGGAGTTTTCAAAATGTTATGAGGCAAAGAAAAAAACAAACATTCTGACTGATACATTAGGCCAAGGGGCAGAGATTGACTTTTGACCACAGCAATTGGGCTTATTCCATCTCTACAGACAATTTCAACTGGGAAAGCCAGCTGGAACAGTACAAACCAAAGCAAAGGAATGCATTAACAAGCTAAACAGATTGCCAACGAACTAGAAATCAAGTTCATTCATTTGGCCTTTTAGTGAGCAGTACAGGAGTTCTCTAAGATCGAAATCAGCTACAGAGTGTGTTAGCCACAGCAGGCTGGGCCTGAATCAGGCAGCAGCAGTTGGCTGTAAGAGCACAGTTCAGTCCCTGCCCCTCTTGTTTAGCTAAACAGGCACAGCATTAACTTCTTGTACAACTTCTACAGGAGAAGTTCTAGCCCAAAGAAGCAGGATTGGACACAAAAACTCTGCCCTCAGCTAGAACTGAAGGGATGGCGTAAGAACTATTTGGAATTCTGCACCTTCAGAGCGCTTGGCAAGCATTAAGTGCAGTACACATCCGCTGGAATCAAATGAGGAGCAAGCAAAATTGGCTTAATGTTATTACATTCGTATCTCCTAGATCAAACCAGAAGCTGCTAGCTTATACAGTGCTGAATGTCACCAACAGACCTAATATTAATGTTGACATGAGAAAACATTCTGGCAAGAGTAACAGTTTGGAAAGTGGATATCTCCCTTGAAAAAAAAAACAGCCTGTGTACAATGATATTTTCTTTGTGGGGCTGAGGGAAAACTACGTACTTTGGCTACTTTTTTGCATAACACACAGTCAACATCAGCTACAGGAGGTATGATCCTGGTCCTCCTTGATCATCAGAACAAGTTGCAGCTCTAGTCAGTCAGATAATTTAATCTTGGCTGGGTCCAGTAGATCAGGACAACTGCCAGTAAGTAGAAAGGATGGAAGACAACTGACTTCACAAAAATAACTGAAGACACATAGTTCTCAGGAAAAAGTATTAGTGACCACAAGCCATGTGAATAATCAAACTCCCTGGGTTAGCAGAATTAGGAGTTCAAACTGACAGTTTTTCACCTATTTGATAAGAAAACTACACAGGAAACTAATGAAACCCACAGTGCAATTTTTTAATCACTGATTATGTTTCCTCCATATATAACTCAAAAAATCTACTATGTAACCTTTCCTTTGCCATATCTAATCTAACCTATATATATAGAACATAATTAACTCGGTGCAGGTGTTGAGGAATTACATACTTTGCAGCATCTACAGGTGCAGAAGATGACAACCTTAAGAATCTCTTTATGATTAAGATCGAATTGATTTAACAAGATTAAAGTTTTCCATTTGTCCCTCCACTAAGAAGCCGAAATATCATTTTAAAGTCACAGGGAATTGTAATTGAAATACAAGTCACCATACAGTACCTTTCCCTCCACTTTATAGCAATTTTCAGAATTGCACATTTTGATGTTTTTACCATCTATTCCCTGGAAGACATACAAAACATCTCTTACAAGGTTTGCTTCAGTTATTTCAACAGAGCCTAGAAAGTGGAAAAAAAGACAAAACACAAGCATTTAGATTTGTTGGGACAATTAGTTTTGATTACAACTTCAAAAAGCTATTTAGAAGCCCAGCCAAAAAAAAAAAAAAAAGAAAAAAAGAAAAAGAAAAAGCAAACAGAAAGCCTGTGTTTATAACCTGTAAAGAAATGTTTTAAGTCCTCTTAACAACTTGGCAGGAAAGTTTGTATGACACAGGACATATTATATTTTAACCAACACTTCAGCCAGTTCTTAAAATTGTTATCTTTTCTGATTCGATCACCAGTGTAAGTTCTGAGACAAGTATCAAAATAACTTTATCTTTCTTTGAATGAATAGCTGAAGTTGTTAAATGGGACTTACAGAGCAATCTCCCCTACGTTTAGCTAGAAAAACAAGAATTAATCTTGAAGGAAGAGCTCCTTGTTTAAAATTGGCTTTCAATCAAATATGCCACTGCTCAGCAAAATGATTCATCAAAACCAGACTGCCAGCTACATAAAAGCTATAGATCTGGCAATCAGAGGAGTGCAAATACTGTTTCTGAAGACAGATATCTTTGATTTAGTACAGCTTTTGCTATTGCAGCATACAGTTTGGTTCTGGCTCATATCTCTAGCTAGAGGTTAGATTATGTTTGAGATTTAGGCTATTTACTTATATAAAGGAAAGAAAAGACTGAAAAAGGTGCTGTGCAGGCCACTGCAACTACTCCCATCTTTTATGAGCAAAAGAGCATCCTTATGCATTGTTACATTATTATATACAAAGTTATGCTTTTGTAACTTAATTTATCAAGAATGAAACAATTTCAACAATGACTATCCAGAAATTGAGATGCTACAGCATGCTTCTCCCAAATTTGACAGCACTCTTACTCTCCCAAAATCCACTTTCCTAGAACAAAAAAATTCTATTATTATTAGTGAAATGGTAAAAAGCCCAAGTGCACATTTCTTTAATTGGTAAATAATACAACAGGTATTGCTGTGAACCATACAATGCTCCTAATCATACTGTCTGTGTAGGTGTAATAATAAAAAACTCCAATTAGCAGCAACCAACTTCAAAAGAAAAACCTCCACTTTTAATTAGAATCATAGAATCATTTTGGTTGGAAGAGACCCTTGGGATCATTGAATCCAACCATCAGCCCTACTCTACTAATTCTCCCCTACACCATATCCCTCAACACCACATCCAATCTACTCTTAAACACAGTCAGGGAGGGTGACTCCACCACCTCCCTGGGCAGCCCATTCTAGTGCCCGAATACTTTATGAAGAATTTTTTCCTAATGTCCAGCCTAACCCTACCCTGCTGCAGCTTGCAGCCATTCCCTCTTGTTTTGTTGCTAATTACCCGTGAGAAGAGAACCAGCACCAACCTCTCTACAATGCCCTTTCAAGCAGTTGTAGAGAGTGATGAGGTCTCCCCTCAGCCTCCTCTTCCTCAAACTAGACAGTACCAGCTCCCTCAATTGTTCCTTGTAAGATTTATTCTCGAGGCCCTTCAGCAGTCTCATTGCCTGTCACTGTACCCCCTCCAGCACCTCAATATCTCTCCTCGCTGAGGTGCCCAGAACTGGACACAAGACTCAAGGTGTGGCCTCACCAGTGCTGAGTACAGGGAGAGAACAAGTTAAAAGAATTTCACATTCATAGAAATATGTCCATTTGACAATAGTTTTTTATATCCTGAATGCGTGCCTACTTCTATTTCTACATCCACAAGTGACCTTTATATTCCAGTGCACATTTCCAAGTTTTAAAAGACAGAATCACAAATGGATGAGCTTATTTCAACAAGTTCTATTCACTGAGCTCGCTTTCTGATTTTCTAAAAGCAGTAGCATCTTCTGATCATCAAAAGAGCGATCACTGCTCACAAACCATGATCCCTTAATTCTGACAATCCTGAACTGCACTGCAGCCAGTCTTTTACAAGGATCAGAACACATCAAACCAATCGCTGCAAAAAGAAATTAACAACCAGCCAAAGAGGCTGTGGCCAAATATACTATCATTGCGTATTTCCCCTCTATCCTTCTGCCGAGTACATTCTAGCAAAACACTCCTCTAAAAACTCAAAATGCTGCCGGATTATTTCAAAATCATTAAAAGCAATGAAGAGCATCGATAACAACTGCAAAAAGCTGTCCTTAACAAATGCATCTTTGCTCACCGCTCGTATCTCCTTCTCGCCTCGACCGTGGCACACCACGGGAGACAGCAGTTGAAAAGCCTTTTGAGGTAGCACTTTGTAAAGAAGGCTGGCTGGCAGTTAGAGTCCATGCGAGACGCGACCCCAGCTGCTGACGGAGGCAATCTCCAGTGCCTGGAGCTTGATAGGATTGTCTAAAAACGACAGAAGGAAGGAACATATTTAAAAACTTTGATTCTATACCCATCACCCGGCTTGGGGTATGCAAACTGTGAAAAAAGCCCCAAGCTTGAGTTTGTTTTCTGTGGATGTTCTGGTTGGTTGGCTAAGGTTCCTAATAAAGGAACCTTAAAAAAAATACAGAACAATTTATTGCTTCCTATAAGCCTACAATTTCCAGAAAGACCCAAACAAAATCCCAACTGTAGATAAGAAAGGAGGTATGACTTTGACAAATACAATTTCATACCAAAGATTAACTTTGTTCACACTTCACACTGAAGCATGTGGATAAGCTGAAACAGATTAAAAGTGAAGTCAATAATCAACAGTCATAATATGCCACAAATATTTATGTTTTCTTATTACTTGAAACTGTGGTTACATGCCAAAGAACTAAAAGAAAATGAGAAAGAGAAGAAAGTTCACTTTCCTGCTACTTTACTGTTTAGTGAAGTGCCTAAAGATGCGATCAAGGAGGGAGCATCCAGACAAGCTCCAAATTTCCCTCCTTTTTAAACTTGTCAATTCTTCTCACAGGATTAGCCTTAAAATGTGAAAAACATTAAGACTAGAAGTTACCTTTCTATCATGATGGTGAAAAATAAAGCTGAAAGTATTTGCAAGGGATTTTTGCTGTTGCCCATTCCTCCCCAGCTGAACATAAACATTTGAAAATATACACATATTTTTAAAAAATAAATTCCACAATGCTGTGAAAGCACAGTTGCAAGGAAAGATGGAACAAGATTGTGACACAAGTGTCCATGTAAAAAAATATGTCAAGGAATGCCCTTCCTGTCTCAACCATCCCATCATAACTCACAGGATGGTCAGACATCGTACTTATAGGGGCAACAGAAGGGCAACAAAACTGGTGAGGGGTCCAGAGCATAAGTCCTATGAGGAATGACTGAGGGAGCTGGGATTGTTTAGTCCGGAGAAGAGGAGGCTCAAGGAGGACCTCGTCACACTCTACAACTTCCTGAAGGGAGGTTGTGAAGAGGAAGGGGTCAGCCTCTTCTCCCAGATAACTAATGATAGCACTCGAGGGAATGGCCACAAGTTGCACCAGGAGAGATTTAGATGAGATGTCAGGAAAATCTTTTTCTCCCAAAGAGTGGTCAGGTACTGCCCAGGGAGGTGTTAGAGTCACCCTCTCTGGTGGTGTTCACAAACCATCTGTACAAGGTGCTACAAGATATGATTTAGTGGCTTAGTGTGTAGTAGTGGTGACAGAAGGACGGCTGGACTAGGTGATCTTGTAGGTCCTTTCCAACCTTGCCTTTTTACTATTTCTATGATTCTATGATTTCTATAGATTGTAACTAATGAACACACCTGCAAGACAGAGCAACTCTGTTGTGCTTAGCATTTGTAACATCTCAACCAGAATATAACACTAAACTTAGGCTGCTGCCCTTCAAGAAGAACACACTTTAGAAACAAAGGGAAACATGTACTAAAAGAGGTTCAGGAGGAAGTAAGCTCACAGAAAGATCTAATTTGAGTTGCCCAGCTCAGAGACTGCAGGACTAAAGAGAGAGCAGTGGAATTGCTATAAAATGGAACAATCTGAACAGGTCAGATCAAGAACATTTCAGGAACAGAATGATATTTTTAAGCAAGCAGATACAGGAAATAACCTCACTGACATACCTTTCTATACTATATCGGGATTAGATAATGGTTGAGGTGGGAAAGGACCTCTGGAGATCACCTTCTCCAACCCTCCTGCTTAAAGCAGGGTCGACTAGAGAAGGTTCCCTCTGGTGCACTTACTCGGTCATGTTTTTCAAGCATTTCTAGGCGATCCAAATCAGTGTTTCACAGCATTCCCCCTGCCCCAAACACACCCCACTGTTGTCCCTAAACAAGGATTCTTCACTCTGTGTGCAAAAAAACCAACCAACACACTGAGCTGAGATACTTGTCTTTACCTCAGTTCTGTGGAACTGTGTGCCTGGCATTTCACGAGTCAGCACACCACACAGTTCTGTCAGTCCAGTATTTATGGTGATAAGATACCACTGACTGCTGAGCTACAGCTCCTCTACATCCCTCACCATACACAGGCATTCATGTTAATGTTTTAAACATTTTGGGACATGCCCTTAATTACACATCTGGGAGATCCCCATTACTTACAAAAGGGTGTGCATTTTAGTATTATAATCTCCTAAGACTCCTCTCAGACGTACTTTTATCTCGACCCCATTCCAAAGACTATACATCCTGTCAGCCAGGGACCAGGAGTGTACTCTTCTCCATGGGCCTTGTTTGCTTGCAGTAAACTCTTGATATGGTAATCCTTCAACAATTCGATTTCTTTGATCTCAGGTTCAGATAATTGTTTCTACTTGTAGTACAAGTACAACTAAGTTCTAATTTCAGGAGTCCAGCTGAAGTTCAATCAAAGTTCTATAACTATTTTATACAAAGCACTTCTGTAACTTTTAAACCACGTTCTTTTGACATCCTCACCTCACTACTAAAGAAGTTTTTTTCCCTTATGTTTAACTGATACTCCCAGTCTTAAAAGGCTTACCAATTACCTCTGGGTAAATTGGTAAATTATCAAATAAAATTTATCTTTCAGTGGGCACTACCAAGAAAAGTCTGGCTCAGTCTTCTCTGCTTCCTTGAGTTAAATACAACCACATGTGTAAGATCTCCTGAGCCTTTCCTTCTCCAGGCTGAACAGTCCCAGCTCTCCCAGCCTGCCCTCAAATGCCAGATACTCCAACACCTTATTTAGTTTTGTCATTCTTTCTCCAGACTCTCTTCAGTCTGTCCATGTCTTTTCCTGTACCGTAACTGGATCCAGCATTTCAGATGTGTTTTCACCAGTTCTGAGCCTCCCTCAACCTTCTGGTAATGCTCTCTCTCATGCATCCCAGGAGGCTGTGGACTTCTCTACCACACATTGCACACTTGTGTTCAACTTGGTGTCTACCAGGAACTCCTGGGCCCCTTCTGCAAAGATGTTTTACAGCCAGTAAGTCCTTAGTACATACTGGTGCCTGGGGTCATTCCTCCCCAGGTCCAGGACCTTGCTGAAGCACACTCATAGAGCCTATCAAGGTCCCTCTGACCAGTAGCTGAATCACCTGCTTTATGAACCACTCCTCTCAGTCTTGCAAAATTGCTAAGGGTACACTCTATCCCATAAGGTGCGATGAAGGTGTATAGATCCAATTCCTGGGTTACACCATTAGCAACCAGACTGTAACTGGACTTTGTGTCACTGATCAGAATTCTTTGAGCCAAGCAGGTCAGTCAGTTTTCAGTTCACTTAGTCTGTATTTTATTATTATTGTCCATAAACGTGTTACAAGCAGACGGTATCAAAAGTCCTACTAAAGTTGAAATAAACTACATTCACTGGTTTCCCTCTGCCCATCAAGTCAGTCATCTCATCACAGGAGGCAGAAAGATAGGTCAAGCATGTCTTCCTGTTCTTAAGTCTGTCCAGATTACTCCTTGTCCTTCATGTGTGTGGAAATGCTTTCCAGGATGAGGTTCTCCTCCATCAGCCTCCCAGGTGCTGAGGAGAGGCTAAGCAGCCTGTAGCACCCTGGACCCTTCTCACTGAAGAAAATAGCAACATTCAACTTCTTCCAATCCTCCTGGTACCTCCCCCAGTTGCCACATTTGAAACATTACCAAGAATGGCCTCCCACTGACAGTGGCCAGCTCCCTCAACACTTGTGGATGCATGCCATCATCCCATGGGCTCTGATCATTCTCTGCCAGGAGTAAATTAGAAGCAATGAAGATATTCCCAAAAGTCTCAGGGTTCTGGTCTCACCAGCACAGACCAAGACAAAGAAAGCACCGAGCACCTCAACCTTTTCCACAACATCTGTCACTCGTGAGCAGCTGGTGCATGTTTTCCCTAGCTACTTGGGTACTTGTAGAATTCTCTCATTGTCTTTGATGTTCCTCAATAGATTCAGCTCAAGATGAGTTTGGGCTTTCCCTGCACCCTGGATGCCCCGCTGCATGTTCCCCTGCTTCTACCTCTTGCAGACTTTTTCATGTCAGAGCTTTGTCAGGAGCAACTTGTTCATCCATGTAGGCCTCCTGCTACCTTTCCTTGAATTTCTGCTTCTCGGGGTGGACTGTTCTTGAGCTTGAAGGAGAAGATCCTTGAATAGCAATCAGCCCTCAGGTCAGTCATTTGGACTACATGATCATTCTAGGTCCCTTCAAACTGAACTATTCTATTGTCTCCTGAAGCCATCTTTTCTCTGGGGAAGCCTCTCATGGGATTCCTCCTCCAAGCAGACCCCAGAAGAGGCCCAAGTCTACTCTCCTGAAGTCTGGGAATGGGATCCTGCTTTTTGCCCTGCCCCATCTCATGATCACTGCAGCGAAGGCTGCCCCCAGCCTTTGACTTCCCAGTCTGTAAAGAAGTCAAGTCCAGCAAAACACCTCTCCTCATCATGTTTTTAGTCATATGTGTCAGAAAGTTATCATCAGTGCACTTCAGAAAACTTTTGGATTGCTTGTGCCCTCCAGCAACCCCTCTCCAGCAGATGCTGTGGTGATGAAAGCATCCCACAAGTACCACAGCCTGCAAATGTAAGGCTTCTTCCAGTTGTCTAAAGACCTCATCTACCTCTTCCTAGCAGACACCCATTACAGGATCAACAATGTTGGCCTGCCCTTTAATCATAACCCATTAAGTCTTCACCAGGACCTCATCTGTCCCAAGGCAAAGCTCCACCCATTCCTGCTGCTCTCTCATGTAAACAGCAATTTCCTTTCCTTGCCACCCTACTCTGTCCTTTTCACAGAGCCTGGATCCACCCTCTGCAACACAGTAGTGGTACAAACTATCCCATCATATTTATCCAATCTCCATGAGATCATTGCCCTGGTACTGCACACAAACCTCTTAAGTCCTCCTGTCTGTTCCCCATGCTGCATACACTGGTGCATATGTCCAGCAAAGCTGTGCTGTCCCAGAAAAGGTATGAGAACTTCCCTTATAAGGCTGTCCTCTCCCCATTCCTCATTTCCCATTCCTCCCCATCCCCATATGCACATACTTGGGTGGACCCCCTTCTGCCCCACTCTGTTGGTTTCAAGGTCTCTCTTGACCACATCACCCTGCACCTTTTGCTTACTAATCTGGTCTACCACCTCCTGACTCAGTTGTGGGGCATCGCCCTTCCTTAGCATTCCTAGCTTAAGGGTATTCTCTACTTGTGCATCCAAGATACACCACGCAAACCTAGTAATGTACAAGTCAAGTGAGTATTTGTATTGTAAATTATTATTAAAAACAGTAAAATGCAGTTATGTCAGCGCTGTTTAGTAGATCTGTAATATGAATTGTATAAGTCATCTCAAGTACACTGTATTAAAAAAAAACAAAACACAACAGAACCAGCACACTTCAACTCAAAATAAAGCTGTGTTACTTTCTGAAAATGCATCCTACTCCAATTTTGTTTGTTTTGTGACTGTTAGGGTGAGCAGAAGAATTAAGAGACAAGAATATAATGCCTTTCTCTTTTCCAATTACAAGAAATGAAAGAAACTATTAAAAGTTTCCATAAACTTTGGTCAAATCATAATCCATGGAGCTTCTGTTAGGACAAAATAATAGGGCTTTGCTCATTTCTGCATCTCTTAAGGTGATTTATTTTCCTTTTACTATAGTCTCTCGAGTTTTTCTGACATGAACCACAGCTTTTTTGAAAAGTCATGCTCCCATTGCTTTAGGAGGAAGGCTTTATTTCCAGACTTTTTCATTCAAGGCTGAAACAGCGATGCAAATAAGTAGAGTCTTCACTATTACAAATTCTGTAACATTCTGTTCACCCTTCCCTGCAGCCAAGTATATCCAGGTATATATTATAGAACGGCCGTTGAACCACTCCCTCTCACAGACTGGCCACGTTCGTTTTACCTCTGTGGAATACAGACTCTGTGCAGTGCATTCACTGTCAGGCTTGGAAGAGCTGCAGGGGTAATACAACATGACACCCAATGGCACAAGAAGGGCTCAGATTTTGAGCATGTAACTGTCTGTGTTGGCTTATTTAAAAAAGTCAATACTCAGGTAAACATTTTACAGCTTACACTGGACACCTTCTACTCATCAAGTCTGAACTATCTGGTATTTGAATGTTTCAGTTTCAATTGTAGATTCATCATGAGATGAACAATTAAACCACTGCTGAACAGTAAGTGGTTTAGGATTATTTTTTTTTCTAGTAAGTAATTCTTTTTTTAAATAAACTCTTGTAGAGTTTGGTTTGTTGTTTCCCCCCCTCAAAAAACGCCTGTCCACTCAAGATGCGAGACTGCTCTAATAAAACAGCCAACCTGCTGTGGATATGCTTAGAAAAAGTCAGACCATGCAAGAAAGGTCACCCATTTGAACACAGGGGATGTTAAGTCTACTAATTTAACAGTGCCTGAGGAATGCTTTGTAAAAAGAAACTTGAGTGACTCTAAGTCCAATGTTTTTACAGAAGAAAAATAAAGACTATTTTCAAGTGTTTCAGAGAACTGAAAAACTTGTGAAAAGACTTGGCACTAGAATCCAGAAGAGTGGATTGAGTAAAATACCAGCTATTCAGCAGTTAGCCAAAGTTAAGTTTTAAGAATGGATACCCTTGGCCAGCCATTTATGGTTTCATATGGTCACAGGACAGCACTTGATATTCAGAACTGTTCAGCTAAGGAACTCAGTTTCTATGCAATTATGGTGGAAATTCCAATGGCATACAAACAGGAAGGGTCAGGGAAAGAAAAAGAAGGGGAAAAAATAACAGAACCCGTCTAATCTTCTCCAAACCTATTTGTAAGGTAAAGTGGTGTAATTTACCCTGGAAGGAGTGATTGTGGAGTTGGCGTTGGCCCATTCAGGGCATACAGGCTGATGCTGCTGATCCCACTGCTCCCCATGCTGCCAGAACTCTGGGCAGACTGAGCACTGCGGTCTTGGTAATTCAGTGGAAGGCTCTGAGGCCGAGCATAGTAATAAGGGGTTGAGTGAGCATCCCGGGGCAATGCTTGAGCAAAAAGTGTGGCATAACTTGATACCTGAAAAGGAAAGGATTTGAAAAGGAATGAATAAAAAGAAAATATTTGTACGTTGCTTTAAGTCACTTAACAGCTGTGTAATACTCAAGAACACAAAAAAATAACTGAAGACCACGTTTATGCAAAGAGAAAATTGTTGCTAGAATTATAATGACAAAAAAGCAAGTCCCTTACAGTGAGCAAAAGTACTTTTAGCAATATAACTTATTTTCACCTGCAAATTGTCGCTGGCAATAGCTGCAAAAAGCACTTTGGTGCTGGCAGAGCAGCAACCAGAGGAGGAATTTTGCTCTCCTTCCTCCATTTCAAGCTCATTAGCACATGAGTAAACATTACACCTCCAAGCAGAAAGCAAAGAAAAAAAATCCAGTCATGTAATAAAGTCACATGTTGGAGTGCTCACGATTTTACCTTTACTTCCTATTAAAAAGTTAAACAAAATAAAATTGCAGACACTTCTGTCAGGAGGGTTGGTCCTTTCAGCCTCACATACAACCACCACAGACACAACCCGAGGTGTTGGTTAAGTCTGGGTATTTTAGATGTCGTTCAGACTCACAAAGTGACACAGATCCACTGTTTCTCAGAAGTAACAAAGGTCTCCTCTCTTACCTTGTTAGACTGCTTACGTGGATCTTCACTAAGGCTAAGCAGGAGGTAGAGTATTGACCATTTGTTTTTCAAAATGCCCTTTAATTAAAAAAGATAAAGACAAACAGAAACTCATTTGTTTCAACTCTTATAATAATGGGCTTTAAAAAATTATCCAGCCTACTAATATGTACACATATAAATCAATTTTCCACGCAAGTAACACCAACTCAGAGCCATGTTCTTGAATAAACCAGCAACGTGCAGTGTAGCTTCTGTAATGCTGATTTTAAGATTGGAACACAGTGGATAAATTAATAAACTCTCACCTGCTCCAAGAACAGCAAGTACACCCAATTTAAAATCCATCCCTACTATTTTTCTACAGAGTTGAACTTTTACCAGGATTCCCACACACTCTCACCATTTGAAACATCTCAGATGCAACTCTAACCTAAAGTTGAAGGAGGAAAGCATTTGGTACAATTTTAAGCAAAGAACTGCCTTTGCTTCACTTCTCCATTCAGTCTTCTTCACAGGGAAGCATCAAAAGTGTGGGGGTTTCAATTTCTATTACTTCAAATACCATTTAAGAGAGCTATCAAAATTTTCACGGCTTAAGATAGACACTGTTAACATGAAACTTGAGAAATTATGCAATATAGTCTCTAGCAAACAGACAAATATCCAGATATGTAAAAACTGCTAGAATAACACTCTCAACAGCTTTAGATCTCAGCAGAAAGTTTACCAGCAGAAGGCAGAATAGTTCTAAAGCCCAAGCTACAAAAAAGCACACTTTGAACAGAATAGTTAAGACTAATATTAAAAGTGTTTTATTTTAGATACAAACATGTTTCCACACATGTTCCTATGTAGTTTTGTGACACTGATACTTGCACCTGAATTGCTCAAGGACACAGACCCTTGTAATGGGGATTAAGTGATGGAGAAAGTCAAAGAAACTCATACAAGTTTCCACACAATACTGATCAAGCTATGGTCTGGAACACTAAGCAACATTGATTATAAAGGAAACTAGTCATACCAAGATTCCACAAAGATTCCAGCCTTTATAAAGCACTATAATTCAGTGCTACCAGTCTTGCAAAAAACACTTTCAAGGTCACTTTGAAATTCTCTTTTTTTCAACACATTTTCATTCTCACCTCTTTCTATTTTTCCTGTTTCTCTGCAAATGATGGAATTTGTGTGTATATGTTACATAGTATAAGAATTTTGGCCGCAGAACACTTCTTTCTCCAGGACAAAGCACATTAATTAAACCTACTGAAGCTCTATATTATAATATAAGAGTAGAAAGAGACACTCGACATCATTATGTAAAGCAGAAGTCTATTTTCTTCTGCTACACAACTAATCCAGCAACTCATTAACAACTGGTGAAGATGGAGCAGCAACATTACCTCTTCTTCTACTGGCCAGGACAGAATAAGTCTAAGTGCCTCAAGACGGATTGTTTTGCTCAACTGGCAAGCTGCCACTAAAATAAGCCCTGACCTCCTTTCTTCTTTAGGGTAATGGATGAAACAAAGTTAAAACAGATTCACACAGGCTTTTTTCTTTCTCTGAGCTGCTTTCAAGAGACTTGCTGGAGGAAGAAAAAAGATGCACTGATTCAGAAAATGCACATCCCTTCTATGCCCTTGCCTAAGCTCACAGGGAAAAGAAATAATTGTCCTCTATTAGTAATAAACCAAACAGCAGAGTAATAGTTGGCAGAGTGAGTTTTACAGAAGGCAGTGTGCAGATGAGACCATTTCATGTACACAAGATGCTTGCACAGGGAAAAAAAAAAAAAAAAGAAAAATAAGGTTAAAAGAACCTTAAATGTTTGAGCAGGCAGCAAAATATAAGGAGATAACTGATGTAAGCTTGCATTACTTTCAGAAAAATACCCAAACTGTTAGGAACAAAGACGAGACATTTTGTTTCAAAGCTAACAGCTGCTATAGTCTGCAGCTGTGTGGCTTGCCAAGTGCAATGCTATGGCAACATACTATGTGAACTACAGAAATAGGCTACAGAAAACCTGCATTAAAAGAGCAAGATCACGTAGTGTAATACAGGCAAGAAGAGTTTGAAACCAACGGCTGAGGTCACTGGAACAGAGGTCTGCAAAACACTGACACTCGCTTCACTGCACAAACCAATGCAAATTATACACAAACCCACAGGATAAGGAAGGGGAAGAGTTACAAGGTAACTTTAGACCCAAGCACTAACAAACTAGTAAGTTAAGTATGGACGAGGGGCACTAACAAACTAGTAAGTATGGATGAGGGGAGGTGCAGAACCAACTTGCAAGTTCTCATAGGCTCCACAGAATCACATTTTTGTAACCTTAATATGTTAGTATTATCCCGTAAAACTCAGTTTCTCTTATACAGAAACATTATCTAATTTTTGTTGTCAAAAATCAGGTATGTGCAAATGACAACTGTGAATCTTATTTTATCACTGCCCACCATATTCTCAATTTTATAAAGAATCCAGAACAGATTAGCAGCAGCCATTTTTCAGCTACCTCAGCTGAACTTCTATCCTCACATCTTTCCCTCCTTTCACCTGATCCATCTTCTTGCATGATGGGCTTACCGTACACTAACATGTTTTGTCAACATGCAGCCCTACTAACATTAGTAACATTGTTGGCAGAATCATCAGAGCCAGCAAACTATTAACATTCAACATTAAAGACCCAGAGCAATTAAAAACTCAGAAGTGTGAGGACTGTTTAGACTCTTAGATTAACAAAAATCAATGTACTTCCAAAAGTGACAATGAAAAATTCATCAGTTTTAGATCAAAAATAATGAAATGAACACTTCTCTTTTTACAGAGTTTCTTCTTTCATATGGAGTGCTCCTTCATGTAACTAGACAAACTAAAAGTGAATCCTTTACTCTCTTCTGATTTACAATTAAATCCAAATTCATTTCTAATTAATAGCAATCAGCTCATAGAAAAAAAAAATAAAAAAACAACTAACAAACTTTTTCATAAAAACTACAGAATGGTTGAGGTTGGAAGGCACCTCTGAAGATTGCTTAAACACCTCATCTACAGCAGGTTTCCAAAGATGGAGACTCTGCAACTTTCCTGGGCAACTTCTGTGTTTAAGAGTGTGTTTAAGAGTAGATGAGATGTGGTGTTGAGGGATATGGTGTAGGGGAGAACTTGTAGAGTAGGGATGATGGTTGGACGTGATGATCCCAAGGGTCTCTTCCAACCTAAATGATTCTATGATTCTATGATTCTTCGATTCTATGACTCTTCCACTATTCAACCATTATCTCAGTAAAAATATTGATAATGACCAAAGTACTCTCCAAAACAAGTCTCTAACGTCAGAAGGATGCTTATGTGTGTTTCCAGTTTATACATTTATTACACTACCTGTGAACCAAGTTTTCTGTAGAGTTCTGAAAACAAAGCAGCATCTGCTTCCCTTCTTTGTCGCACAACTATTAAAAAACAAGAAATATAAATTAAAAAACTGAAAGAAGTACAAATAGTCATATCTGAAACTACGTATTTGTGGTAAATTGGAAAATATACCCAAGAAAGTATAATGATGCTTAACTGTTTCATTGTATTTACTCACAGTTTTGCTTGTTTTCATCTTATCTGCATTCCAACACTGAAAATTCTTTCATCAAAAGTGATGCAATGGAAGTAGCTGTTTTTCTTGGAGTGATAAAAATCTACACCTTCTCAATAAGCACCCTTTTAAAGTCTAGTCTGCCACTCTGTACATTTAGGGAGTTAAACATGACTGAAAGCAGGTATGGGTCAAAGTATGCTGTAAAGCCCTTCACAAAACTAAATGTCACTGTTTCCGCTTTAGGCAACAAAAGTAGTAATGCCACTTGCTCAAGTCAAGCAAAGTCCAGCAGAATTCAATGTCACACAAGTTCTGTGATTCTAAAAAATAGTCTCAATCACTGCCAGTTACATAACAGAAGTCTGCTCACAGGAAAAACATCTTCAAGCTTTCAGATGTCTTCAGAAAAGCCACGTTACATCAGAAAGAGACATGTTTTTAAAAAATAAATGATAAAAACTTCTGAAGAAACTTTAATAATAAAAAAGTTGCTGTTAAACAATAAAAAAAATTGTTAGAAATGTTAGTTAGCATCAAAAGCCACTGCTAAATACATTTTGCCAAGTAAGTCACTTCCTGCCTGGTAACTCCAAAAGAAATGTAAAATTAGAAGGATATATCCAGTTACTTGTTACATGACCACTAACATCAGCCTACAAGCTGAAGATGAGAAAGAAGATGAGGGAAACAGTCCTCTTCAAAACTGGCTAGTATTAGACAATCCACATAGAAATTCATCATGCAGGAAGATTATACTGTAAAATACAGTGGTTTAGAGTGGTATCTAGAGACATTCTGATGGGCTTGTTTGCCTACCAGCAAGTCAGGGAAGCTCTATGTCAGCAATAAATGAGCATGTAAACAGTTAAAACTACTGACTTCAGTTACCCTAATTCAATCTCCCTGACTGAATGTTCAAAGCTCAAATATGAAGCTTTAATTTAATTAGTAAACTTCAAGCAATTGTTTCTGGACGCTCTACTGCTGAAAGCAGTATTTGGCTTTTCAAGAATCCCCACTGGATTCCCACAGTACGGCACTCGACACAGAGTCAGCACAGAGCACAACAGAACCTAACTGCAATATAACTTACACTGTCATGGGCTAATGTTTTGGTTTTGAGAAGATGGTTGCAGATAAACTTGTAGAGAAACTGAAGGCAAAAAAATAGTCAGGTAAGTCACATGAACAATTCCATCAATTCCCAGCATGCTCATTCAGCAAGTTTCACAAAGGTGCTCATCAAGGCCAGGCTGGACGGGGCATTGAGCAACCTGGTCTAGTGGGAGGTGTCCCTGCCCATGGCAGGGGAGGTTAGAACTCAATGAACTTTAAAGTTCCTTCCAACCCCAATCAGTCTATGATTCTTGGAAGTTAATTAGGCCAAAATGTACTATTTCTAAGGTGCGCATCACAAAAATATCAGTCTTCTAAAAAGATCTACGAATTTCAAAGTCTGAGTATTATTGAAGTGAAAGAAGTACATTATTTGTTCCTTACTTTCGTGGTGGCTAAAATCCAAAGTAAGTGGCGGCAAGGGAAGTCCAGGCTGAGCATTCGGAAAAGTATCAGCTGTGAATATAAGCAGCCACTTAGGAATATTAACTGGGGAATTCATGGAATTTCCATCATGAGACTTCGGTGGGTGAGCATTAGTGACAGATTAGGTAACTAATTGTGAGGTAGAGTAGTCCCATTTTCAAGGAATAAGATGATGAGGTAACTTCTTGAAGAACTTCCATTCCTACTTCTAAGGAAAAAAGATGCACTTACGTTCTTTCTTGATTTTCTCTGCTACAAGAAATTCATCCCGTTCAACGGTGGGAGCAAAGTTACTTCCAATAACTCTCACTGCATACTGAAACTGTTGGGCTGCATCAGCTGAAAGGAAAAAGGAAAACTCTCTCAGTGAGATGTTAAAAGTTCCACTAGAATAAAAAAAAAGGTTAGACATGAGATTGCATTGCTATGGCTGAAACCAGCATAAATGTACTCGGTTTATACCGGATAATGCTATATTATTATCCTTAGATGCAACTCTAAGCAGAGGGCAGTCAAGTCCAGCTTACCCATGAGCATATTACCAATGCTATACTTCAAACACGCTTGCCTGTCTACACTCTGCAAAATAATTACACTTGAATTTGTGAACAAGCCTTTCCTATTCTGTGCTGACAGGAGGGACAGCAGCCTACCCAGTCATGAGAGCATTAGCACACTTCAGCTGGATCCCCCCTTCTCCACAGCAGGAAACGCTGTGGGACTTGGCACAAAGTCACCTAGTTCAGCTCACACGTAGGAACAATATATCAGTGCCCACCAGGCACACTCTCTCACCAGGCACCAAAACTGGATTATCCTGCCTGTGGATCTTTACTCAGATATCCACAACAGTGCTTTTACCAGTTTGCATGCTGGTTTTAGGTGTTTTGTTTTTAAACCAGTTTACGCAGTTTCACCACTTAGGTTCAAAGCTAGCTGAGAGATATTGGCATATTTCAATGTATAATATAGATATCAATGGAGAGGTTACAAGGCAGTGACCTCCCTCCACTACTCCTTCAGCATGCAATGACTCTGTTTTGAATGTTGTTGCTGAACAGAAAAGATTCTTGCATTAAACCATGCTTTCTGGGAAGATTAACAGTCCGGTAACACTGAAATAGGGCCAGCTCAGTATTAATGCCTCTACAGCACAGCCGTGGTCCCATTTATTGACCTGAGGAAAATCAATCAACAAATAACCCTACAGACATGTCAAGTGCCCTTACAAAACGTCAGATAAATTTCCACTCCTCATATAGGAATAGCTGTAATAACATGAAGGCAAGGGTACATAAAAAAAAGCTTAATTGCTTTGTGTCAGCTACATTTTTTGACTTCAGAAAAAACAAACAAAAAAGCCCCCCAAAACAACCAAAGCAACACAAACCAACACAAATCTAAGAAAATCTGCATGTTAAGTTTGTTTTGTATATAACAATTATGTGTGCAAATGCATCAGACTCCTCCCATGCTTCACTGGGTCAGTTATGCAGTCAACTTTCACAGAAAGCTGTAGAGTACTGCAGCAATGGTTCAGCTGAGGCAAAAGAAAGGATGCTGGCCTGGACAAAGACATACAAAAGGAACAGAAAAAATGGGATAAGATAAAGGTCCACTAGAAGCAGAAATATTTTGAGTCATCTCTTAAATTAAGTTTGATGTATTATTATGACGACTTATTATGGGCTACAAATTAAAAATAAAATCACTAAAAGAGTTCCAGGTCAAGCATCTTGGATGAACTAAAGTCAGGAGAATGACTGAGGGTTGATACTGAAGTACTTTATCAATTATGTCACATACCTAGATTAAATAAATTCCCTCTGTGATTATCCACTAAAAAGCAGGAAAGAAAACAGTAAAATACAGTAAACTTGTATTTTACTGGTTATAGAAGAATATAAGAGAAAGAAGAAATTAAAAACCCCACATAAATACATGTCATCTTAACAAAAAAGCCACAAAACAACACTACAAAAAGCCACCACCACACACACAGACACATACCCCAACCAAGCCACAAGAACTTCTATGGTTCCTCCTTGCTCATTAGATGCATTACCCTGTTTTTTCAAGGAAAATTATCTTGCAAAATTAACTTCTTTGTTCACCTGCAACACCCTGTCCCTTAAGGGCTGTCCTTTAACTTTCTAACTTTTTTTTTTTCTTAGAATTTGATAGGCAGGGGCAGTCTCAGAGCTACCAAGTTAAATAGGTTTCATAGAAACCGGGGACTGGTAGAACAAACATCCAAACAATTCTCCCTTGGGGAGTGATTGCAGGGGACGTTCAGTGGTTGAGTATTCTCTCTGGTCTGCCAGCACGGAATTAGCAGTATCAGGTACAGCAATCTGCCCAGAGAGCAGCCAGCAAGCACACAGGAACAGAGACACGGAGGATGAAGGAAGAGGGGTTTCTGAAGACAGCTTCAGGGAATGAAAGTACAAGCTGGTAGTACTGCAGCTGAGGAATGCAGGTGGTTTACTGAAGACTTGCAACAGAAATCCACGGGAAATAAAGACATATTTCACTTTACTGAATGAACTTGTTTCCTATACAATTATGGTTTTGCAGTATATCACAGTATGTTTATCTTAAAAAAAATGTTGATTAAGAAAATGTCTAGTTGATTTATTAATTTATTTTTTTTATCTGCTATGCCTGGAAACCTGATTTTTATTCCCTCAGCTGCTTCCAGTAGCTTTTCAGTTTATGCTATGATTTAAACTTTGATTATCAGTAACTTAATGCTTGGAGAAAAAGTCAAAGTCAGAGCATTACATTTTATTTATTTGCTGAACACCACCACACAGTATTTCCATGTAAACAATGCTGCATTTACAGTGTTTCTTGATTTTTTAAAAATCCTTTCGTTTCTGAATTTAAAAAGATTTAAATGCTGTTTCCACTCTGCTGTTCCCTGTGGTTTTGAGGTTTTATATTAAGTTCAAGCGAACCAAGATCCACACGTTGAAAAATCAAGTGGGTTTAGTGCCTTTAGTCATCTAATAATTGCAAAAATCCAGAAAAAAAAAAACGTGCAGGGAGTCTTTATAGAGACTCTCTGGAAGTTCTTCAGAATAATTGACTCAGACAGCTATATATTGTCACAAGTTTGGGTAGGGCTGGGTTT
>VZTM01042672.1:32320-72374 GCA_013400555.1 Jacana jacana | reverse complement strand
ACACAAGGAGAGGAGAAGCTGCATGTAGTCCACTAACCATGCACCAATATCATAACTTCAAACTTACTCCATGCTGAAAGGAAATTAGAGTTACAAGCCTGAAAACCAGTGAGGTGCTAAATAACATGCCTGGTGGTTTCCTTACCACCTAGGGATACACACATCTGTCTCAACCCAGAGGATGGTACTAACAAAACACCCTTATTATCTTTATTTGTTCTTTGGACACAGAAGCCAGGGAGGAACAGCCACCACACATGCCTTTTTATGACTGAAATGTCTTTCACAGACTTTTTGATTTATCAGTCTCTATGCACTCTGTATCAATAGCTGAGCTGATGACAAACTAACACACATCCTACAGTTGACTGTTTCAATAGATGTCTTATGTTAGAAGGTCAAGTCTTCAGTGCTAGAGGCCTTCATAACACAGGAATAAAGAGCAAGTTAAGGATAGGTTTCCAATCTGTCACATCCATAAAAATATGGGTGATGGTAAACATGGCAGACAACCCACACAATTTTTTTCCTTAAGCTGCTACTTCAAAGAAGTCCTCAGATAACCCACCAGTGAACAGAAATAGTAGGTTACAGGTTGCATACAGCAGCTTACCATTATTTGGGTCAAAATTTCCCCTTTCATTAGTCACACACACAGTTTTAGTTACACAAGTAGAATCCCAGCATACAGGAATAGGTTCAACATTAAAAAAATAACACAAACTGGAGTTCTCTTCCATGTTTTCACACATACTGCTTGCAAATAAACTTATTATTCCAGTCACAAGAGATGAAGATGCATAGAAAATATAGCTTCAAAAAGGAAGTGAGCCAATGCTCTCCTCAATACCCATACTTTGATTAATAAATGCAGATGTTTCTTCCCATGCTCTTTAAGTTTAATAAGTATCACAGACCTATATAAGATATTCAATACCAAGAAAAAAAGCTTAGACTGTGTTTAGACTGTAGTCCCTTTCAAGCATAAGAAGAAGAGCCACAAAGAAAACAGGACTAGGCAATACAGAAACAATGTCCTCAGAGGCCTCTGTTTCAATAAAACAAGACCATGTCTTTTTCACACACACCCCCCTTCTTTTTAGAAGGTGGACTAGCACAATCATTCGACATTTCTGGTAGCAAGAAGTTTGAAGAGCTCTTAATTAAAAGCATATACCAATTGTATCAGAAAAAATGTGGTTTGTTTGGTTTTTTTATAATAAACAGCTTTAAAAGCAAAGCTAGAACTGCACTTTAGAATTGTAAGCTGATTGAATACTAAAGGGTACTTCACATCGAAACAGTTGCTAAAAGAAATGCATGGTTAAATAAAAACACTAGAGATATAGAATGGTTTAGAAGCTACTGTTGATTTGAGAGAGGGATAGAAAGAGTAGAAATTTGCCGCACCCTGATAAAATCTCACACCAGGAATCCTGCCACAGAATTATTACAGATTGACAATTCTGGAAGTGGGAAATTTATGGCCTTGCAGAAGACTTAAGCATGCAATGGAGACAGAAAAGATTTTGGAAAACAAAGCAAACCACAACAATTAACAGCTGTTGATTATAGAATCACAGATTCATTTAGGTTGGAAAAGACCTTAGAGAATAGATCATGAGAGTTCAACAAATCAAGATAATGTTTCTGTGAAGGAATACATACTCAACCTTTCAGTGAGGGCAAAAAAATTCCAACTTCTTCCCAACTCTTCCACGCTTCTCAGATGAATCACAAAAATCACAAAATGGTTTCAAAGATCATCTAGTATGACCCCCTGCCATGGGCTGGGACATCTTTCACTAGATCAGGTTGGCCTTGAACACTTCCACAACATCCACATCTTCTCCAGGCAGCCTGTTACAGTGGCTCATTGCCCTCAGGGTAGAAAACCTCTTACTTAACATTCAATCTAAACATACCTCTTTCAGTTTAAAACTGGTACCTCATATCCTGTCACTTCAGGCCTTTGTAAAATGTCTCTTTCTGACAGCCTTATAAGGTCCCTTTAAATACTGGAAGGCTACTATAAGATCTCCCTGCAGCCTTCTCTTCTCCAGGCTGAACAACCCCAACTCTCAGTTTGTCTTCACAGGAAAAGTGCTCCAGCTCCCTGATCATCTTCATGGCCCTCCTCCTGTTCCAACAGGTCCACATCTCTCTTGTGCTGGGGACTCCAGAGTACAAGAAAGTACCCCACAGTACTCCAACTGGTCTCTCATGAGAGTAGAGTAGAGGGGCAGAATCGCCTCCCAGCACCTGCTGACCACACTTCTTTTTATGGAGCCTGGGATACATACAGTTGTCTTTCTGGGATGCAAGTGGACATTGCTGGCTCACGCCCAATTTTTTATCCACACACATCCTCAAGTCCTTCACTGCAAAACTGTTCTTAATGCTTTCATTCCCCACTCTGTATTAATACTGGGAGTTGCCCCAACCTAGATGCAGTAACTTACACTCAGCTTAGTTGAGCTTCAGAAGGTTCACACAGGCCCACACCTCAAGCCTGTCAAGGTGCCTCTGGATGAATCCCTTCCCTCAAGTGTATCAGCTGCACCACTTGGCTTGGTGTCACCTGCCAACTTACTAAACGTGCACTCAAACCCACATCATTAATAAAGATATTGACCAGCATCAGTCTCAATACAAAACCCTGAGAGACACCACTTGTTACTGATCTCCATTTCAACATTGAGACCTTGACTGCAACTCTTCGGATGCGGCCATATGGCCAGATGCTTATCCATCAAATATTTCATCCATTAAACCTATATCTTCACAATTCAGAGACAAGGATGGTGCATGAGACGATGAGGTGCTGTCTCCAAGAGGTGTAAACAAAGTCTGAGAGACAGAAAAACAAGTATTTTTGCATCTTGTCACTAATTATCTAGACTTCTAAGCCAGCAGTGATTCACTTACAAGCTGTGTCTTACATGGTTTGAACCCAATTCTTTCCAAGTCAGTACTCACACTCACTGCTGTCATGGAAATACCTAAAGGTAACCATAGGTGACTTGACAGAAGAGAATGGCATGAAAGCAGAAAAGAACACGTAAAAGACTTTACAGCCACTACTCATAAGGGAGAAAGACATCTCTCATTTCAGAAAATAGAAAAGGAAAGAAAAAAGCTATGGCATGAATTTGTCTGGTGAGCAATTCTTATGAACAGAGCAACTTAAAGAGGAGACTTAGCAGGGGCACCTCTTCTTCGCTACCCTCCAACTGCTTACTAAAGAGTGCCTTTGCCTTGACTGCAACAGAGAGGAACTTACACAAACAGGCAAAGCGATTCAATCCCCTGCTGCTGGAGCACGGCAGCAGCAGGATGCAGAGGACCTCGCCGATGTCAATGGCTGGACTTGCCCAGACACCGGAGGAAGGCGGAGATTCCTGAACATGTACCACCTTCCACCCCAAACATCCCCGGAGACGATATCCCTCCTCCCCCCACACCATCTTCCCCGCAAGCAGAGGGCATCAGCGAGGCGCTCTGGGGGAGGAAGACACGAAACCCCACCTCAGCCCACCTCCTGCCACCCAGCCTCCTGCAGCTCCGGCTGACGGCACCGCTGCTGTGCCCGGAGGCCCAGGGCAGATGACCCGGGCTGTTAGCCCTCCCTTCGCCGCTGCAACCCCCACCGGGCCGGGGCGGGCACCGCACGATTCCCGCTGAGGGGGCCACCCTCGGCGGCCGGTCTGGAGGGGCCGGCACCCACTCCATCCCCGGCACCCCTTCACTTGGGCTTGTACACCCTCCTCCCACCCACACGCTCGGGGGCTCCAAGTGCTGTCGGTGAGGGGAATGGCGGGAGAAAGCCGTTACCTTCGCTTTTGCCCAGGATGCGGCAGCAGAGGTTCTGCAGCAAAACGTTGGGGGATTTTTGGTCCGGAGTCGCCATCGCTGCCCGGAAGGCAGGAGGTCGGGACGGGCTGGGGGCACGGCGGGATGAGAGGAGAAGGAAGGGAGGACAGAAGGCGCTCCCTTCGCTCAGCAGCACAAGGACCCGGCGACACCTCCCTCCCGCCGCCTAGGGCGCCATTTTAACAGAACCCGCCGAAAGCCGCAGCGGCGGCAGTCCCGCACCCACAATGCCCCTGCGCGCCCCTAACAACACGCTCCGCCGCGCTGCCGGCGCCGCCGACCAGAGGTTCCGGGGGAGGCGCCGGACCCCCGTCTCCTGACGACGTCGCCGCCGCCGCCCGATAGCAAGGCTGAAGGTGTCGCCGGGCTCGGCAGACGGCGGGGAGACGGAACGCAGGGCCCCAGGCCGGAGACGACGCGGCGGTGACCGAGCCAAGGCCATCGCTGCGGAGGCCGCCGATACATGCCTGCTCTGGCCAAAAATGACCCCCAAAATCCTCAGAATGGAAGGAGAAAGTTCCCATTTGGCAACAGCTTCCCGCTTTTGGAAAACGTCCTATCACTCAAAATCCCGGGGAGATCAAGCTCCCTTATTCCTCCCCACAGAAGAACAAGGCAACCACCACCACTGTGGGGTGGCTGCGTTGGCTGTAATGTCGGTAACTTTTACACACAAAGTAGTTAGGAATCCATGCGTATCTGGGAAGATGTCCGACCCATATCCTCTGTGCAGTGCTTGGCCCCAGTCTCCTGGGGAGGTCAGCCTCCATCTGGGCAGGCAGAGCAGGGTGTGGGGGGCAACAGGCGCATGGCTGGCCTGTGGTGCTCCCACAAACCTGCTCCTCAGGTCGCTCACCCCCTAGCACTGACACTGACTTTCCAAGGTGTCTCTTCCGTGTCTTTTCTTCAGTAAACCTAGAACTCCCAGCATAAGAAGGACATGGACCTGTTGGAGTGAGTCCAGAGTAAGGTCGTGAAGACGATCAGAGGACTGGAGCACCTCTCCTGTGAAGACAGGCTTGAGAAAGTTGGGGTTCTTCCACCTGGAGAAGAGAAGGCTCCTGGGAGACCTTATAGCAGCCTTCCAGTACCTAAAGGGGGCCTGCAGGAGAGATGAGGAGGGATTCTTTATCAGGGGTATGCTGACAAGATGAGGGGTGATAGTTCTGAAGTGAAAGGGGATAAGTTTTGATTAGATATTAGGAAGAAATTCTCTACTGTGAGGGTGGTGAGACACTGGAATAGGTTGCCCAGAGAAGCTGTGGGTGCCCCATCCCTGGAAGTGTTCAAGACCGGGCTGGATGGGGCTTTGAGCAACCTGGTCGAGTGGGAGGTGTCCCTGCCTGTGGCAGGAGATTGGACTTCATGATCTTTAAGGTCCTTTCCAACTCTAACTGTTCTATGATTGTATGATAAATTCATGTCAGGTCCAGTCCAAAATACATAATTAGGGAATAATTGTTCTCCCTGTGCTGCTGGAGGTCCCTGTCTAACCCACCTCTGCTCTCACCTGTACAAGGTGCTTTGCAAAGCTGCAGCAGGCAGGTGGGCTTGGTGCACCACTGGCTGTAAACAAATATATTCTTGCTGTGCAACACAGCTCTTTCTGGCAGCCCCTGTTGGCTTCATTATCTCTGAATAGCCACAATTTTGTGTCTACAGACACATACATGCAGGCCTTTCATTATTGGAATAGTATAGATGTAAACAATGGCTCATCACTAGCATTGCTGATAGAAGCTAATCATGATGACAAGCCAAGAACTGAAATTCATTGAGGACATATGGTATTATGTTACTTGGAATATTGTAGTAGGATCATCATAGTCTTACCACTCCCATTATAACTCTTCAAATCCTAATGGTGCTTTCTTCAGAGTCTTCTGAGAAGTAAGGTAGGTTCCAAAATTAATGAATTTATCAGAACTTTACCCAATGTGAATAATGGGGGGTTGCAAGTCGCACCTCTAAATTCTGAAGGAAAGACTTCAAAGATGGTGTGACTTTTTTTTTGGTACCAAGGAGCAGGAGAATCTCTGTTCCATTCTCCACCTAAAGCAAACATAATTCTTTTTCTACCAAGAGCCAGTGACTCACTGCTGCTAATGGTCACTTCAGATTTAGATTCCATCATAGAAGGTGTTAATCTATCAAGCAGCAAATATAGGTGCTCATATGGGAGGAAAAAACTGGCAATAACATCAGGAAGTGGTGGTGCTTTACAGCATCTCTAAGTTCCAAGGCAATTCAGTCACTGTGGATATTACTCATTCTTTCTGGTCATGCTGACTGTTTTACCTGTGGCAACTGTGTCACTGTTCTGAAGCCAGAATGTGTTACGGAGCAGCCCAATAAGAACATGTCATTAAAATGGGCTCACACGTGTGCCTGCAAGCAAAAGTACAATTACTAATCCAAGCTTTTCAGCTTCAGCAAAACCACATCCTACATTATGCTTCTGAAGTGCTGTAATAGCCATTCATTCCTTTACATTACTGGAAATGTGTCCTTTCATTTCTAGCTTATTTTTCCTAGGGAAATGGGGCTTATACAGTTATTCTGTGTGTCAGTGCCTCCTCATAGCTGTTGGATATCTTTCAACCAGATCTAATAGAGCGATAGTGTTCTTAAAGATATTAACTTAAGAAAATATTTGTGGAATTCAGTGGCTGAGGTCCTAAGGTCCAAGTTGGTGTCCCCTTGAAAAGAAAGATAAGGAGAGCTTTGTTCTCCCTATTGTGTTTGCTGTTAGCAAACTGGCTAACTGGTATACACACCCTGGAGAGCACGTTATACCTAGCTCTGAATCAGCTACAGTATCACCTTGTTGCCCAGCCTGAAGGATGGAAGACACAGGAACTGAAGGTGTAAGGGACAGAGAGCTCTGGAAGTCATGGGGCAAGTAGTCAGAAAGAGGCAGGAGGGCTGCAAATTGCTGGGAAATAGAGGAAAGTAAGCTTCATTAGTTCTGCTGCTCACAGAACTCCTTGCTTTTGCTTAATGAAAAGACTTAATTCTGCAATCCTGTCTTAGAACTGCTAATTCTGACCTGAAAGGTTGCTAGCGTATGCGGGTAGCCATGGTTTTAAAGCTGCAGTACAGTTATGATCACATAAATCAGCCCCAGCATATCCCCCAGCATTTTTATGGGCTTGCAGAATTATGTCTTAACTTCTTTCATTTTTGAAAAGTGAAAGAGAGAAAATATGAACTCTTTTTCTTCTTACTGTATAACTATATGTCCAGCTTACCATGCTGCTTGGCCTCTGAGCATTGGACAATTGAAAAAAAAACCAAACAGTAATTGCCATTCAGATTTTTCATAGTGCAGAAAATCCACAAGTTAGCATGGTTAGATGCATGCTTTTTAGAGTATGACAGTGACTTTCAAGGACCTTAGTTTATCCACAGGAGCTTAGAGACGTGCATTCAGAGATGCTACATAAAGAACATATTTTTGATATCAAATAGCTTTATAACAGAAGAGATCCAGCAGGAGATGGAAGCTGGAGCTTGGCAAAACAAGCTTGGGTTTAATTCAATAAGGATATTCAGTTGGGAGAGAGATATGTTTAAGAACATGGCACTTTCTCATGTCTCAAACATTTTAAATCAGCTTTTTGTTACAAAGTGACATAGAAGCTACTGAGTTGGGTGTATGTTGTGCACTAGATCAGACTGGAAGGCATCATAGTCCCTTTTGGTCTTAAGCTTTCTAAATCTAAGCAATAATGCTAAGAAAATATTCTTACTCTTATAAAAACCCTGAGGGTTAATTGCCCCAGTTTTCTTAACTCCTTTATGGTTACATCTACAGGGCACAATACCTTAGATAGCTCTAGCTGTTGGCAGGACACACCAAAATCAGTAGAGCATCATGCTGACACCCCCAGCATTTCACTGTGCCAGTTAGACATACTTTTTGTGCATTGTAACCAATATCAAGAATTACAGTGGCTGGAGACGAGGATATTGTCTGTGCCTTACTTAGCAGATGGCAGCCCTGGAGGAGCAGCAGCTGGGTCTCTTCTGGCTCCAGGACCATTTGGCTTCTGTACCTAAGCATATATTTTCCACACAGGCAAGCCTATAATGGCCTGAAGCCCTGCTATGCTGAATCTGCGGTATTAAAAGGTTATTGAAGGTGCCCACAGACCTAACTGGTGAAAGGCTATATATTTTAGTATGAGGTGTTGTGACTTGATTGCAAATAGACGTTTTGCCGGCTCACGAGTAGGGCTCAGATGAAGAGGGAGTTTGATCCATCCAGTTTAACCCTCCTGAGTCTGTTAGTTCTGCATTGCAGCCCTCTTCTTGTAAATTTCAGAATATTACTACTACCTCTCTGTTTTGAACACTCTTTATTTAAGCTGTTCTTCTGTTGACCGAGGAGCCTGAAGTGTGTTCCATAATGCCACGTAGCTACAGAAAGGCCATTGATTTGTGTATCAAAGAAGAAACCTGTGTTTTGAAATGCTTAAGAGATGACAGAAAATAGGATTTAAGTTGCATAAGGGTTCAATTAAGGACGTTTTCATTTTTTACTTTGGTTTTTTTTTCCAGTATTAGCAGTAAATAACCATTTTAGATTAATAATGCTAGCTATCCTTAAACTGGAAGTATTACTAGTGATTTGCTTCTCAGAACATTTGTCTTTCTTCCGGTGGTGCCTCCTCTGTCTGCTCGCTTCCATTTCTATCAGTGCAGTACTTCTTAGCCAAATTTCCTTTCCAACACAGAGACACACACACACACACAGACACATTGAACCCTACTCCATATTAACTGCTAGCAGTCACACCGGGATAGACAGCGTTGTATATCTTTCTAATGAATAGTATAAGTGCAGGCAGCAAGCAGGCCTTCCAGCAAGGAAAACTACTCCATCAAACCACCTGACATCGTCTAGGTTCCCGTGCTGCCCGTAGTGTCACAGTCACGTTACGCATATGGAGCTGCAGTAGAGAGAGCGCATCAAATCATCTTCTACCAGAAGGTGATTTGGTGAAAGTGTTTTGCAGGAACACTTCAGTGTTGTCAAACCCCCCCAAAACGCTGTCAAAATATTTTTGAAAGCTAAAGCCACTTTGTGACAACTATTTCACTTTAAAAAGCAGAGCATTAATTTTGGAAGGGAGCCTGGAGAATGAAGCTCTGTAGTAAAACTGAGTTAATATTTCCAAAGATACGTTTCATTTTGTTTACATCATCAGCTTTACTACAGGAGCTTTGACCATATCTAGCTTCAGTATTTTAGAGCAAAGACTTTTGATCTTTCTCAGCCCTAGACAAAGGAGGGGGGGGGGAAACTATCAAATTAAAACACTGTAGCAGCCCAATCAAAAAAGCTGTACTAATGTATGTGTAAGGAGATTATTTCTACGAATGTGATAATACCACTAGGCAAAAGTAACTCACTGTGACACATATGTGGATAGCTTAAGTCAGTAACAAAGCTCTACAGGGCATTGCAATACTGTTCAAGCAGGAACAACAAGGTAAGTTTTAGCTGGCTTCACTACAAAGTAATAAGGTCAGAGATTTTTTCTTATATTTTGTTTTATTAACATTGCTTTGTTTACTCTTTTCCACAGTTGCATATTACTCATGCCAGTAGCAACTCTCTCCTCTGTGTGAGCTGAAAGCCTCAAGGTCAAGGTTTAGGTTTATCCTTATATCACAGGGGAGAAGAGACGGCAACCAGTTGGCAAAGGAGGAAACCAGTTCTTCTCGTGCTTTTGTTTTAAATATTGAAAATATTCATAAACTGATAAGCAAATGTCATCATGGGATTGTATTTGAACTAGCTGTATTTGGGCAGTTCTCTGACAGTGTACCCTTTAAGGGGTCAGTCTGAAGATCTTACTCTGTAACGCTTTTTAAAGTGTTCATTGATTTTTCTGCTCTCTTCTCAGTGCTTGAAGAGTTTTTCTGATATTCATTTTTTCCTTTCCAATGAACCAGTCAAGAAAGTGATGAAACTAGCTATATCTCTAGCTGTGTTAAATGTATAGAGTAAACAATTTGAAAAATAGAGGAAACCTTTTTCATTTTCTTTCCTGCAGGTTTGAGTATAGTAATTAGTCCCTTTCTAACAATATGTGCCATTCTTCAGACAAAAAAAAAGACTATTCAAGTAACAATATCTCCTGCAGAATACATCTTGAGCTTCACCTTCTTACAAATAGTGGAAGAAAAATTGCACTTCACTGTTGTAGCGAACAATTCATATTCATAAAGCTGGTCATCCATGTCTTAAAGTCCACTTCATAGAGTCGTACAATGGATTGGCTTGGAAGGGGCCTTAAGGATCATGAAGTTCCAGCCCCCCTGCCACGGGCAGGGACACCTCCCACTAGACCAAGTAGCTCAAAGCCCCATCCAGCCTGGCCTTGAAACACCTCCAGGGATGGGGCATCCACAGCTTCCCTGGGCAGCCTGTTCATACCAGCCTGAGCTTTTTTCCATTACCATTCTTGAAGATTACTGACTTCACTTGCAGTATTAGAATGAGTCTGTGTGTATTACTATGGATTTGTGAGGTAAGACATAAACTTCATTTCACAGCCTTTGCAAGAGAAGAAGAATTCCTAGTGTACCTGCTTCCACATTCTAGCCTGATAATTAATATCCCAAGTATCTAAATTGTATCTGGTATTTTTCTCTCTTCCTGCATTAAACTATTGAATCATTTTGCTATGCCTGGTTAAAAAGCTGCGGTATTCTATTAAGAGGTGTAATAAATTGGTCTAACTGAGTGACTTTTACGGCCTGAATTTATAAAGGGATGTAGGAATGCATATCCCCCTGGCTGTTAAAACATTGGTGGGTTTTAGGCTTGTAAATGTCCTTGTGAATCTAAGCCAGCATTACAAGCTGCCAGATGTTCAGATTAGAGGATGCTATAGAATTTCTAAGTACAGTTTATTATCACTGGTGTTGAACCAGTAGCAGTGGAGGGGCTATAGACAAAAAGAGCAGCACTGGAGCTGGAAAGATTTGCCGATTGTGAGGTGTGTGATTTAGCAGGGGAACCCACGTCTGGTTCCTAACTGCAGAAATGTTTCCTTGTCCTGGAGCAGGATAGCTTTTTCCTGCAAGTAACTTCTTTTGTATTATGCTGTTCAAAGGTTTCTTAAATGTAACAGCTGGTGGATTAGAAAGTAATCCCAACACTTCCGACCCCCTGAAAATCTGAGGCGGTTAAAAGCATATTCTAGGAGGGTCAGGCTTCCCGGGCCAGACATAAATACATGAGAGATACAATCAGTAACTGGAGCCTCTGAGAATGAGGTTTGTTAACTCGGTTTCTTGGGTTTCCGCTGTGTAATTAGATCAGCTTTTAACTGAGAGCCTATGTAGACATATCCCATGTTTCCATTTATAATAACAGTCAGATAACACCCTCCAGCTCAGGATGTCCATCCCCACACAAAATTTTTAGCATTCTCTGTGTCTGAAAAGAGTTAGGATCCCCATTTTACACAGAATAAAATATGGAAATGTGGACAGGCACAGATGAAACGTTTTGCCCAAGGTTATAAAGGAAACATCTGCCCAGCGTGGGAATATAACCCAAGTATTTTTTATACTTTAACCACAGAAGCATCTTTCCTTCCTACTTAGAATGCTTTCAGTGTTGTTAAATGCTGCAATTATCTTTTGACCGCTTTCTATTTAAAGACAGGGATGTGTGCTCAGCACATCTCTAGAAGGCACACCGGCAGCACACAGTTGTTATGGACAGATTGTTCGGGTTTCCTAAACCAGAGGAAAAAAAGTTCATTATTATCTTTCTAACGCCAAAAGCATTTTAAAAGTCAGAAAACTCTCTTCACCTCAGCATAGGACAAAAAGTGAACACTATATTCCAAATAATTTAGAAGTAATAGTTTTTCTCACAAAGATTGAAATTCACTGGATTGTGATTACAGTTGTTATTATTGCTTTACAAGGGAGAAAGTATAATAGCAGTGATGTAATCTTTGTGTAAAAGTCCTCTAGTAATCTTGTTCAGGAATATCTTTTCTCCAAAATGGGTTGCTGGTAATTTGAAAAAATGAGATTTGCCTTCAGCTAGTTTCTAATTTCTTGCAGAACGGAATAGCAAGGATTATTGTCCTGCCTTATAAAGACACTCTGAGACAACTAAATATGCGATCAAATAATCAGCCAAAGCAGGGTGCAGTCCAGGATATTGTGCAGGTTCATTTCATTTCCCACTCACTTCCTCTGCAGGACCCAAACCCAACAGAAACCAGACAGAACTGTTTATCGAGCAGTTAAGACCGAAAACGTTACACTGTGTAATTCCAACATAGTCTGCTTTCCTGAATGGAGGAAGCCTTTCAACAACAAACCCTGTGTGAGCCGATACTTGAAAAATCAGTGTTGGCTGAAAATCAGAACATTTCCCGAATTGTCTAATCTAATGTGAGGCATCTGCATCCAGTCACGGGCACTTCAGGATTCCAAGCGCCTGCTTATGTTTGGCTAAGAGAAAGCTAGTCCTGTTTGTCGTGGGAGGACTTCACAGCATCTGAAGCTGTTGGGGAGGAAAAAAAAGGAAGTCTGTAACTGTGTCATTCTAGGCTACCCTGCAAATGTGAGGCAGGAGTACTGCTACACTTTCAACCTTGGCTCGGGGTCCTCCATTTCCATTTGCTGTGACTGTGGTAAGACTCTGTGTTATGGGGAGCTAGAGCGATTCTTTAACAAAGACGATCCAACGCCACCAGTGCACCTATCTAGCCATGCATACCTATTACCCGGCTTGCACTGGTGGTGACTTTAAAAGGCCAGGTAAGTATGAGAAAATAAGCGTTTCCTCATGATGTGCCACAGCATTACAGTCTTACCTGTGCTTATCCATTGACATTTGCTGCAGCACATCTATAGAGCATCTATAGGCAGTGCTGGTTACTCGGGAGTGCAGCTTTACTCACATCTGGGCCCACACACACACGTTGCCTATTCCTACATGGAAAGCAGGGTATAGGGAGGAGGCTACTGGTTGCCCAAGGCTTGTTCCAGCATGGAGTTGGAGGCTTATGCTTGTGAGAAGCGATGCTGGGTCTTATACATCAATGTAGCCATAATGCCAGATGCCAGACTCCACATGTCTTCATGCAGAGTACTGGGAAGAAGTTCCAAGGGGGCTGTTCGAAAAAAAATAATAAGGGAACTATCTATATTAATACATACTGGCTCAGTATATACATTGTGTGCATCTGCTAATCATAAATTTTCTCTCCTTTAAATGACTTATTGCTTTTTAAGGATAAATTAATCATTGTTTGGAAATGTGCAAAGTTGTCCAGAGAAAGCTAACCTTTTGAAAACTAAAATTCCCACCTGGAAATGATGGAAAAAGCAGATAATCAGCAAACTCAGGATTTGGTCTTCTAGAATGTAATTTCATAGAAACACGAAGCCATTTGGCTGCATGCTAAGAACAAGTTGTAGATGGTTGGGAGAGATCTCTTCTGGTGAGCTCTTCAGATTATGTTTCTCTAGCAGCTGGCTTTAGAAGACGCAGCTGAACAACTGCAACCTGAGACCAGAAGAGGACCAGAGCAAAGAGAGAAACGGGACAAGTAAAACACCAACACCAAGGCATGACATCTGGCAAAACAAACACCGTGATCTGAATCTAATACTCTCCTGCTCTAGAAAACAGGACAACACTAGAAGAGATGGGAGCTCGAGCCAGGTCGTGCGGAGGCCATGTCTCCGTTTGACGTGGCAATTTATGGGTAAGCTGCGTCCCAAACCGGCTGCTGCTTATCAGCAGGAAACAGTGAAATTGGTAACGGTAATATTACTGTTGTTACAGGGAGGATGACACAAGAATGCCAAAGCAGGTTTGTTTGGAATATCTGGCCGTCAGAAAGGAGGAGAGCTTCAGGTAACAGGACCATGTGCTTTTCCCCCCAGACACCGGAGATCACACCAGTTGTGTGTCTGCAGTAACAGAGGGAAGCGATGCCGGCATCCATCCAAAAGGTCGGGCAGGGCCAGTCTTTCGGGCCTTCAAATAATCTACCTGCAAAAGCTCAGGGGGGTCTTCTCAAAGATCGCGTTGGAAATTCGTCCCCGTTCAAGAAGCCGACGCCAGGTGGCACTACAGAAGGCAAAGAAAATGTAGCCGTTGGTAAAAAATAGAACCCTGGTGCTCGCTCAGGCAACCCGCGCCTGCTCCACCGGCTGGGACCCTCTGCCAAGTGCAGGGGCACCGTCTGAGTGGCACTGCCCTGCTTGTCGCCCTCATCGGCTACGGTATCATTTGTCTCAAGTCGCCGTTGCAGATCACGCACCAACAACTAGTTAATGAAGGGCCTGTAAGTTGGGGGTTGGGGTTTTGTTGGTTTTTAAATTATTTTTATTTTTTAATGCAAACTGCATGTCTCACTGGGAAGAAGAGAGCGGCTCAGCTTTGCTTTGCGGTTACAGGATGCATCAACTGTCCACCACATATTCTTGTTTTCTGCACACTGTCTGAAACTGCTGCTGTTTGAGCAGACTCTAGAGACAGCCCAGATTTGCCTGGACACCAAACCAACCTCCCTACGCACATAGAATCACACAATCTGTGTGGTGGGAAAGGACCTCTGAGATTGAGTCCAACCATACATGCACAGAAAACCCCAACAATGTCGGCCATTGGAGCATGTCCTCAAGTGCCACATCTATGCATTTCCTAAATACCTCCGGGGATGGTGACTCCACCACCTCCCTGGGCAGGCCGTTCCAGTGCCTGACCACTCTTTCAGTAAAGTAGTTCTTCCTAATATCTAATCTGAACCTCCCTTAGAACAACTTCAGACCGTTTCCTCTAGTCTGTCATTATTCACTTGGGAGAGGAGGCCAACACCCACCTCTCTACAACCTCCTTTCAGGTAGTTGTAGAGGGCAATGAGGTCTCCCCTCAGCCCCCTCTTCTCCAGACTAAACATGCCCAGTTGCCTCAGCCTCTCCCCATAGGACTTGTTCTCTAGACCCCCTCACCACCTTGGTAGCTCTAATCTGGACACACTCCAGCACTTCCAATGTCCTTCTTGTACTGAGGAGCCCAGAACTGAACATGGTACTTGAGGTGAGACCTCACCAATGCAGAGTACAGAGGCACAATCACGATCTCTTCCCTACTCCTGCTGGCACCCCAGGACACAGGTTCTTCACAAAGCTTTTCTGCTTCTGCTCAGGCAAACACCACAGCATCAGTGTAGCTCTGCAGCTTTGCACTTCATCATCTCAGTTGTTAAAAAAACAATAAAAATAGTGTGGTGCAGCAGAAGGATGCCTGCCTTTGCTTTATACTATTGTTCATCTAAGAGAGAAATACGTGTCATCCCTGTGAGGATGATGAGACACTGGAACAGGCTGCCCAGGGAAGTTGTGGATGCCCCATCCCTGGAGGTGTTCCAAGACCAGGCTGGATGGGGCTTTGAGCAACTTGGTTTACTAGGAGGTTTCCCTGCCTGTGGCAGGGTGGTTGGAACTTGATGATCTTTAAGGTCCTTTCCAACTCTAACCATTCTATGATTCTATGATTCCTGACTGGCCCAGAAGCTAAGTTCTTTTCTTCCATGAAGTGAAACTAGACAGACAGAGCAGACTGGAGACCAGAAAAAGTTCTGCTTACAGTGAGAGTGAAAGAATATGTTGGAAGGGGAAAAGGTCTTCCATCTGTACAGCTTGCTCATAGCCCTGTCTCACCAGCCAAATCATTGCTTTTAAGGCAAAAGACAGATTTTGTGCTGAACAACAATGCAGCAACACACAGGAAACAAGGGATATATGAACATAATAAAGCAGGTCATTATACAAAGTGTGTTACTCTCAGCGTTTCTATAAAGAAGTACATAGACCATATTGAAGCACAGCTTCAAAGATTCAATATAGCGATGGTCTAGTTTATGTACTGTTAGTGCCCATCCATGGTATTGCCCCCCTGTTGAGAGCAGGCCCTTTAAGAGGGGTTGCTGGGAGAGCACAGATGCAAATGAGTGGAAGTAAGTATAGTGAAAGTGAAACTGGGTGTAGGAAGCAGCAAATGAGACAAGGGTTGTAGCCAATGATGGGGAAACTTTAGGCGAGTGGAAAGTGCGTGAAAAGCTCGTGGACAATATCCCTCTCCCTATCCGAAATGTAGTGCTTAGCGAATGAGGACCTGTGACTTTGATTCAAACGTGGTTCTGCCTTCTGACTGGATTGTACTGCTTTCTGGTTGGAGAGCTTTCTGAATAAAGCTGAAGCTGATCTACCAATCATCTGGATTGCGTCTGGCTTCACTGCTCCTGGCCGCGGCACCCCCCAGCATGGGAGAAACAAGGAGGTGATGGCATCTCTCTTCAGCACCCTTTTGCAAATCTTTCCCAGCCTTCTGAGTAAAATCTCTGATGTAAAAAATATCAGGTGGAATACTTTGTAAATTCCTAAGAGAATAGTGACTTTTCTTGCACCAGGAGTGTGTCTCGTAGAGCTGCTTTGTCTGTGTGCCTGTCATTCTTGGGGCGCTAGCCTCTCACATTTCTGAGGGTTTGAGTTGAGAGACCGCTGCTGGACCACACATGTGCTCTGTATGCCCTTGCCGCCTTCTTCTCCCTGAAGGCATTAAATATGGAGCAGTCCCATCTGCCATTGCATTCTTTTGCCATGTCTAATCCAGAATAACAGGACTCTGTAGCAGTGGGGGAGGAGAACAGGTTGCGGAGAGAGAACGAGCCCAAAAATAAAATTTGAAGGATTAAGATTTCTTCAGAATCCAATGGCTTACCAGTGCTGTTTCTGCAGGTACCTGGGATTTCAGCTTGTGGTATCAGCGCTGGTCAGCAGAGACAATAACATTCATGCTTAAATATCAAGAGGATGTTCGGTTCCAGAGACCAGCAAAGGTTTTGCAGAAGATGGATCTAAGTATAGCAAATATAAAACTGTGCACCTCCTACATCTGCTTCCTTACATGCCTGATAAAAAGACATACTGCTTAGACTGGGTTGAGACCTTGAGTCTCCCAGCATATCGTGTCCCAGCCCTCTGGGGATGTGCGTGGGAGGTGCAGATAACTAATCTTGTTTCTTTTTTTTTTTTTTCTCCTAGATTAACAAATTCCCCCGAGTACATGAGAGGACATGACACAGTCAGTGATGCCAAAGGATCTATGTCAAAAAGGCACAATGTCACATTTGGGTGAATAAGATGAGATAATGCAGGACAACGGCCTTCACGGCTCTGGTGCAGGAGAGCCGGAGGTTGAGATGATGACCTTCAGGACGTTGTGCAAGATTCAGCTGCTTATCCTACTCTTTTCTGCAGGTGTGAGGAAGGGTCCTAAGATTTATTGCATGTGTTTTGTTGAAGTTGGTAATTTTTTGGGGTGTGTAGCTCACCCGCAGGATGATACGGGTCCATGAAAAGTCAAAATGTATCACTGATTTCAGAGGAAGGGTTCTGTCCTATAGTTTATAGCAATTCGGTTTTGCTAAAGGTAAAGATATAAATCACAAGTGCATTTTATAACTTTTGGGCTATTATTAAAAATTTTCTTTTTGTCTTGCGTCTTTTTCTACGTATTTCTTAGAAACCTGAATAAAATAGTGAAAAAGTCTTGACAATATATTGGAATAGAATTTGTAGGATCATATTCAAATTAATATATTTATGTTTTTACTAATAGTAGATGTGAGTTTGAATAAAAACAGTGAATTCAGTTGGCTGGTGTTACACTAATCTCTAAGTATTCAAAAGCAGTCACAAAAATACTAAACAAAAATATCATAAAGCTTCATACAAATAAGGAAATCAATACCCAAACCTAATGTGAAAATGCATTATTTATCATACGCTATATTTTTCCTATTTTGAAACCATATCATCCAGTCAAGAGGCAGAGTATGTAGCTTAGATGATTCTTAGGTATATTCTAAGGTATATACCTTATATATATATATATATCTCTTATATATTCTTAGGTATATACCTAAGAACGAGAGTATAATAATTTTCATATAGTGAAGCCTGTTGGGTAAAAAAACAAGGCACAAATACTAAAGAAAGCCTTTGATATTACAGCAAGGTCATCAGGAGTTTCCAGAGCTCATTGCAGGAAAGCACTAAGAAACAGTTAGCTTCCTTAGCCTTCCAATATAGAAAATTAACATTAATTTTGGGTAGATATTTTTCACCGTTTTACACCCAACCACATCATGCATTTTTGAAGGCACAAGCATATTTAACTGGGATGTTTGACACAGAATTAAATGCACACGTCAATTAAACAGTCCTTAAAACATCTTACGTCAGTATAACTGGGATCAATTTTTGGTACAGCTGTCAGCTAAACAGAGGAATCAAAATCATTGACAGGGTTTACTTTGTAGTTCATGCAAGTTCATTTCCCATTGACTTTGCTGTCATCTCTGCATCGTTGCTGCTGCTCTTTTCCAGAATAGGTCTGTTCTGTTCCAGCAGCTGTAGTTTTGTAAGATGCCATCCTAGAGACTCAGTATTCTTTCCAGTAAAGAGATTCCTCCAGCTCAATACCACTTTTCTCTTGGTTTGTTTGATGAGGCCGGGGTCAGGAAACAAAAGGATTTTGTTCTCCCGATACTGGATATTGCGTTGCTGGAGTTGCTTTCAGCAGTCGATCCTGTTCTCCTATTTCAAACTTAGATGAAATATAAACACTCCCACTGTCATTTGCAGTCACATGCTCCTCCTCACTGGTATCCTCCAGCGCTTTTCCACGGAAAATATGTTCTTCCCTGATATCAATTTCCAGAGGTTCAGCAGGGAGTTTAAATAATAAATGAAATGGGATCTGTCTGGCCTGTCCCAGAGGGGAAGCGAAGGCTGTGCAGAACTTCAGACCTCGTTTGGTTTTCAGTTGCTTCCTCCCTTTTGTCTAGTGACACGCATTTCACAAAGCAGCACAGATACCTTCTCCACCTCCAGCCCACGTAATTTAAAAATTAAACTTTTAAGCTCTTTACTTCCCTTTATCATGGCAATACAAGGTTTCGGGGAAAAAAAGCAGAACAGAGAGGTAGGGGCAGAAACTATTTAGTTATCTTACCACAATCTGCCCACATTCAATGGTATCTGAAGTCAGAGCTCCAGAGTGTGGGCACATGCTTCTGACACAGCCCAGACCACACCACAGAGAGGCCTCAGTATGTACTTGTTGTCTAACTCTCTGTGATATCTGATTTGCCAACTACTTTTTAAAAACGATGCATCCAGAAGTGATTATTTTCATACCAGGTGTCTTTGCTAACAGACGGCCTGTTTGGAGAGAGGGAACCAGACTTCCAGCATGGTGATGCGCAAAATGAAATCTATAATAGTTTTAAAAAACATTTTGCCTTTATTTCTTATACATTGCTTCAGAGACATAGCTTAATGCTAACTGAAAAAACAGTCACGGGCAACAGCACCCCCCACAACATCCGTACTTTGCTTTAATTTTGCAAACATTTGAGAGTAAAGAACAGTCACAATAATATACTTAGTTTCTCTTCACAAATACCATCTTCTTCTCCCATTCCAGTTTGACAATGGATTACTGTGCTGCAAGTAACCATTGATTACATCCTTCTGCCTGTTAATTATTGTAAGCAGACTCTTCCTTAAAATCCTTGGCAGGAATTCTGGCCAGAGAAGCCTCTTCTGCAATTGTGCCAGGCTCACCTCCTTGCTAACAGAACTGTGCAAGGCAGGGTACGCATTGCATGCATCGTATGCATCGTATACATTGAGGAATGGCTGTATGCACCTCAGTAGAGATCACAGAAACATGTGCAGTTGTTCTGTATGTAGACAGCACGGGCATTACCTCAGTGAGCTTCCACAGCAACGCTCATGCTTCCCCCAGGCGCAGTGGTGGTTGGTAGTCGCATTCCAAACTGGTTGATTGCTCTGACAGCAAACTTCTTTTACATTCAACAAGCTTACTCTATACCTGCACGGTCTGCCACGTATATGTTTCTGCTGCAACATTCCGTTGTTCATCGGGGGATCAGGACAAAAAATATTTAAACGAACAGTTAGGATAATCCACTACCATTTTCAGAATTTTTAGCAAAGACGTGTTTACCCATAGGTTTTTTCATGACAGAACAGATTCATATTATCTGGTGTTGCCCTACAGGTAAAGACTTTCTGGCTGCAAAACCTCCCCGGCTGCCAATTGGAGAAGCAGAGGGACATTTCAGTTCCCTTTTGTAACATACCGTGTCTTTGTGTTGGTCTTGAGATCTGCAAAGTAGTTGGAGAATATGTCCTTTTAGACCATCACCGGCTTCTCCTTCACAAGATTTCTGGTCTTTACCCTTCACCTCTACACTTGAAATAGTGTTAAGCTTTTACACTCTTTAGTGTATATAAATGGTAGATGGGTTAAAAAGAATTATTTTTTTCAGAAATCTAAAGGCACAACAGCAGTCTTTTGTCTGTCCCAAACTTTTCTTTTGACATGCTTGCTAACCCGGAGTGTAAATATCTCAGCATTCAACATCATGAGAAATGTACTTCTCATGTGGATTTTCACACTGCGTGCTGAATACAGTAGGTGAAGTGTTAAAGACCTGAAATGATCACCTTCTAAAGAGCAGCTGTGTGCACACATGAGAAAAAGCAAAACCAAAAAAAAGGTGACTGATAGCAATACCATTGCAAATAAAAGCTCAGGAAGGAATTCTTTTGTCAGATCATTCCTGTAAAAATAGGAATACATTTTTCTGGATATGTGTTATTTTATTATTTGAATTATTTATATATGCATGTTACATTTCAGCAATAGGAAAAGTAGACAAGAATAAGGACAAAGAGTTAAAAGACCTTTAATTGGAAGCTGCTGATGAGCAAGTTTTGATGAGTCAGATACAGGATGAGCAAGTTTGTTTACTGCTAAGAAGAGGTTCGCATCTGTTTTGCATAGTTGAGAGATGTCCTTATAAAGTCCTTGGTCATTTCCCTTGGAATGTACAGCTGCTGGCACAGAGATTCTAGGTACATACCACAAAAGTCTATTTTAACTTTTTATGGCTCTGAGACTCTACCTCATTTTGTTTCACAGTCTACATGTAATCCTGAATCAACTCCATGGACTTTAGCATAGTTTTTCTCGCTCATGCCATGGATGGATATAGCTCATTCTTTTTGATTGAAATTCTGCTGTGACCTGTGACCTCCTCAGAGGAACACTTCTGAAGATATACATGTGTTCTGGAGTTTCCACTTCCATTCTGGCCCCTACAGATGTTTGTCTTCTGAACCTCGGCCCTTGCTGCTCCCTGATGATACAGATTAGGGACCAGTCACTGGTAAAACACCACCACAGTTACTCCAAGGAAAGTGAAAATGCTTGCAAAACTGACTCTGAATTATATGTGTGCTTTTATTTGCTGTGAATCCTTTAGAAAACAACCTTAGAGTGGTCAGAAGAACTTCCCCATCCTCCCCAGCATTGCAAAAGCAGCATCACACAATGTCAACCAAAAATAAGATGTACTTCTGGGATTCCTACAAACTATTTAGCTGATAGTTCATGCTTTGTGTGTTGTCAGAACTAAGAAAAGACTGGGAGAAGTATCATTAGGCTTTAATGGAAAACTGAAAGTGTTTTGAGTAAATCAAAGCATTGTTATGGACAGCTTTAACTGTCGTGATGTGACTATGGGAGAAATGCTGTTGTACAGATGTTTTTTTTACCATCATGATGAAGGCTGACGGAGCTAATGGGGTAGGCTGTGAGGAGAGGAGAAAGGACTTAAAAGTCCTTGAGGCCATGGCAATAAATCTGCCTCTGACAGATGATAAACAGACAATCTCTAACTCAAAGAATGAATAAACTTGCATCTGCAAACTGAGTAAAGTCAATGATTCAAACTGCCAACAGAAGAATCTTTGCTTGAGTCTCATTTTGAAACACATATGAAAGCAGTCAGTACCAGCTGGGATTTCTCAAATCCCAGGGGTGACAGGTATCTATTATTGATGGAAGAGATGAGCTGTGGCAGAACCATCTCTTAATACGGAAACACTGATCCACATTCCATTCATCTCGAATGAGAATTGCTCATATAAAATGAAAATGTCCTGCTCCAGCTGCTACAAGTCCAAAATTAATAAGAGAGATTTTGCATTAAATTAATTCTGAATGTCTTCCCATCACTATGATGATAGGCTTTTCAAAAACAACATATATCTATTTTATGTATTTTGGAAGAATGTATCTATCTTCAATCACCTTCTGAAATACATACTCCTTCCTGCCTTGGCCACACACATACACACACACACACTACTCTAAGACAGTTACAATTCTCAGAAATACTTACCTTGGTATGAAAATACACAGAACAAAGCCTGTCAGTGAGAATAACTGCATTTTATGATTAAAATCTAGAAGAAAAAACGTGATGTGCCTTATATAGTTCTTCCTATGCTGTGATCTAGCAGAATTCTTCCCATATCATGATCTAGCATAAGTGTTATTTTTCTGTCCTTATCTGTAAAGATATAAGTAACAACAATTCTTGAATTTGCAATATTAGGGTTAACTTACCTTAGCACCAGTACAATTATATTTTCTGAATTTAGCAAGAATAAAGACAAAAAGATGCAGGCTAAAAAATTATCAATAAAATATAGCTACAGCAGACCAAATATTTTCAAGACTGTTCTATATCGTACTCTCCTTTAAACACTTGAATGGATAGTCATATAAAATTACAAGTAAAAGTGAGTACTCAGTTAAAATGCCTGGTCAAATTGTCACTTGTCATTGCATTATTATATAAAATGAATTAGCAGGCTCCATTAGTTTCACCATCTTGGCATAGCTTTCATAATCCCTAGATTTTTTTAACTGCCAAGGATGTCTATAGAATATTATTCATGCTAAGCAGCTGCATATCAGCTGTAGAGGACAGGACAAAAACTTAAATAATTTTACTGTATTAAAGCAAAATTCTTAAAGTGAATTAATTTTGTCGCATTTGCCATTGTGTTGTATTTCAAGTCTTTTTAATGGGTATGACCAGTTTTAAAAACTACACCCAATAAAAGAAAATTAATACCAGCTTTCTCTCCTAGATGAAGAACTCCATCTTTTTATCTTGTTAAAAACAGTATTTCAAATAATCATGTTTCTTTGTCTTTAAAAAACCCTACTAATCTCTCAAATGTCAGTTTATATTTGATAGTATAGGACTGACTTGAGTTTAAGGAAGAATTATATTTTATATTAGATACAAAAATAATTGTACATTATATAACGATAGGTGTGATTATTCCCTCCTCTATTACATATCATAGTTTTTCAAATACAAAATGTTAGGAAAAGCTTATCCATCTGAAATGTGGCTGGTCTCAGCCTTTACAATGGCCCAACTTATGCATTCCTATAGCAACAGTCTAAATGCTCTCTCTTAAAAAAAGTCATGATTAATATAGCAGATAAAATCAAGATGCCTTAGTCCAAAACTACACTCTGTTATGCATTTTATAGAGCTCCTATCACGTAAGGCCGATTTAAAAACCCATCTCCAGAGATCTAAATACCTGTTGACTTCTGAAGCAAAGAGAAAAATCAGTGCTGACAGCACAAACTTACTTTGAATTTGGATTTAACCTGTACTTACCCTGGCTTACACCTCTTTGGGATTTAGCTTCTTCTGAGGCAGTATCAGGAAAAATATGATAGACTTGGTCTTCTAATGCCAGCCAGGCAAGCAACCCCAGAGATAATAGTTTTTACATCTCTTTCTTTTGTAACTGAAGACAGGGAACTCCAAGTTCCCACTACTAAGTGAAGAAAGATTAGAAGACAGTTAGACTTGATTGTGAGGGTAGGTGCAGGATTAAAAAAAAAGGTATGATGAGAGGTTTAAAAGCAATACTTTTCCCTCTCAATAATTACAGCATTGCTGTATCATTAAATGTATTTACCTAAGACAAAGACTGTTAAGAATGTTGACCTGAAATGCCCTTAAACTGACAAAGATTAAGTCTGTTGTACAGAGGATGGTGAGACAGGTTCATATGCACAAAGAAGTATTAGCAGTGGCTATTATTTCCAGCTGATGGCATGCAGTAGCTCTGGTGTAGAATGTTACTTTTTGGGAAGAGAAGAGTGCAGGAGAAGGAGAAAAATAGTTCCCAGTGGCCAGCTGAGAAAAGCAGGGATGGCAGATCATCTGCTGAGCATCCTGCCCTGGACAGCTGGTACCGCCCACCATCCTGCTTTCCCTGCAGTAATGCTCCAGGTGACCTCAGGACCTGCCCCAGGCCCTACAGGTTGTTTCTGCGTACGATGTTGTCAGCACTGATTACAGTGTGCGTTGAGTACTGCCTGCTGACTGGTTGGGTAAGCTTTGTGCAGTCAATCATGGGTCCCTTGAGGTCAGCCAGCTGCTACAACCAAGCGAGGGCGTGAAAGGGAGACGGGGCGTGAAAGGGTCAGTCATGGCCAGTGCTGGTCACTCCCCAAGAGAACCTGCCATGCCCAGAGCAGCTAGTTTCCCAGGGTGAGGCCAGGAATAACAGCATAAGAACAACTGCGTGGGGGGCACGTCCCACAGAGGCTGTGGGGTAGCTCGGGGGCAGGAGAACACCATTGGGAGGGAAAGTCAGGGCCCAGAAGGACCAGCAGGAGACCCTCAGCAATAGAAAGGGGAAGGCACCTAAGGCACTGTGCAACACTAGGGAACACAGATCATGTCAAATCATACAAGCTGCTTCCAAAGTCTCTCTCCACATTGTTTTACATTCTAAGGCTATGAGCATGAAATACTTTTACATCTGCCTTACATGATATATGACCTTTTCACAAACCAGCCATAGCATCCTCTACTGCACTGAATTCTCAAGGTCCATAGACAATCATTTTTCCACACCTCTCCCAGCCTAAGCCAGACACATACCCTCTTTCTGTCTACCTACACTACAGCCAGGATACCACAACACATTCTTTTTTTTCCCTAGATTGATCAAACATAGCATCTTTACTCAGAGGCATAAAAATCACCTAACACCTGTCTGTCTCTTCTAATTATATACTCCTGGGAGCATCAAAAAACCTATTCAATTTTGTACCCAATTTAAACTTAAGCAATATCCTCAATGCAAACATCATCCATGGTGTAATAGAGCAAACACATATCAAGACTCCTCCCCTATACTTCCTACCTTTTGAATCAGAGACTGCATCGTTTTGTTTAGGAGGTCTTAATGCAACTTTCTTCTGTCATTTTTTCTATTTACTTTTTTAATCCTTCTTGCATCATTTTTTGAATCTAAACTTTTGGTCTTTGGCATCAGCCTATGATGATAATTTCCACAGTTAAATTATACAAATTGTGAAAAAGTGCATTTTGAGTGTTGTTTTGAACTTACTATTGGGTAATGTCATCTGCTGTCACCTTGTTCTTGTGTCATGAGAAGGACAAAATTATTGTTGCTAATTTAAAAAATTTTACTATCCAGTCATCTGTCATGCAAGCTGAAGTATTTTAATCTGTTTTCACAACCTCTTCCACACCTGGGACCAACCATGTCATTCTTCTCTGTACGTTTTCTGATTCCAGAAATGCATACTGTATTCAAGCCCATTTAAAATACACTTCCAGATTGATCAGGTAAGCAGGAAAAGGTACAAACATCACTGAGAATAAATCAGTAATTTCACCTTTCTTAATCCCTTCTAAAGTTTTGGATATGTTCTAATAGTCCCCTGTTTAAGCACAACGTAAAAGGAAGTTTTGAAGTAGAAACTAAACTGGAACTGACAATAATTTTGTCTCTCCTCCCTCTCCCTCATTCAGTATCTTCTTTTTGTGGCAGCATTCAAAATGATTCCTCATTCAATGAAAACAAAGGTAAAGAGTTAATAGCTAGTTCAAGTTTTGTTTCTTATTCTCGTGTTAGTATACTGAATTAATATACTTCAGAAAAAGAAAAAATATTTATGAGACAGTTCAACATGGATGATCTAGGTGTCAAAACATCAGCTGAAGATTTCAAATGCTAGAGTTTGTTTATGTTTTGCCTCAAAGAATTCCTACATAACCTGTAGTAACTCATGTGGAGACAAAATGCCAAAGGGGTTTAGTGCCTGCCTCCTGTGGGGTCTGGAGGGCCTGGATGACTTTGTTGGTATCTACGTTACCCCATAGGGTAGGGAGTGGGGTAATGGCCAGAATACTTCCTGAAGGAGTTTCATTCCTTTATATGCTCAGTGCTTAGCCTGTGGCCACCTTGTTCACCTGAGCTTGGGCCAGCTACAAAGCACACCTATATGTGCCATATGTGGTGTAGGGCCACCACAACTCCCACAGGAGTTACTGACAAGTTGGCTGATGTGCCCACTCTTGATCAGCCAAACAATGCCCTGAAAAGGGCTGTTGTTGAATGTTGTGATGGATTCAACCAGGACATGGTGATGCCAGCATATCCCACTGCTTTTGGGGTTTCACTAAGGCCTAGTCAAGCTGTACTTTTTTCCCCAACCTGCCCTACGGTTTACGTGGGGCAGGGTTCAGCTCAATTGAACTTCAGCTGTCTACTTAAATCAACGAGCCAGTATGGTCAATGTAGAAGACATGTAGAGGAGAATACACATGTAGGAGAGAATTTACCTCATCCTAAAGGAAGTAGATTTGGACAACTAAGAGCCTCTCTGAGTTCCCTACCAGTACTGACTGGCTCTCCATTGACTATAGTAGAAGTTTAGAACACTTTGTTCAGGTGAAGATTCTTACAACGCAGATGCTTAAACTTAGAGCAAGTCAAATTACACTCCTAGATTTCATACCATGGCATACACTTGCATTTAAATAATTTGGAAAGTCTGGGCTAAAATCAAGACATTGGATGACATGAAACGCATCATGGATGTTTGTTCTCAGTTTCCTTTGGTAAGTGAGAAGAAAAGTACATTCTCTACCTCACAGTGCTGTTCTTTCCAGGCAATGATACAAAAAGAATAAATTATTGTGGACCATTAAAGTACCTCTTTATATATAAAAGGGACAAATATTTTAAGAAATAGAAATTTCTAGTTTATTTTCTCAGTCTTTGTATGTTAAATAAAAGCTGACATAATACAGATTTGGATGAATGCTGCTGGTTACTATTTATCGATTTTTCCATTAGCCTATTCTTAGGCAGCTGCCATAGGACCTAATATGGTCTTCTTGCTTGTCACTGCTAAGAGAGACAAAGCTAGCAGTCCAGCAAATGTCAAAGTATTTTTGAAAGTATTTTTAGTATAATATCCTGTGTTAGTGATGGTTAAACCCGTATTTATGTCCTTTAGCCCAAGCTCTTGTAACAAGATACTGAAGAGAGAGCACGTTTTTGTCTGTTGCTCTCTTGTCTAATGCCCGGTGGGAGGCGTGAAGGTTTAGCACTTGGGGTTCTGAGATTTACTGCTTTAAGGTCTAACCCTGTTAGAAATTGAGTGCTGTTTCACCCCTGAAACTGTTCTACTTGTAAATCCAAAATACCAGAGTATGATTTAAATGGTTTGCTCAAGAGAATGCTTATTAAAAGACTGAAAATCTTGTTACTTTAGAAGAAACAGTAAGTAAAATATACTTAGCTGAGCTCTGCAACAGTTGTGCAGGTGATGGAAAATGTGGATAATTTATTTGTCTTGCTTCCCCATGCCTTTCTCTTGGTGTTCTCTCAATGAAAAAAACAGTCTTTTAGGCAACTTTCAGACAGTACTTTGATCCCCTGCAGGAGATCTAGTTTCAGCCAATAGAGACTATGGCCTATGGTATCCACAGACCCTCATAACCCAGTGAATAATTTTGAAGTTGCGAGAGACCTCATCACCATATCAAAGATGTCAATCAAAGATTCTTCAGAATTTCAATAATGTAATGTTGAATCAGAGATATCATTTGGATGAGGAAAAAGGTGTCTAAAGGTGGTTTTTGCATCTTATAGCACTCTTGCCCACCTCTCTACTCGGGGTCCTCTCTGCTCTTCTCTAAGTCCTGGACAAATTTCCCAATTTCTGATCAATAAAATCAAAGGTTTTAGGGGCCTCTTTGATCTTGCCTGTACCTGGCTGAGCATTAAAGAGCAAATGTTACAGATTCTGATTTGCATGTCTTCTCTTCTGGGATGATATATCAGACAGTATTAAGCTTCCTCTGCCTTTGAAGCAACAGGATTTTGATTTTTCTCATAGTTGAACTAGATATGAGCGGACAGACTAAAGTCTGTCTGTCACAGCAGTGCAATGGTTAGGATAGAAGTGTATTAGATGTCTTCTTCTTTGTGCTTGGAGTGTCTGGCCAGATTGGCTTTAAGAATTACTCCCAACAGGGCCTTACCTGAATTAGCAGGTGGAGGTGTGCCCAACTTCTGTGTTAGGCTGCAAGTTTGCTGGGAATAGCAGTTCCCAGTCCTGCTTTTTCAGGCAACCATTTACAAAATCATTCTTCTACAAATTGTCTGTGTGAGAGGACAGAGATCAAGAAAAAGCATGATTCTGGCTGTCACAAATACTAGGCTAATGACACTGTGACCTCTCCTGATTTCCTGTAGCCTTCACTGGGGGTAGTCCATGGCTACAGTCTCTCAGTCTCTCTGTCAGGGCTTCATCCTGCTGTGTCCTATGCTCAACCCCGGTGACTTCAGCCTTTCTAACATTCATTTCATTCCTCCAATTTGCTTTTCTCTGGAAGATAAGACAGCAGTACAGGTCACCTTTAACATTTATAAGTAAGGGACATGGTGGGAAAGGTAGTATGTATGAGAAAAGTAGATTTTAAACTAATGAAGATTTTGCATGGGTCATGGGTATCTTCCCATATGGGGATCCTTCTGGTCCACTTCTCTGCATCTTTCAGCCCCTCCACCTGTTCAGACCCCTAAGGGTTTGGGCAACATAACGAGCTTTCTTAGCACATAAATCAATTACATCCCTATCAATGTAGACCAACAAGGTACTGGAAGAGCATTAACCCACAATGAAGTTATTAATTGCATTAGTAGCTCTTTCGTTTTTTCTTTATTAAAACTAGGCATCTTTAGTTGTGCAAAGAATACTTGTTAAATTGTTACTTGTTTAAGCCAAAGTGCAAGCAGACATACAAATCCGATGAAATTCCAGGCAAGGATTGTTACCCTGAGTTTCTGACCTGTGTGGCATCAATTTAAATCTCGTACACATATAAAATTATACACAACTGAGAAAGAATTATGTGGAAGGGTCACAAAAGTTAAATTTACAGCCAAAAAGACCCCAAAAACCCAATAAACCAAAAGTGGGAGGAAAAGCCTGAACAGTATGCAGAGCAGTGAATATATACTCCCTTTGCTGGCGGTAAGTGATTCTACAAATCTGGCCTATTCCTCTATAGTTTTGTTGAACTTGTATTCCTGGCCCTGTAACACTTCTCCAGGTTGTGATCTCAAACATCCTAAGAAGTCACTGTGTTTCTTTTCCTACTACGGAGACAAATACTTTTTTAATAATTCTTTTTCACAAATAGGACCAAAAAGGTCTTTTGAAGCATTTTTGGAGTCTCCTTTCTCACTACCTAATAATTCAGGTGATTTCACTAATACCAAAGATGACTTTTACTGGGCAGATTTAGGGAAATCAAGCCATTCTGAGATATCTGGTGGCCCCTACTTTCGCTTTCCCTCTCATTTCAGTTTACCACTGTAGATTGGGACAGACTAAGATTTTCTTCACCCAGTGAATGAAAGCTAAGAAATAATGTAACATGGAATTTCACATATTCTGGAGCTGCTACAACTGGAGTCCCCTACTTTCCCCGTTGTCAGGTTGGTGCTGAATCCTGCCCTGAAACAGATTATAAATAGAAAAGTAATCTCAGTGTGACTGACATCAAATTATGATATTGTTGAGAGCTACCTATTAGAAGCAATACATCTCCCGGGTTTTAAATACAACATATAAGTGAGAAGAATGCTATTATGCCACTTTACAGCTATTTGCCCCTTATCATTAAACCCACACTAAGCAGCCTACAGGGACACACTCCCCTGTTTGCAGTGAAGTGCTGTGCAATTCCAGGCTGACTTGATTTTAAGAAATAGATGTCAAGGGCACAAAAACTCAAGCATGATAAATCAGTTGCCTCATATGTGCCTACATCAGATGCATGAACAATCCACTAAACTCTGAAGGGAAGCCTTGCCAAATTTTTTAGCTTTTAATAAAAATCCTTGGCAGCCTATCAGTATAGGAAGAATAACATTCAAGCTTATTGAAAAAGGAAATTATATTTCCTCAGAAAGCATTTTTTACCTTAGTCATGGAGGGAAGTTCATTGTCTTCATCTTTTCCTAGCAAACTCAGCAGAAAAAAAAAAGGAAAAAAAGAAAAAAGACACGTTACACTGTCAGTAGTGGCTGAAACACCTGGAAACCATACATAGTGCAGGATGTTAGGCAGAACCATACCACTGTCTCTCAAAAGGAAGAAAATTTCCTGGCAAAAAGGAAGCACAGTTCGGCTTTTCTCATTGAAAACAATACCTAAGTAAAAGCAGCATAAGTAGTATCTATTTCAAATAACAGTGATTGTGTATTTGGAATAAGATCGTCTTTATAAGTGTAATAAAAGTAGGGAGGTCTCCTGCTAACTCCTCTTTGCTATTCTTTGCCCATTAATTAATACAAACTAAGAATCCAGTCTTCTAAACTAGGTATTCTAATGCAATCGTATACCATTATTGGGACAGACAACACCACAATACTTCTTTAGGTCTTTGAACATGACTATAATTTTATTACTAAATGCTATTTTCTTGCATTATTCAGTGAGGCTATTTTTACAGTATTTTATTTATGTGATGAACATAAGAATAAACCAACTCAATACTCTATTAAAATTATTAAATTTCTAGCAGTTTCCAGTTTCATGCAATAAAAATGACCAACCATGCTTTCACTGTAAACTAAAATGCTTCTTAAAAAAATCCCACCAGAGTACTTCACTGACTCTTGCTGAAGTCCCATCACCTGTTTACTTTTTGTATAAACACAGCTAAATATGTCCTGCTGATACCAACAGATGCACAGCCCTGAGATAAAATTTTGTTTGTTTCCTTTTAAAAATGTTCAGGGTGTAACATAGTATTCCCACAGCCTTCTTTTGCCCTCTGAGTGTGAGACTGAATAGAAAGAACTATGACCTAACAAATGCTTTTATTATCCAGGATTTCGGCGCCATTAAGGGCTTGTCTAAAAACTACAGAGCAGTAATGGGGCCATCCAAATTCTCTTTACGCTCACTAGCTTGGGTACTGGCAGCAGTCTAGTCATGGAACTCAGAGAACGTATGCTGCTTCTTGGTTAAAATTAGCCTTTATGTCCTGTGACTCTTAACATTTAAGTAATATAATGTAGTAATACAATTTCAGCTACCACTGTATTCTGATTCTTTTTTAGCAGCGAGTTCTTCTTTCTGAATAGTGTAATGCATATGTATATGCATGCCATCATCACTTACAATAGGCTATATATACATATTTATAATGCCTCAGCCACTGAGCTATGCATTATTAGAAAGGTGCCTTTCACTATGTATGTATATACAGTGACTAGTACTAAAGGGCCTCACTGTAATCAAAATGTTATACAGAAAAAGGAGTTTGTATGTATATGACTGTGCACACATTTATAAATAATTAGGTCAGAAATGACTTGTTACAATAAAGAACTGCCAAATACCCAAATACCTCCTCTGTTCCACCCTCCCTTGCCCTCATCTCTCTTCTCCTTGGCTAGCAGTTACCCAAGTCTCAGTCACATTTTTTCATAAGGCTTTGTTTCTGCCTCTATCTCCACCACTCTCCAGCCTCAAAGCAGCTCCTCAGAAATCCAAGAAAGCATTCAGGTTGATAACCTTTGCTGAACACTAGGAGCATATTCATTTCAGCTACACCCATGCCACCCCACTGACATCAATGGGGCTACATAGTAGCAGGCAAAGATGGGAAGGGAGCTTGAAGGCTAAGAATTGCAAGAAAGGAATCCCTGACTCATGACCTTAAAGCACGGAAGCCTTCATAAATCACTTCTCCTGGTGCTGGATTCTTCCTTTAATATCTTGCCTTTGATGAGTAGCCTGAGCTACCTCCTCTTTCCAAAGGGGGAGGAAGAGCACAGCAGGGGAGAATGGAACATTTCCCTTCCTCACGTTTCTAAGCAATGTGGAAAACTAAAGCAAAAAATTTAAATTGCTCTTTGCTCATGTACTTCTCAGTATAGAGGAGGCAAAGTGGTCACTAATTGATAGAATTCAATTTCGACAGCAGTATGAAAACATGAACAAATTCTCCCACATCCAGTTATAAATCAATAGCCATTGTAAAACTCGTTCTCCCACGACGATTAGTTGTGGAAATGTTACATATGCACTTACACTTCCCAGCCCAGATTTGTCAGGGCAGGCCAGTGCAGTTCAGGACAGCCCTCATACTTCTTGTGGCTTCGAATCACAGCTGTATCTCCATGTTTAGGAAAATTCAGCTACATTCTTCTTTCTGCACTAACACTGAAGATCATTTGTAATGGTGGCATAATTTGAGGCAGTAAATTGTTTGTAAACCATTATTTTAGGAGGAAAAAGAAAGAGGCATCCTCAAAAAGTAAGATAGTTTGTGTTCTCTGCTTTCACCTGGGGCTGTTAAAGCACTAGTCGTGGAGGATACAAATCATGCACTTCTCAAACTGCAGCCCTGCCTTTGCAGCACCAGCCAGCTTTGCAGAAGAAGCCACATCAAAACGGGGCAAAGCATCAGTTGCCTTGACTGTCTTAAAAATCAGTTGACACTGAATGGCTGCTGCAGGACCGCCCTAGTATATGTCTCTATTTATAGAGCACAAAATACTGTTGGTAGCACTTAATCATAGTATTTAGCTTACTACCAGATACATCCCTCTTAAAAGTTTGTTGGAAGTATCATCCACCTCCACTGTAAGTTCACTACTATTAAACATCAGTTCCCCTCGAACAGTTCCCAGCTAAGGGTATTTTATTCTGTCCCACATTTCTGGAGGCTATAAGGTGAAACCCTCTTTCAGCAGCCTCTGCCTAGGTCCAGCAGCAACTTTCACCCACTGACAGGGTGGTAGCTGATTTCCCTTGCAGGGACAGCCTATTCCAGGGAACAGACTTCTCAGGTGAGAATCAGTGGAAACACAAAGTCAGGAAAAGCTGCCGTTTGCCTAACCAGAACTTAAGCCCAGTTACGCAGAAACATGAGCTTCCTCAGTACAAGTCACCTTGGTCTACACAGGCTTAACATCTCGGAAGAAACCACAGCCTCTTGACAAAATCTGTCCCTCGCCAGGCTTTTTGCACTGTGTAGAGGACGTTGACCGGCTCTTCTTCTGACTCAGCTGTAAGTCAGGTGGGTTTCCTGCTTTCAGAACTGACAGCTTTGGGATATACAACAACCAAGACCTGGATGTCGTTACCGTGGTTTATTAATCCTTTTCTGATGAGCATGGAATCCATGCCTCTTACATGAAATAAAGTGAGACACAGAAAAAAAACAAATTTCCACTACAACAAAAGCACATATATTGTGTGGGAGCAAGCTACTTTCATAGTCATACAAATCTGCCTCTGCACTCTCAGCAAGCTACACAAATTTCTCTTGCTTATAATATTTGTGAAGAGACCAGATCTCTGTTGTGTCCTAGATTTGCCAGTTAGTACTTCTGTCCACAGAGAACACCAGTCTATGTACCAGCCTGGCTCCCCTTCCTGATTCCCTCCACAGGACTTAAAGGAGTGGAATGTTATAGGAGAATATGGGATTCAAACTGTTGTAATTATATATAATTTAGAGATATTTTACAAGTCAATGGGCCATACTCTGAAGAGAAAAGGTAAGGCAATGAAATTGCTAATATAATTTGGGAGGGGGGCTTTATATGCAACTCTAATTTTTATTTTTATAGGCTCTTTTGTATGGATGTAAAGGTTTGTGTTGGCACATCTCTGCCAGGAGGAAGTGTTCTCTCTAGAATTATTGCCTTCTTAACCAAAACAGTTTCTAGTAATATACAAATGACAAGTTGGAACAAACTTGAAACAGGAACTTTACTGAAATTACAGGAACTCCAGCAGGAAAAAACCAATAGCAACGGCTGCGGCCCTTACACATTTCACAGCAAGTGACATGATGGAATTGAATGTTGTCATGGTTGAAAGCTTCAGGGATCTCATACACTTCATTGAGTTTTTCTACAAAATGCTAAGTCTTACCGTGTTCCCTCACAGCAAGATTCCCAGTCCATGCAATGCTCATCATGCCAAGCCTCTGCAATGCTCAAGAAGATCAGGCAGACATGGCTGCAGTAAGGGAAAACATAGCAACGTCTTAAAGAACCACTTCTCGATCAAATAAGATGTGGCCACAGAAGCAGGTTTTGATACCTGCTACATGCAGTGGAAAAAGGCATGTGTAGAGCATTAATATTGAAAACATCACCAAAAATTATCTTGAAAACACTTCTTAGAATGCTAGTAGCTTTGCTGATCTGAGAGAAAATGCTGATGCCTTTCAGATGAAGCAAATAAAAGAGGTACAGCGTCACTGTCACCTGGGATTTACCTACATGAAAGAATATGGACTGTATCCATCCTATTTCCACCCCTACTGCCTTTGGGGGTCATCGGGAGGCCTGGAGGGGTGAAGAAAGGACCTCCTCCCTGACACCCTCCTCCCACCCACCGCTCCACCACAGCTGTGTCCACTCCCAGCGCCTGAGAGTGCAGTTTCTAAGAATAACCAGGAGTGAGGGGAAGAGCAGAACGATGCACAGGTACGTGGGCTGTGCTCTGTGGGGACAAGTGAGCTTGTCGCTCGGACTGCAGTGCTCTGGCCCTTCCTCGGGCATTTGTCCTCCGTCTGGTTCTAACTTTCAAACTGGAAAATCTGATGACTGTATCACTGCAGCATTTTTATCTAAGCAAAAAAAAGTTCATTTTGGTAGTGTTTAATATTTCTGGTACTTTATGTATTGATTTGCAGCTACTCATGCTTCCTAAATAAACAAATTGAACACAGTCAGGAGAAAAAGCAGATATTCTTGAGAAACCTGAACCACAGCTTTTTTGAAGCCCGGAATGCTGATACTGCTATATATAGAGCTTTATTTGGTGGGAAAGAACAAACCACTAAAAGATCTCTTTCAGCTTCGATTGAAAGTTACATCAGAACAAAAGTAATTTTACAAATGACATTAAAGTAGCCAGAAAGTGATATCCTTTTTATTTACTATCCTTTTTGAGGCTGCTTGCCTTTATCACTAGAAAATATTGTCCCAAAGTATTTCCTAACCTGGAAGTATTTATGATGAATATTAGTTGTAGTAACTAGTCCATCTGGTTATTATCATGGAATACGACAGGAATTTTCACATGCTTTTCAAAAAAAGTAATCTCCTCTTTCTTGACATTTTAAAAACAACAACAACAAATCAGCCCCAGGACAAACAATTCATTTTAAATTTGACAGTTTCCCAGTGTAGAACTCATTAAACAGACAGGCTGATCAGAACAATGAAAAAGATGGATAATTGTATGTAAAGGGTGGAACCAGACTGTGAAGTGCTACCAAAAATAAAATGAAACAGCAAAATAATGTTCTGTCCCTTTAAGATACCAAAAATAAACCAGAATACTCTCCTCATCTAGATCCTGATACTGCACCAGGCTCTACAGTCACTGGAGTCTGACTGTGGAGACTTCATTGCGGGATCGAGGCACTGAAGTGTAAAATAGAGACATAAGGCAAGTCTAACATTAATGCAAATCCAAAGCATAGAGAACACCAAGTTCACACAGCAGCAAGGACAGAACATTATCCACAATACATATAGATTCCAGCATTTCCCTTTCTTCTGTTTATTTGCTGCTCATTGGTATCTCTATTTTTTCTCTCTTTGGTTATGCATGGCTGCCCCTAATGAGCCTTGTCACAGTTCCAACAACAAATATCTCTGAAGGTACTTGTTTGTGGTGTTTGAATGGGAAAGCAGGTGAGTGAACAAGGAAGTAAATGGAAGATCACATTAGTAACCATAGCAGCCAACTGCATTTCATTCCAGGAGAAGCTTCCTCTGGTGGAGGCTGGGTTTCCTTTTAATGAATTTAATACACTGTTCCACAGTGATGGGGCACATCTTCCAAAGGGTCCATGTGACAGGGCCTTCTACTGTTTTGCTGTGCCTTTCCTGATGGAAAGGGTTACTTTGCAGCAGCCAGGGACCGGATCTTTCGCAAAGAGGTATTTGCTAATGACCAAAATTTCCCTGTGATTCATTAAGTTACACATAGGCAGGTAATGCAGATGAACAAATCTTGGTTGTAACTGCAGAGAACTGCCTGAACTGGCAGGAGATTGCAGCCAAGTTATTTTAACTGATGTGCATTGCATTTATTTGATCACATCGGATACTCAGAAGCCAAACTCAGTTCTTCCAGAGGATTTTGTTAAGAAACTATGTAACAAAGGTCACCTTTGCTAGCAAGGATGTGGGAATCATATTTTGTCATAATGACAGTGCTTTTAGCTTTTGAGTATAACAGAAGTTATGCATTATTGCCGGCAGTTAGAAACAGAGAGGTCAAAGAGTCAGAAATATATCTCATTTTCACATGGACTTTCTGGGGGAAAAAAAAACCAAAACGAGACACAAAATTTCAAGCAAGAGTGAAGTGATCTTCAGTCTCCTGTGCTTAATCTTTTGTCCTTTGTGCCACTCTACTTCTGATTACATCATCCTCACAGTGGTTTGATGCTGGTCATTTCACTTGCTTTGGCCTCACACTTTGGCTTCACCTCCAATTCGTTAACTGTCCCAGGCAGGAAAGTCCTCAGAGTACCACAATGACCACTAATTACATTCTTCCTCAAATGAAGCACACCTATCAAAACCAACAGGCAGTGAAATGTTTTTAACATGAAACAAGGACTTCAAAACTGATGTTGTTATCTCTTTTCACAAACAGTATTCAGAAGGATCTGAGAAAATGTTATTTGCAATAGATCAAAGCACAAACATCTGTTCCACTGAGGGAATAATTTCCCTTGTTAATACAAATTAACTAGTTTAAATATATGGTGTAGATGCAAGAAAGAGAAGAAGTTTTCCTTTTGATTAACTCTTCAGAAATATAACAGAGGGACAGACATAATTAAGAAGTTACATATTTTTAGGGGGAAAGCCAGGAACACTGCAGGATAAGCGATTTCACTCCATGCATAGAACAGTTTCTCAGGCAGATGAGGTGCATACAACCAATGGCTTTTCCATCTCTGTGGTTTCCCTCTCTTCACACTGATCTCACATATGCTCAAGTCAACTCTTAGCACTTAGTTTTTCCAAGAAGCATTTAGTCATTTCAGCCAGAACTATAAGAGGTATGTAGCCACTAATGTAATAGGAAGAAAGAATCTAAACAATGTAAAACATCTTAAAATCAAGAACTCTAGTGCCTCCAATGTCAATGATATTATAAATGTCTACTCTATCAGCACTGTGCCGTGGAACTTTATTGGGTGATAACTGTGGGACTTTATTGGAACTCAGCTCTAAATTCTACTACCTTCCTACCTTTCAAAGCTGAAGTGGACTAAACCACAGACCATCACTGCCTCAAGAAGAGAATTCAGCATGAAGTGACCTGCTGCCCTTGGACCACTCTCTCAACATTTTCACTACAATTATGAAACAAGGTAACTCACTAAAGACTGCAAAGTGGCAGAAAAATACAGCTGTATATACAAAGAACAAATCTTTTCCACACCAACATATTTACCATGATGTCTAATGCTATTTTAAACAACGAGCGGGACGTTTCAAGCAGAGCTGTATTGATATGGTAAGTAAATCAGAAGAGATGTGAGATTCTGTGGTAAGAAGTAAGATCTAGAGAATTTGGTAATTCAGCTGGGCAGGTAGGAGTAGGCTGAGAGGCCAGTAATGTATCAGAAGGAATCATGCAGTAAGAACAGGAAGGAGAGATGGAGAGCAAGAGAACAGGGGGTCTAATCTGCAGTCAGAAAAGCAGCAAGAAATTTAGAAAAGACAGCTAGGTCACACAAGGCAGAGACAGCACACAGGTAATTTTAGGAACTTATTTTTAAAATGAGAAATGGGGAGTGAAATAAAAGTGATGGCATATTCAAAGACAAAGACGATGAGTTTAATAAATTGCTTAAAAGTGAAACATTGCATAATAGGCAGAACAGATCCATGACCGATATGATCAAGGCTCCTCTTTTGGCTCGACTCTTAAGTCACAATGTGACCTTTAGCAAGTCACTTCGGGCTAGATCCAATAAAGGACTCAGGCACCTTAAGCCCAACTTAGGCAGATTTGAGGTACCTAAGTCTAACCGTGTGACCGAAACACCCTGCTCAGTTGCATACTAACCCCGGAGGAACCTGCCACTCCAAAAAGCCATATATATCAGTTCCTGCTGCACAAACACAGCTCTGTCGGCAAGGGTGTGCTATGCTAACTTTCAGGGGGCTACCAGTGCTCTTTCCTGGGCTGCACACTTTGGCTTCCTTTGTGTGGAAATAAATCCATAAAGGACAACTGGGATTTCGCCTCAATATGTGCCCAGGACCCAGCCGTGCTCCTCTTGTCTCTTTTTCTTTTTGAAATTTTGCTTTCATTCAAAATCTGGGTAAGAAGTAATGGCATTGAAGACATTGGATTGATTCAACAGCAAGGTTTAGCCAAAAGTGGAATAACTCGTAAAAGTATTACAATCATAGAAGAATCATAGAATCATTTAGGTTGGAAGATGAATATTCCATAGATTGTCTGCAAATGGAATAGCTAGACAGAGAATTATCCTAAAAATCAACTAAACCAATTTCCTATTTCAGCTTTCACTGCGTATTATGACATTATCACTTTATGTTCATGAATGAAGTTCCTTTAGGCTTTTCATAATACTAGTTCCCTAAAGAGTGATGGCACGCACACAGAATATTATTTTACTATTTAATTGTTCATGCAAATGAACAGGTAAGAGAGTAGTTTTGTGTTAACTCATGCAGAATGGCTAATTTTGAGAATAAATCCTGGTGTTTCATAGCTCTTTCAATTCTTTTTCCCCTTTCAGTTTCAATGATAATTTCTTGGAATTGAAATGTACCGACAAACCCCTATGTTACAGAAGTGTTACCTCTGTAAATAGGAGCATGAAAACAAAAGGTGCTGCAAAATGAACATGAATTATTGGTAGTAAATGAGAGGAAGAAAATTGGGTTTTAGACCAACATCACTTTAGCCTTTGAACAGCAACATTATCTTGACCACACTGCACTTACTGTGCATTAAATTATACATTTTGCAATCTAACCAGTAATAAAAAATGCTGAACATATATATAATGCATCTAAATTAGAGGTGACCTGTGAAGAATCAGTCACATGTCCTTTCTCTTAGCATCTATGTGATGATCTCAAGCAGTGTAATCTGTTTTGCCCTTGCATGCTAGTCGTACTAGAAATTCAGGTACTCTTGGAGTTACATCTTGTCCAAAAAACAACTAAATTGTGTCAACAAAAAGTGAAGGAGGAAAAATTACCTAGTTTTGGCCATGGACTATGTGCTAAAGGACAGCTTATGTGACTGCTGCTAAATGAGGGAATGGGTTTTTGTAAGTATAAAATGCTTTAGTTTGCTTCTGCTCAACTTTTTTTTTTAGTACAATATTTATTTTCATGAAATTACTAGGTTCCGATTGAGTGTGGAGAAAGGATTTAGCTTAAAGCCTTAGTTTTACATGAAGTTGCGCAGAGTTATACACAGATCATCCGAGACTACTTACAAGATTCCTGCAAACCCGAGCGAGTCCTTTGGTAGGAAGAGCAGGAAAACCACAACAGCTGAAGAAAACAAAGGCCTTTAAAGGTGTTCTTCCAGGTGTCTTAACAAGCACCACGGGAAGGGCTGCGACAGGGACGTTTTGCCTTTAATACAATTTTGACGCGTGACAGTTTATTTAAAGAGATCATTTTGCGGTCTAACAAGAGGAACCTCGCACGCCGGGCAGCCAAAGCAGACCGAGCGCCCCCTCGACCCGGCTCACCGACGGGAGGCCGCTTCCCGCCCCGGCGGTGCCCCGGCTCGACGGCGGGGCTG
>VZTM01042672.1:20652-32066 GCA_013400555.1 Jacana jacana | reverse complement strand
GGAGGGACGGCGGTGAGCGCCCGGGCGGAGTGACAGCCGTCCGGCGGGGCGAGCGCGGCTCCCTGCATGTGGAAAGTGAAGCGAGCTAGGGAGCCCGGCGAGCACCCGGCGGCGCGGTCCTGAGGGCCCGGGCAGCGGCGGCCGCTCGCCTGCCATGGATTGCAGCCTCCTCCGGACCCTCGTGAGCCGATACGTGAGTATCACCGGCCGGGCCCGTCCCGGCGGGGCCCCGCCGGCTCCAAAACCGCCTCTTCGGGCTTACCCTTTGAAGTGCAGCTCGTCCCTAGGCGGATGGGAGAGCCCCCGCCACCCGGTGAGGTGGAGGGGAGGCTGCGGGGGGGAGCGGTGCGAGCTTCGGCGGGCTAGCTGCACCGCGCTGTGGCCCCCGGGCTTGCTGGAAGGGACCTGTGGGGAGTTTGGCGGTGCCGTGGTTAGCACGGCGGCCCGGGGGAGGCTTTGCTTTGGGGACTTGCGATTTGCCTTGTAAAGGGCGAGCGCAGCGGCTGCTAATGGGTGCCCGGCAGCCCTCTCCCCGGGTTAGCCGGCCGTGAGGCTGTGCTTCCTGACACCAGAACGGGTTGACCTAAGTTTAGAACGCTGTAATTTATAGCGTGCCGAGATATGTAGCTGTCAGGGCTGATAGAACCTCTCGTGTTGGTTGGGGGTTTTTATGTGTGGTGGGGTTTTTTTCATTTTTTCTTCTTTTTTTCTTTTCTTTTTCTCCTTTTCTTCCTGCTTGTTAGGTTGCGCTAGTCAAGCTGTGCTTTGTGGAGTTGTCTGCTGTAAGGAAACTGATGGATGGCTGGGAGTAGTCGCAAGTCTTTGTAGGGGTGTGTGTGTGTGTGTTAAGTCAAACGCATTAAACTTGATGTACTGTGGGAAAAGAGAGTTATCTGGCATGCGGGTCAGCATGTTTCCCCCCCCAGCAATGCCGTCTGAAAGAGAGCAGATCAGTAGTGCGTTAGAGTGGATCCAGGTGTAGGCTGAGGTGTGTCAGTGGGTGCGAATCTGGTTTCGTTGAGCTCCTGACAAATGTTCCGCATGATGGTTTTAAGAAATGGGTGGAACGCCAGTAAGTGTGAACTTGTACAATACAAAACTCACGGACCACCAGTGTGAGGAAGCTACAAATTTCTGCTTTTGGGTGTAGAAGAAATTTTGAAAAGGTGTAGAGAGGTAATTGGAGTTTTGAAATACATATGGCTTTTTCTCCTGTGCAGAAAATACTGTAAGTGAGGAAACTTGTGTTCTGACTAAGCAAAAGTAAATACACTTAGTTTTGTACATGTCAAGAGTCATCTCTAAATAATACAGATTGAGCAAATAAAAATGGCAGAGGTAAAAAAAAAAAGTTTGTTTTTTTTGTTTTGTTTGCTCACTTTAGAGTATTCTGTGGATTGAGGAGAGACTAGAGAGGTGTGGGTGCTGAAAGCAGCTATGTGTATATGGATCCTTAAAAAGTGGCCCTGATTGGAGGAGGATAATGCTCCAAATGTATACAAGGTATAAGAGAAGCAGACGTCTCTGTGGATGTGCAAAGCTCCTACAAACTGTGCTGAGCTCTGTTTGGAAGCAGGCAGGATCAGTTTGGGTGTAGTGACCCGTCAGTGCTGATCTGTCAGATTCAGTTTAAGATATTTTTGTGTGTGTGTGTTTGCATCTGGAGTCTGTACAAAATAGAACATTCATTGTGCGCAGAGCATGCTGCGGACTCCAAATATCCTCTGCATAACATTGTTGCCAGCCTCTTTCAAAGTAGGCTTAAGCATCAAATATGAAAGAAATGGGCATGAAAGTAACTAGGACAGTCATTCTACAAGGATGACAATGTATGTGAGAAGACAGTATGCAGAAAGTAAAGCGCTTGAGCTTTTAAGTTGTGGACTGCCATCGCCCTCCTGCGCTGCTGCTGAGAGTCTAATAGCTAAATGAAACATGGCTATATCCCATGTGAGGAAGTGTTCCTCATTCCTAGATCATGCCACTTTCTCTATTTTATGTATGCCAATAGGCTCTGTCTGGGTAATTGCCTAGCTCTTCCAGGCTGCTCTGTGTATTTTCACCTGTTGCTTCTTGTTCTTTCGCCTTTCTTCAGTTTCTTAATTTTGATCTTTCTTCCAAGGAAAGATAATTTTGAAAAAAAGCTGCTGTAAGTAAACTTGTGCTCATTTCAGTAAGGCCATTAAGATCTGATGCCTGTGTGTTGTGTTTTCTTTGTTTCTTTTATTTCCATGGTTTGGCTATTTTTGTATGGCTTACAGCAGTGAAAGTGAAAATTAATAGTTTGAATGCTGGGCCCGAAACTGACTGCTATATATGAGTGGGACATGCTCATCAGCAGTATTGCTCCATAGTTCACATACCAGCTATGCCTCACAAGTGGAGATGTGCTTCTTTTCCCAAGCTGCTTTTTAATAAGGGAGACAAGGCAGTGATGCTTCAGCAGGAGTGTCAGAGAGGATAGGTATATCTTCTACTTATGTCAAAGTAAGCTCAAGTTTGGGTTTAGTTAAAATCTATACTGAAACTATTCAATGACTGAGGTCCTAGAACTATGAATTTTTGTTCTGCAAGTTGTGTTGTGGACTTGTTCACCTGCAGGTCCTTCCCAGAGCAGGCTGGTCTTGGATTATGCCAAGAACCCTAGTTGATGCAGGCTGTAGATGTTAAAAGGTAGCTGGGAGCTCTTACCAGTGGTGTGGTATGATCTTGGGCTAAGAAATGGTTAGACTTCAATGTAGGACATAAAGACATGTTCTTTTCCTGATTGTGAAGAGACACACCCACCCAACCCCTTTCTCCTTCACCTTACTCTTGTTACAGTCACTTTCCTGAAGCAATGCAAAATAGCGCATCTCTCCAAGGCCCCATGGAAGTGTAACAGTGACTGGGTGCTGTCAGTTCAAACTGAAGTCAGTTTCCTGGCTAGCATTTTCAAATATTTGTCTGCTGGTTTACCTGCATTGAATGTGGTCTTTATATCTGCCAGGCACTTTCACTGATGTGGGTTGAATAAGGTATACGTTCAGCATGCTAGTCATACTGTAGTCTGTATCTCTTCACCAAGAGATGGTATACCCTCTTCGAAGAACAGAAGTGGTGATGTCTTTCTCTTACTAAATTTCTAACTTGACATTCTGTTGTTCTGCCTCTTTCTATTCATCCTGCAAATTTCTTTTTTTTTTTTTTTTTTCCCTTTTCTTTCCACTTCAGCCCTTATTTTTCCTTACCGTTACTGCAGCATACACAATTTATAGGACTGTTGGTAAAGAATAACTTTCCGTACAAAAAGTGTTTCACTGCAGTGCAGCTGACATAAAGTTCAGTGTCGTATCGCTTCGTGATCCTTCAAGGTGAAATATAGCAATGTAACTTTTCTTACCTGTGTCTAGTGAGATTATTCTGTATGTTTTACTGCCTCAAACTGTAGGAGCTATAGTAAGAGGTATCTTTAAGTAATGAAATAGAAACATCTTTATATATACCTCTTCCGTTATGCAGGACCACAGAATATAAATAAGCCTTCTACAATAAGATATATAAGGTCAGTTTTGATGACTGGATTGTTTAATTTATTTTCCTAAATAATGGAAATAATAACTTTGTGGGATAGCATGAAAATTGCCTTGGAGGGGATATACTGGTTTTCACATATCCAGTTAAAATATAACCTCTTCTCCTGGATGTTGGGTTTGCATCAGACAACATGCTTTTCTGTCTTCTCCTCGGATTGTTTGTGCATTCCCCAGAGGCTGTGTGTTACCCTGAGGAGGGCAGCCACATAGCCTGAGAATACAGAATCAGTGTGTACTGTCCTGTGAGTGTTGTGCAGAGCCTGCTGTGTGCTCAGTAATGAGAGGAACTTGTTAGCTTAATGTTAAGCAGTACGCTATTTAGGGAAAAAACAGCATGCAATAACAATTAAAACAGTTTCCATACAAGATTAGCTTCTGCGATTAGATTATCCACTGTGTGGATAACATTAAGCAGTGCGTTTTGCCCATGTAACTGCAGTTGCATTAGTTTTCTCTGGTAACTTGTTTCTCTTTGCAACTTATTTCTTGCTGATCTCTGGGCTTCTGAAGATCATCCTCTTTGTAGTCAAGACATGGCTAATAATTTTAAAGCAAACCTTGATTACATCTTTCATATAAAGGACTACTTTCCTTAACAAAACAGGAGTGTATGTCTTTTGAATATTCATGATGGCTGTTTATGGCTGAATGTGGATTTGGATATTCTGGAACACTGTGGATTTGAATATATCTGGGCAATCTGGGAAGATGTCGCTTTAGCATATGTTTGTTTGGACACTAAATGGTTGCTAAACATCTTGCAGCCTATGGCGACAGTCTGTTCTGTATTTGTAAGACAGCTGGCCCTCATCAGTAGATGTTCCTGCCCAGGATGATGGCTTTGGGTTGTACAATAAATACCAGTGGGTCAAAGGTCTGTAGTACTGAACAGTTTTGCCTGCATTTTGTAGTATATTTAGATATCTTGCCACTTTATTGCTTCTTCTCTTTTGTGTTCTTCTATTACTTCAAGATTCCAAATCTGGATGTTCAGTATTTGTTGCCAGTGTAAATAGCTCTAAATGTGTGTAGTAGCAGATAAGATTCGGCTCCAGAAGGAACAGTGATTTATTACAGCACTGGCCTCTGGGAAACTTCTGGTGTATTACTTCTGCAGATGTTTCTGAAAAAATAATTATTTTTGGATATTGAAATAAATGAGCTTACAAATAGTTGGTTATTTTTCATTTTTATTGAAGTGCATCAACTTTAATCATAGTTTGAGAAGGTGATTTACTGGCCTAACTAGGAAGTTATGTTAGGGGTTTTTAATGAGTTCTCTGTTAAATTTCATGAGAGCCTGTGACTTTTGGTCATCCATTTAGACAATTTTGTTGTTTCTGTTGCCAGTATGATTCTAAAACTGTTTTCTCTTTAGATTTCCTAAGTATTTTACTCGTGTATATAGTCTTAGTTAAAATAAATGAATATTGAGCTTCAGTTTTGTTTCATGGATTTATTATTCCCCCCCTTCCCCTATTTACCTAGCTTTGATACAGCAAAGGTTGATAACTGCTTTGACCTGGAAGTTGTCAACAACGGTAAACGATGGTGCTCTGGAACTATTTGTGTCTAAAATGGCAGTTGATTTATTCAAGCGTTTCGGGTGACCTACTGTTCTCAATCTAAGTTCAGTTAGTACATATAAGAACAGCCTTGCATTCCAGTTCTTGCTCTTGCTTGTAGTCGCTCAGCTTGCTCTGTACCTTTGCAGTCGGGTATCAAACTAGTACGTCTAGATGTTTCTTAGTCAGGGTGCCTGATAAAATAAACACTGTTTTCTTCCTAGCTGTTGCTTTTTGTAAGTCAAAAGGTTTGTGGGTGGTTTTTGTTTTGTTTGTTTGTTTGTTTTGGGGCTGGTGGTGTTGGTTTTGTTTGTGTTTTATTCCATGGATATAATTTGATAGTCTTAAAGTGGTTTAGATGTAATGTAAATGTATTTATATACTGCCTGCCTGCCTGCAAACTGTTCTGACTGTACAAAAGAAGTTCTGAGTAGGGGCTATTCGCAGGTCAGGACTTGGTAACTTGAATTTCTGAAGTGTTTGTGTCTCTCTGTTATCTCTTGTGGAAGTCAGTGTGTCATAATGTTGTCTTGAAACCTGAGATGCTTCCCTTCTCGCATATCTGTGGGCCCCAGTTCTTTCTGGGATGGAAGATGTGACAGAGCTTGTCCGACAGCGTGGGTAGCTTCTGAATTCCTGTTTCCCCAACCACTTCTTTATTCTACTAATTGCTTTTTTTTTGGGGGGGTGTGTGTGCGATGCGGTGCAGGAGGGTCTGTATAGCGTGCTGCCTGCATCGAAAGCCTGACATTCAGCCCATCATTTAGAAAAGGCAAAGTTAGAAAGCTTTACTTACCTCAGAAGTTAATTCTGCTGGCCACCGAGCGTGGCTGTCGGGATTTGGCACTTCTGCAAATCGAAGTAGCTCTTGTGTACCAGTGGTGACTCTTGCTGTGTTCATTCTGATTTCGTAATGTACTCTTAAGATGTTTTAGAATAATCCAAGGCTGAAAAAAACCCCAAACCAAACCCAGACACCGTCCCTTCCCCCATCAATTATTTATTGCCGAGGGGCAGTAAACACGGGAAATTGCATTGGCTTTGTTTTTCCCTTCACTCTACCCCATCAATTAACTAATTTACACAAGACAAACGTGATTTCCTTTTTCTTTTGAGAATAAACAAATGAAAACAGGACATTGTATATGTAAACTAGTTCACTTAAAGGAAGCCAGAGTACATGTTACAAGCTGGTTGCTATTGACTACAAAATATTGCTCATCTGCACTCATCAGACACTCTGATAGTAGAAAACATTGCTTTTGGAGCATCTAAATTGTGGAAGTGTTTCAGTGACTTAATATAGATCAAGAACTCTTAACCTTGCCATTTTTAGCATGAAAAATGCTTCTCTCTTCAGAGATGAGAACTGCATAGTTGCTTTTGTCTTTTGATCGTATGTTTTTTTGATTAAAAAAAATAATAAAGTTCTGCTTTTATGCTTTTTCTGAAGCACTAGAGTTTCAATACTGAAAGCAAGAAGCCTTTTCAAAATTGTTTTTGGGAACGGAAGAGGGCAAGGTACAATGTAGCTCATCTATAGTTTAACTTATCTGGTCATTTCTCATTTGTTCTTTGTTCCTGTCGTACAGTAGTGATTGAAACAAAAGTGGCAAGGTGATATGGGCTTTTCTTATAAAACTGCTTTTTAAACCTGAAACACTTGAAAAACAATAACTGGGCTGACAAAACATTTCACAGATATCACACCTGGCTATTGTTTGTGCTGTCACAACAGGGATAATAAACTTGTTTAATCTAACTAGGTTTAAGTGTGACTAGAATACAGTTGTGCTTTTTGAGGAGCTGCAAGCTGATTGACAGTGAGATGCCTCCTCCATGCCATGTGCAGGTATGGCAGGGACAGGAAACCAAGGAAAAACTGTGCCACAGGAAAGACTGAGCAGATGTTTTAGCACCTGTTATGCAACTGGATTCAACTTTTCTGGGTTTTTATTGGGCAAAATAGCCTGCCTCTCCTCATGTAAGTCTTTTAGTCAGATTATGCTGTTCCAGAATTATGCTTCTTATTCTACTGGTTTACCATTACACAGGATAATGTAGTATTTCTATTTGTATAATTGTCAAGGGACATTTCAGTTGAAGTTCATCCTGAGCTATGAGGTAGAATGACACTGGAATACTATTATCTTCTCTGCTATAATTGCCATGGCAACAGCTGCAGGTAGACAAGGCAAACCAAGGATTCTTTTTCTATATCATACAGACACCAGTTGGTTTTTTTAATTCCCTCTCAGTAATGACTCTGAGAAGCCGGTGGCACAAACACACTCTGAGTCATCATGAAAAGTGTTTTGTTTTTCAGTTTAACTTTGATTTTAATTTTGTAAGCGTTGAGTATTTGTGCCACTATATTAAAAATGCAGTCTTTCTAGGTAGAAACTGGCAGTCTAGTCAGAGTTATTCTAGGAGACTGGGATGAGCCAGTGGCTTGGGAGTTTGTAGCATCACGGAAGACCACAGGTTGATAAGGCACCTAACTATCTTTGCATAATTAGATGTTAATTTTTCTGTGCATTTACCTGTTCTTAGGACAGGGGTGAGACTGTTACCCAGCTCTTCTTTAGAGAGATGTTGTATGGGTAGTTTAATGCTTTCAGGTAACAAAATTACTGTGTCACAGAAAGAAAAATGGGTGTGGACTTAAGCCTATAATGACCATGTCTTAGGGTTGCTTTGTCTTGTTACTTAACAGTGTTCGCTACACAGTTCCTTCAGCTACCTCTGATTTCTGACTTTATTCTTCCATCTGCATATGTGCACAGGCATTCCCATGCTGATGTGTGCACGTGTACCTCCTGAAACTGTAGGCACTTCAGTTGGCAATGTCAAGAATTATGCCAAGATTTACCAAGGATCCAGGCATGTATTAGTATTTTTTAGAAAAAAACAAAACAAAACAAAAAAAGTCTTCATACTAGCTCTTCTGCCTCATTACTGAGGTATACTGTGTTTTGGATGCTTGTTCTTTCTTAAATTATCGTGGTAGTTAGTACAAGCATGGAAGCTTAGAATTTGGAGATCTTGTAGGAATACTTTTCTGTTTATTCTACTCTTCCCTGAAGACTCATTTCCATTTTTGAAATAGGAGACTGGTTAATTTGTTTCCTTCATTAATCATTAAACTCATCTCGATACTGGGCAGGGTGAGGGGGGAAGAGTGTTTCTTTTTCCTGGTGGCACTGACTAATCTCTTTACTTCAGTCGAAAGAGGATTTCGTCTAACCTATTTTAAATAGAGGATTAAGGACAATTAGGCTCTTCCTCTGCTTCACCACTAAGATAGGATGTTTTGAAATCCTCTGAAAAGCACATCTGATGATGCACCAGTAAAGTTTTGGAAAATTAATGTTAATAATCAAAATAGTTATCTGCAGAAAAAGAAACTGTATGAAGTATTTGTCTGGAGACAGTTGTGTAGATGAAGAGGGAAGAATGCTTCTAATTTAGTTTGTGAAGTATAAGTGTGGACAAACTGAAATGGATTTTGTTATCTGAATTGCATTAGCAATTTGCAGTTCACACTTAGTATTTTATATAGCCCTTCACATCTTTTCAAAGTACTATTAATGAGTTATTTGCACAAATGAATATAATGAAATACAAACACCAGTATCCATTATCTGTGCTTGTATTACTTATGCCACTCATAATGAAAGTAAGTGGCCTCTCTTGAGGTGGATCTGAATCAGCAGTGGCATTTTATAGCTAACATTAAACTGCTATGCTTGTCAGAAGGTCATTACAAAAAGCCATGAAAAATACTACTGTTACTGGAATATATATGATGTGCATAAGCTGGTATAATGATTAATGTGAGGGGAAAAATGGCTGTGTGTATTTTGGAGGAGGTTTGGCCACTAAATCCATCCTGTAAATGATAGAACTGACTGGCCCCATGAAGTATGGGTAGTACACTGCAAGGCTACAAAGATGACAGTTGAATTACACTTGCCTCGGAGAAATGGTGCTAGCAATCCTAAGTTTATTACTAGCAGTTGGAGGTAGGTTTCTGATAATAATAGTTTCTTTAGTTTTGTTTCCTGCAGAACTCTAGTCTGGAGAGTTCAATCTGATTTTTTTTTTTATTTTTCTGATGGTACACCTAAAGAAGGGATTAAAAAAAAAAAAAGTTGAGGTCTGTTTATTTCACCTTATTCATGAGGCATCTTGGAGTCGAATAAACTGTAATTTTTCAGAGTGACATAGATAACGTTTCCGGAATGCGTGGAATGTCAGACTCTCGGGTCCCAAAGCTGACTTCAAGGAGGGTTGTGGACTTCTGTTAAAATACATCTGGTATCAAGGCCTATGGCTTTGACTGGACACTATGCTTTTGCATGCCTTTAATCTTCAGCTATTTTAATCCTGGTACATTTTGGGTATTGTTATGACCTTAGCTATATAGATGAGCCTTGTATCAAACTATAAGGGTGAGTTACAAGTGGCATATCAATCACTGGGTGGATTTTGGGCAGAGTGTAACAAATGTGGAGGAAATGTTGTTGGGAAAGTTCACATTCTGCTTATTCTGTGATATTTTTTGTTTGTTTGTTTGTTCAGAGAGAGAAGACATTTAAATTTAACTGCTGTGAAAGCTTTTAAAATCCAGGCTACCATTTAATCTTGCTATAAAATGTACCTGTGTGCAGACAAGTCTTTCATTACGTGAAATATTATGAGAGAGAATACTGCAAAAGTAGGCTCAAACCAGTTCATTGACAAGTCAGAACTAAGAGAATATTTAACTTTTTTGCTGATGTTGGCAGACATATAATGTAAATCAGTTCAGGCTGGACATTTTGCTTTGGTCAAAAAGACTCCTTACACTATAAGCGGATTTTGATTTATTAATGTTTGTGCTTTTCCGTAGTTTAATGCTCAGCCTTCTCTCTGTAAACATGGAATGTAGTGAAATAATGTCATTACTCATTGGTGTTCCGTGTGTGTTATAAAATGATTGCAACTTCTTTATAGTAAAATGTGTAGTTTCCTTTTCTGTGATCTGTCAGTGGAATTACGTTAATAGTAGGTGTGATCTTAACAGTCATCCTAAAAATCTTTCACATTCTAGCCTACTGATCACCAGTATGAACTCTGGAAAGCTTAACTTTAATGAAAACCTTCTGTTCACCTCAGATCAATAAAAACAATAATAAAATCCGATTTCTTAGGTAACCTCACTTATTAATAAACAAACATTGCCAAGTTAATCTAATGTTTGAAATCCAATATATAGATGTTAAAATGGCTCATACTGTCTCTTTTTAAAAGAATGTTTAGTATTTTTATCCTTTTGTGCCAGATTTTCAGCCAATTCCTGACTACTGTAACGCAGTTCTAGGGTTCTGAACAAATGCACTTTTTTTTTCTTTCTTTTTTTTTTTTTCCCTGTTGTTGACTTTAAGCTCTTTGCAGAAATGTATATCATCTGTACAACACATTTATAGCCAGTTAAGTATATGGCTGGTCTTTAATATAGTGGGGAAGACAAGGGCTGATAGGTTAAAGCTAAGAATTGTGTTTAATTGTTATTGAGCACAAGGACAAAATACTTTCACCTTCTGAGATTAAAGAAAAACAACCCACAAACCAAAAAAACCCCAAACCCACAAACCCCCAAAACTTACCCACAGNAGCAATCCTAAGTTTATTACTAGCAGTTGGAGGTAGGTTTCTGATAATAATAGTTTCTTTAGTTTTGTTTCCTGCAGAACTCTAGTCTGGAGAGTTCAATCTGATTTTTTTTTTTATTTTTCTGATGGTACACCTAAAGAAGGGATTAAAAAAAAAAAAAGTTGAGGTCTGTTTATTTCACCTTATTCATGAGGCATCTTGGAGTCGAATAAACTGTAATTTTTCAGAGTGACATAGATAACGTTTCCGGAATGCGTGGAATGTCAGACTCTCGGGTCCCAAAGCTGACTTCAAGGAGGGTTGTGGACTTCTGTTAAAATACATCTGGTATCAAGGCCTATGGCTTTGACTGGACACTATGCTTTTGCATGCCTTTAATCTTCAGCTATTTTAATCCTGGTACATTTTGGGTATTGTTATGACCTTAGCTATATAGATGAGCCTTGTATCAAACTATAAGGGTGAGTTACAAGTGGCATATCAATCACTGGGTGGATTTTGGGCAGAGTGTAACAAATGTGGAGGAAATGTTGTTGGGAAAGTTCACATTCTGCTTATTCTGTGATATTTTTTGTTTGTTTGTTTGTTCAGAGAGAGAAGACATTTAAATTTAACT
>VZTM01042672.1:1490-20406 GCA_013400555.1 Jacana jacana | reverse complement strand
AAAAGAAATAATAAAATCCGATTTCTTAGGTAACCTCACTTATTAATAAACAAACATTGCCAAGTTAATCTAATGTTTGAAATCCAATATATAGATGTTAAAATGGCTCATACTGTCTCTTTTTAAAAGAATGTTTAGCATTTTTATCCTTTTGTGCCAGATTTTCAGCCAATTCCTGACTACTGTAACGCAGTTCTAGGGTTCTGAACAAATGCACTTTTTTTTTCTTTCTTTTTTTTTTTTTCCCTTTTGTTGACTTTAAGCTCTTTGCAGAAATGTATATCATCTGTACAACAGATTTATAACCAATTAAATATATGGCTGGTCTTTAATATAGTGGGGAAGACAAGGGCTGATAGGTTAAAGCTAAGAATTGTGTTTAATTGTTATTGAGCACAAGGACAAAATACTTTCACCTTCTGAGATTAAAGAAAAACAACCCACAAACCAAAAAAACCCCAAACCCACAAACCCCCAAAACTTACCCACAGGTTTATCACAACATCACCTGTGAGTGCTGGAGTTTTGTTAATCTCTTAATGTTAATTGACTGTTTACTATTTATAGTTGTCAGGTGACCAGATGGCCCAATTTGGTAGGAAGTGCCTGTGTGTTGGCACTGGGAGGGGAGAAAGGAAGGGAAAATGAACAAAAAGCTTTGTTCTCAGCCCTGAACTGCACGGTCACTTTAGTATGATTCATGAATATGTTGACTTTGTGATGCTGTAATTTTTTGTCTGACATAGAGAAGTTAAACTTCCATACTTGATGGCTGTAATGACGTAGAAGCTATGGGAAACCTTCACATGCTGTTGTGAAGTGGAGCAGTGAACATGGACAGGTATAAACACAGGTTTATAAAGGGCGATCTGGATTGTGGGTTTGCATCTCCTGCCTCTTTCAGCCCGGGAGGTCTCATATTTGAAAGGCTTATCCTTTTTTCCTAAAGGAATGTTCGTAAGCCCATTACTTGCTTCCTAAGAAGTGGAAAGGTTACCTGGAGCATTTTTATTCTGTTGGTATCTGCTGTAACTTGCTCAAAGAGCTTTTATGTCAGTATATATAAAAAATAATAAGTTTTTTTAAAAAATGTATTAAAAAATTACCTGAGTCTAGATTTCTGCTGGAAGTGTAGAATTAAAATATTAGTATTCCTTTTCTATTTTCCTGCATATAACAAATTCTAAGGTATTTTAAACTACAGAATAGTGCTTTTACATATGCATTTGCTTTTTTCTGTGTTAGAAATGATGACAAAAACCAAAGTTTGACTGAGTAATGGGTGTAGTTGAGTCATTGAGACAACTGCAAATATTTCTAAACCTTTAAGGCTAGTAAGACTTGTAGCATTGGCTTTTCTTCTTGCCTTCTCTCACGCCCAGTCAGACCATTTAATTTTGCTTATACAGACTTCTTTCTGCAGAACAGCAGCTGCTTGGTTATGTGGATTTTAGCAGAAGAGTGTTATGATGACAAAGTGCCACTGCATTCATCACTGTCAAATTTGTATCTATGTCTTGGAGATGCACAGGGGAAAAACCAGCAATGTGTTCTTTGCAGCCATAGGGAGCGTAGGGAACTTCCTGCCTGGTGCTGGGTGGTGGAAAAGCATGCTTGTGGTGCTGCTGCTGGCCGCAGGCAGTTTCATCATGTCACTGCACTACTTCCTTAAAGGGATTAAAGGTGTGATCTGGACTTTTCTACATACTAGAAACTGAAGAGAAGTCCAAAGCAGAGATGTGCAGCAGGCTGAGGCAGCAGCGTGTAGTTCCTGTAATCTCCTAAGAGTTGACAGAAGGGACTCTGGCAGTGATGTGATGACTGGTGTGTTCTTTGAGGTTGTTTTTTTTTTAACTTTTTTTTCCCCTTTTCCCTTTTTGGATGTGCTGTTGCCTTGTTGGTAGAGACATCTGTTTTACTTCACTCTGAGCAACAAGCCTTTGGGCAATGAGTATCTGTGGGTGCATTCCTAAAAGGTAACTGTTGCCCTGGGTTTTAAACTGAAGTGGGTGAAGAAGTAGTGAGTTTCACTGTGAGGGAAAGAGTGCTGCCAAGTGCCTGAGTTCTAGATAGTGCTCCTAACTAGGTTGTAGTGACATCTCAGAGGGGGGAATGATGAATCAGAGCTGATTTAACAAGTTGCTGACATCTATGGAACACTGGTTTGTTTTGTGGGTAGCATCTGGCACCAGAAAAGGACTAATTGGGAGAGAGGTGGGAGTTAACACTCCTATGTAAATGTCAGGAAACCTAACGATTTATGAAATGAAGTATTTGGGGGACTACATAATGGAGGAAATGTTACTTAAAAACAAACCAAGCAACCAGGAAACTATTCCAGCCTTTTCTCCCCAAACTAACCATGTGATGTGCACTCTCTTGTGGCAGTCATGTCATGTGGCTCAACCTTCCCAAAGTTCTAAGTGCTATCAGACCATAGTGACTTGAGAGGAAATGGAACAGCCATTATGTGCTTAGCTTTTCCTCCCGTGTGTCTATTAGAACATGCTTGATTGAAATAAGGATGCCAGCCAGCACAGGAATCCTTTGTTAAGGTTGTGAAAGCCTGTAGCACTGTTAACCCTTTCACAGGCAACGGTCAGAGAATGGTAAAGGAAGATTTCTTTGGTTTAGTGTGAAGGCCAGTGTCAAATGCTGAAAACCCAAGGTTTTCTCTGCATGATGACAAGGAGTACATGATCTATTTCACTAAGGTTATTTGGAATTAATTTGTTGTGAAAATGGTTATTTAAGCTTGGTATTTCTAAAATAGGCAACAAAACATTTTTTTAATATCGGACTAGTCTGAAAATGCCTTTTAACTCTTTCCATAAGAAGTGACTAGATGATCTGGAAAGATCCCTTCTAACCTGCATTATTCTGATTCTTAAATAAGAACTGTTGACTTCTGCTTACCGTTAACTTAAAAGAGAAGATACTCACTTTGCAGCCATCTTGGTTTTAATCTTGGAGCAGATGGTAGTAATAACATCCTAGTTCAAAACAGGCTCTGTGGATAAAACTGCATAACATTTTAAAATAACTACAGACTCAACAGGTTGTTATTCTGAGCAGTAATTATACTGCTTGCTGCATTCATTCATTCATGCTTTAAGATTGCCATAATAGAGGTTCACAGCAACTTCCCTCTGTACATCTCAGTAAAAACTACTGTAAGAAGAGCTGAGGCTTTATTAGCTGTTGACCTGATCAGTTTAAAATATTTCACCTAGCTCCTGTTGTTCCAGTTAAATAAAAGTTATTGCAATCAGCTTATACTGAGTTATTGTCATCATTCCCTTCTGGCTTTAATTGCTCATGGGACTACTCTGAAACCTTTATTTCCTTTTAAAAAAAAGGCTTTTTCTCAAACTACTGAGTAATTTAAGCTTGACTGATTAATGTTCCTTAGTTCAGATATTATGAATATCTGAGGAAGCCCTAGCCGTCTTGAAAGAGTATGGTAGCGAGTAGGTTGGTGGATAGGGAGGTATGGGTGGGAAACTCTTCTCCTTGACTCTAAAGAAGCTATGTATTTATAACTCAATTTGGAAGCTGCTGATGTGCAAGTGTGACCTGAGAGACTGGAACAGAAAAGCTACTGGACTTTAATTGGTAACAAAAAGTGTGAAAATGCCTGTGCCCTTGAGACTTAAGCTGACTGGTCTGTTTCGTGACAGTAGTTGTGTCACCATGGAGCACTGACTGTTGGGTGCATGTGCTCTGAGAAGTTATTGTGGAGCTGCATTTAGGTGTTGAAACTACATACTTGTTCAGTTTGGGGATTGTGGAACTGACAGAAAGAAGGTAGACATCCAGAGTTAATGTTATTTTCGATGTAAAGAGGCTTATTTATTCAATGTCATTACCCTAAAATAATATTGTATCACAATCATGGGCTGTAAGCTGTTCTTGAGGGACTTCTTACTGGGTTAAGAGCTGATAAGGGTTATGGAAAGGTTCTGAGGCCTTAAGTTGAGTAAAAGGTAGTGAAGATTATTTGACTCTTTGGAAGGAAAGTATGGAAGTAAAACCCCTTTGATCTCAGTGTACCTGATGTGTTTTCTTAAAATAGTTTGGAGCCTGTTAATGCAATGGGTTTATATCTCTGTTTTAAAATAGCAAAGAGAAGAAGGAAGGTGAAAGAATATTCCATAGAAGAGAATGAGTCCTTGGCTGAAAGAGAAGCTAGAGCACTTGATATCAAGTGCTTGGAGTCATGTGTTGTAATGTGCTCTTCTGTGGTTTCTGAGCTGGTGGCTGAGGAAGAGCAAGCTATAAATCTTTCTCTGTTTTCCACTTACTTGGTCAATTGAAGCTTGCTGGAACTTTTATTTAGAACTTGACCACTAAATTGGCAAATTATGCCAGCTTTCCTGCTTCTGATTGGAGTTTTCTCTTCAAATAATAATTTTAAAAAAGGGGCAAAGTGCATCTACCAGCTGAAGTGGTTTTAACTGTGGGATGCACTCTTAAAAGATGCAAATTCTAGAAGAGGATCTGGAAACTTTGTGAGACTATTCCACGAGGAATATTTTTCTTCATCTTTGAAGAAGTCTTCTGAGGGGATTAATAATACTCCTTCCATAGTGGCCTCAGCCTTTCCATCCATTTACGTAATGCAGCTGAGCTGTTGCTCTTCGCTATAAATGGTTACTTTCATTAGCAAATGTGTTAAAGCCTCTGGTCTGGCCTTGCACAGTTCATGGGTGTGCAGTCTGTTTGCAGCAGCCCTTAAAAACTCCGGAGATGTTTCTGAAAAGGCTTAAATTCTGATTCTAAACTCTACCTATAATAGATAGAAAGTGTACAGTCCAAGCTCTGGATAGTATCTAACAAGCCTTAACAGCCTTGCTAAAGCACTACTTATCCAGTCTGTAGGTGGTTCAGGATGCTCTGTGCAGTATTTCAGAATAATTTACTGGTCTTTAAGCCCAGATGCATTCTATTCCTGTGCTTCAGCTAATCTTACTATGGTTCCTGTCTCTTCTGAGAAGCTTTTCTTACAGATCTTTTTCTGCTCAGGTCTCCTGGAGCATAGTCCCACGGTTATCCTCCTTGACTCTGTATTCTTACGCCAGTAGGGTTTCTCTGTGGTTCCTTGCCATAGCTTGTCTATCTTCTTATATGCATCCATTTCAAGAAGTTACAGGAAGTGGCATAGTGAGCTCCAAAAGTTTACTACTGGAAAAAGTAGTGAAAAAGGCTACTGGAAAAATTGTAGCCTAACAGAGAAATTGCCTCTCCTTCCCAACAGTCTGGATCTGGGTCATCTGATCCCCAGCTGAGCCAAATCAGCTGCTGCTGTGTGGTGGGCCTTATGCAGGAGGGGTAGATCAGCCCTCACTTCCTTTGGACATCCAACTGCCTTTGGTGCTTGGAAAACTACAGCCAACAAAACATGCTTTTGTTATCCCCATCAAACTGAGCTGAAGCATGTGATTGAACTTATTATGCCATACTAAGTTACTAAATATATTTTTGGATGACTGATATACTAAAAAGAAAAACACAATGATAGCCATCTCCAGTAATGATGGGAGTACCTTCTTTTGGTGGACATTGGTGCCAAAGCTTTATTTTAGTACCTTCTCAAGTCATTAGTACAGAAGCGAGTGCAGCTGTCTTGGCAGGCTGTGCTAGGAAGAAGTGCGGTTCCTAATTTAGTGGGTATCTGTCTGATTGATGCATTTGAAAGTGGCAATTCAGACTGGCAGCAAAAGAGGATTGAAAGCTTGTGCTGAGCACAGTAGCGATCAGCTTACAGTAGCTCAGGGCTACTACATTCTTTACAGTGGGGAAATGTTAGCCTTCACCCTCTGCTCTCAGAAGTGTGTTGCAGAATGGTCAGTGTTGCAGCCTGGTTGCTTGTTGCTAGGGAGGGGGTTACAAAATAAAGGCATCTTTTGAAATAGGTGCCTTGCTGTCCTGAGACTGAAGGCTTTGAAACTTTAGTCTGGCATCCTAGCTAGAAAGGAGGCTTTGTACCTGGGAGAATCACCTGAAAGCATTCCCAGCCAGCATTATTTTCGTCTTGTCCAGATCTGTTTTGGAAGGTTTTTGATCTAAGTAATGATCTGGTGCTTAGGCTGGGAAGTTTTTGTGAGGGCATTGATTGCTACTGCTTCATTTCAAACAAAACAAGTCCGGAAGCTTGTTACCGCAGGCACATGGTTTGCAGGAGACTGCGATATTTAATGTTGTCTTCCAACAGTTTTGTAGAGAGTAAATAGCCGAGAGAAGTGTCTTGCTGGAGATTCACTTGGAAAAATCGTTGCCTTAGTGTGTGCCAAGTCCTGTCAGAAACCAGCAATTGTGGTGGTTATTGCTGCAGTGCAAGTTGTAGCTTCGTCAGTTGGCATAGGCAGTTAGCTGTGCTTTTGAATCTGAAAGTTGCAATGGGACTGTGAGGTCTCCTAATTGTATTGTGTGCTGCTTGCTTTGAGATGTGTTTATGACTACTGCCAGGACAGCTGTGTAAAAGCTTGGAGTAAAGTCTAAACCAATAGATTTAACGTGATGTTTTTTCAGTGACAGGGGATGGGGTACTGAAGGCAGGTTATGACTTTAAGGCCCCTGCATTCTTCATCATAGAATCATAGAGTGTTTTTTCAGGTAGTTACAAACTCCTACTTTATGGAAAACTACTTGAGGTACGTTGACCTTCACACAAAGGGTTAAGCTGTCTTGCGCTGCTTTTTGTCCTGGAAAGAATCAGCAGTGAAAGTTAGGCTGTCAGCTTTATTTGCCTGTCTGAGCTATTGTCCGCTTGTCAGCATCTTTTAAATGTTTAAAATGTAGCTTTTGTATTTTTCTAATGCATAGCATTTGTATGCAGTGTTTCTTGTGATGATGCCAGAACAGCCATATAGTAAATTTTTAATAAAAGTAGTAAAGATTTCTAGTTCTCAATGGGCTGAAGTCCTGATCTAAAGGAAATGAAATTGCCATTTGAAATTATTTATGAAATGCTGCACATAATGCGGTTGGGCTTGTTTGGTTTATGATACATAGATGGCAGGAGTAATGCTCTCAGGTTAGTTAAGACATAAATGGTGTAGGTGGGTTTTAGGCATGATGAAAACCTAAGTAATCCCACTTAGGACAACTATCGACTATCATGGGAACATGAGTTTCCCTTCTGATTTACTAGTACTAAAGATGACAGTTATTGGTATAACTACAATTTCGGTGGAAAGGGGAAGTGCGTAACGCAAGTGTGTTGATGCTTTGGGTGTGCAACTGAATGCGCAAAAAGTGTTCTTTCATCTTTGTTCAAATGCAGGAGTAAAGTATGGAGGCTGGTTGAGACTAGAGGAGTGAACAGAAATGTTCAGATATATAAGATAAAGGAGTTTTTACAGAAGAAAAGCAGAACACGTGGGGTTACCCTTCTGTCCTGAGACATAAAAAATAAAATGTGAGCTCTTGGATGTTTAATTGGTTGAGATACAGGGTATCTGGCCCCTCTTGTTCTTTTTTTTTTTTCTTTCCTTCTGTGCCATCGATAGGAGACGTACTGAGAGATGGCCTTTACCCAGCTCACTGTAGGCTTTTAAATGTAATCCTGGTCTGGTGAGAAGCTGCTGTAGTTCTTAGAGCATTAAAAAAGAGAATGAGCGAGACTGCCTGGCAAAGAAATAAGACTGTGCCTGAGAAGAATAGTCCTCTTTAAAGTAAAAAGCTTAAGCCTGCCTTCTTTCATGCCTCAATTCTGCAATTTATTTTTCATTCATGTTGGGACTTACTTATGTACTAGTATTACTTTTCTTTTTTGCTGATCACACTCCAAACAAGATTATAACTTATTTCTAAGTTTGAATACATCTGGAGTGAAAGCACACTATTATCTCTAAAAATACATTAATGTCTAGCAACTTTTAGCATAAATGATAGAAATTCACTTTTTTGCAAATGAGGAAAGACAGATCCAAAGTACACTCATGGAAGTTAAGCTCCATAACTATGGAGTTCCTGCTTTACATTGCATCTCAGTAGGATTGCAGTACTGTCTTCGTTTTCCTTAAAAATAAACCTATTCTAAAGCCATTAGAATGTCTGTGTACATCTGGCTGTTTTCCACCTCTATAGAAATGAGCTTTCAAAACTGTACTTCAAGGCACAGGCATTATATTGCATTTCAAGTAATACCACCTCTGACAAGCTGATAGTTACTCTGTCTTACGAGCCTGTTATATTTCTATATTGGGTAAGACGGGAAGATATAATCCTTGCTACTGAGTTTTGGTTTGGTGGTTTTTTTTTGCTTTGACTTTTTACATTTTTGAGTATAGCCCTGTCATAATAAAAACCATTAATACTGTGAGTGAAATATGGTTATAACAATGTTAAGATTTTAGTAATTTCTTTTTCTAATTGATGGTTAGGTTTGTCTTAAATCTGTGGTTTGCTTCACAACATGGTGACGGGGTGCATTTGAGTGGTGGACATAAGATGCAAGAAAAATGATGAAATCAAGCTGACCTTTTTCATTGTGATAATCTTTCAATAGAAGAGGCATGAAAGCAACTTTGCCAATGGTAGGCAATCTTTTTGCCACCTCTTGATGTCTCTTGGGCGGTTGAAATAGAGCCTGCTAGATAACTTTCTAAAAGTTGTTGTGTGTGCTACATCCTTAATAAAAGACATGGTGGCAGATAAGTGTGTGTTGATAATGCTGAATCTGGAAGAAGTTACAGGACTTGTTTGTATTCTGAAGCGTGCAATGGAATAGACTTGACCATTTATTTTAAGCTGTCTCCTTTTTTTGGGACCAAGGATATAACTGTATTCAGTGTGTGTATGTTTGTGTATATGTGCATATACATATAAAGCAATTTTACAGAAACATAGTGTGTGTAGTAGATACCAAGGATATAGGTGGTCACAGGAGGAAATGAAATGTAACCACTAGGGAGATTCATCACCATTTCAAGTCTTCATATTCCTACGCTGAGTAGCCTTTTCTGTTTCCCTTATTTGAATGTACCAATTCTTTTGCTTTTGTACAAGAATGTTCTGTGTTTACTTTTTTGGGGTTTTTTTTCTTAATGCTACCTCCCATGTCCACTGCAGAAAAAGCAAATGTTAACAAAACAAGCAGCTGATTTCTGCCTCCTGGCTGGTTGAATTCACACTTGGGTTTTCCTGCCTCTGCATCTGACTTTCTGAGAAACCTGTTTCTTTCCTGAGTCTCATGTTTTAATAAGCAAATATTTGTAGAATTCTGTTGCCTTTTCATGTCTGCATTTTGAGACCTCCTCCTAGAAGTTCTTGTAGCATATTATGCTTGGTTTGCTCTTGTGGGAAGGCTTCTTATTTCCTCCAGGTTGGAAGAAAATCCTGTATCTTACGTAGGAGCTTTCCTGTCCAGGGCTGCCTTCAAAGCCCATTTACCACTTGGTAAGCTAGCAGCAGGAATTGATCTGACTTCAGCTCTGAAGTGGCCTGCACTCTTTGTAGCTTTGATTTTTAACCTTGAGTATATTTGTGATTCTTTGAAGTGCTACAATGGGGTTCCATGTAGGGAATGGAGTATTGAAACTCGCTTGTAAGATTGAGTGAAAAGTAAATTCCAGCAATTCTGCTCTGTTTATATGCAGAGTAACTTCAAAATATGGTCTTTTAATGGAGCCTTTTCTTTTTTTGTAAGGAGACTGATGTAAGAAAGGAACACTGAAATAAAGTGTTCATGCTGTGTTTAACTCCTTGAACTAAGGAGAACAGGGAAAAATACAAGCTTAGATTTCTGATTAAAACATATCCTGGAGAAGGGGTGATGAAGCAGGTTCGTCCCAGATGTTTAAATGATCACCAAAGCAGTACTTTCAGTAGAAAGACAAGCTAGAAGCAGGCTGTCCATTGAGTAAATGCTTTTCTTGAAGATCTTAATACACTTGACTATTTTTGGTTGATTACTTGCAGGTGCATGCAGACTTTTGTGTTGTTCTTGAACTCTCTCCATGTTTACAGTGGTATAACGTGGCTGTGGGTCCTTATACATTTCCAATTCTGATATAACAAAAACAATTCTCACAGAAAAATGGTAGGCAAGGCAAGAGCTGCAGTTAGTGTGGAGGAGAAGCAAGGAGTGAAATGTTAAGTGTGATATAAAACACTCAGAGCATTCGTGTTGTGGACTGGGACTTGAATTTCATACTTCTATTTCAAGTGTTTGAAGAATTAAACACTTATCAGTGCTAATCAGTTTAAGTGCAAACTTAAAAATTAAAACCAAGAGAATGCTTAGGCCTGGTTCCACAGTTTAAGACACTTACTTGAAAAGTGTGGTTCCCTGCATGAAGAGAACTCTTTTTTATCTAGGAATCTGGAAAGTATAAGGAGTCTAGAAGTGTGAGAAACGAAGAGAAGTGTTTTTCTGGCTGTTTCTCCTGAAGTCTCTGAAGGCTTCTGTTGCAGCACAGATTGTTTGAAAGATATCTCCCTGATGAATATACTGAGAAGTATGTTTTGTTCTCTTGATTAGCAATATTACTATGTACTGCAGTGCTAACATCAGACTCATCTGCTACTACAGAGATGTTGCCTCTACTGATTAGGCTTTTATCAATTACTCGGATAGCAATGACTCTTTCCTACAGTGCCATATTTATAACATTGACCTAGAGTAATGTGACTCTTGGTCTGATACTGCTGCAGTACTGGTGGAAATAAATGGAGGAGGAGAAAGGTGTTGCCTGCATAAGGAATAAAATATTTTCTGAAATTAATTTAAGGTTTCTTCCGCTTTGTGTTTTCTGAATCTGGTGGTATTGCACATTACTGTGCTATTTAGTAAAAGGTAAATTCACACAAGTATGGTTAAGTAAATTGTTTGAACTTAGAATGAAGCTTTGTTCATTTTATTAGTAGTTACAGCCCTTTATTCACTATGGCAGTCTTTAAAAAAATTGTGGTTTAATTTTAGAGAATAAATTCGTCACAAGGTATTCTGATGGTACATACTGATGTTACCCTACTTTTATGTATTAAAAAGGAAAAAAAAACCACAACCTTTTACTGTAGAGATTTCAGGATGTGCTTCTAATGTAATCTCTACTCCTTGTTTGTGCATGTTGGAAGCTTTTAAGTTGTAATGCATCCTGGATGCTACTGCTATGCATTGTGGATAAGTAACTTCAGTCTCTCCATTACTGGTACAGCTTTCTAATGTCTTAGGGAATGGGTTTCCCTTTCTGTGCTTTCCAGCAGCAATACTGTCTGTGAAACATCCTTTCTTCTAACTAGTATTATACACTGAGTGTACTTTAAGAGAAAAGTGGTGGTCTCATTTCTCTAGCCACCAGGCCTGTTACTGAGAAAGTGGAGTTTGACAAATGTCTCCCAGTGGCAAATAAATGTTTGTTCACTGGAATTTGTGTTACCATATCTGAATTGTTCTTGATTTGGTTTGATATTTTATTTTATTTTATTTTATTTTATTTTATTTTATTTTATTTTATTTTATTTTATTTTATTTTATTTTATTTTATTTTAATTTTAGCTAAGACAAATCTAAGCTACCAAAACTGAACAGAGGGCACTCAGTGGAGTCTAGCATACAGTTTAGACTTCTAAACATGTTTGTACTGATTTAAACACTTTAATATAAATGGCAAAAGCAGAGACTGAGCACAGCAGGTACTCTGAGCACCTTAAAGCTGAAAATGGCATGCAACTGATAGTTTTACAATCCCAATGAAAACCTGGTGAATAGGGTAACTAAAAGAACAAACTGTTAGACATTCAATTAGCAATTAGTAAACAAGTAGTTTCATTATAAAGCAAGATTATTAATCTTCAGTTTAGTATTCTGAGTGTGTCACAGTTTGTAAGCTGAATTGTAAGAAGGTAGCTGTTCATACACCTGGTTCTCAGTAGGGTCAGCTGTCATATATTCAGTTACTATGAGATGAATTAGAGCTTTTTATAAAGGAACACCTCTCCTGCCTCCCCCAGGTACAGTCTAACATGTAACTCATTTAGTACATTCAAGAATTCTTGTAATTTTGACCTTGGGAAATCAGTAAGGGAGTGGTACTAGGCATGGTTGAAGACTTAGGAAGGAATTAAGTTCTAGTGAATTGCTGTCTCTGTTTCCAGATCTGGGTGAGCTGGGCGAGTGCTTTCACGTGCAATGTGAAAGCTGAGTTCTAGACAGGATAAGCAACTTGGCCAGGGCCCTTCAGACTTACAGGGAACAGTGAGGCCTGGAATTTGCCTAGAGAATGATCCTGATAGATTGGGCTTTCTGCTAAAACTGATGAACCAAAACGAAGGTTCTAATCTTTCAGCACCATTTATTCTGCAGGGCACCAGCAAGTGATCTGCCTGCCCATTGGAAGTCCTTGGCAGAAGCAGCCCAGTGCGCTGCAGGGTGGGTGAAGCAGTGATGCCAGTTACAGCACCGTGGAATTATTTGGCTGCTCTCACTTTCTCCCTACCTGACTTCCATTTAACCATTAGCCAGGAGTTAGCACCGAGAAGTCTGTACTTTGAAGACAAGAGAAAACATACATTTGCCTAATGTTTTAAAATTGCAGCTGATCTGAAATCTCAGGTTAAAAGTAACTAATTTTTTTTCCCTGTTTACTACTCTTGCCTACTTTAAAAGAGGCAGATGAGTTCCACAGCTTAAGTTTAGCATCCCTAATTTTGAATAACAATGTTTGAAAAGGTAAATGATGGGATACTCTAAACGCTTATTGCACTTGCATCGATGTATCAAAACTACCATTCTAATCTCATGTGTTTCTGGAGCTTTCAATTTAGGTGTTCAAATCTGAACAAAGTGTTATTTTATGTGATAAAGGCTTGTCTGCACACACACAGAAGAGTGCAGTCAGATGATGGCACTTGGAGGTTCCTGATTAGTACCTTGTCTGGCTATATTTGGTGACCCATCCCAAGGAGCATCGGCCTCTTCAGAGGCCTATCTCCACAAGCCAGTGGAGTAGCACAGAGGTGAAATGGTGGGCAGGCAGGACCCTAATTATGGAGTTGGAGGAAAGGAAAGCCCTGTCCAGGGCTGCTCCAGGAGACTCTCAGATCCTAGTGTGTAGGAGTGAAACCCAGCAAGATGGGTCACTGCCTGAGCACCTTTTGTACTGAGGGGGTGAAAGAGCACTTCAGGATTGCACAGGAGTTGCTGTGGAATGCTTAGGGGATGAACCAAAGGCAGAGAAGGGCAGGATCTAGGTTATTTGTGGAGGAGCAAGTGTGGGGAATACAGAGGGATGCAGAGAGAAAAAAGGCTGGTTGCATGTATTGGTTTGTATGGTTATCTGTCCATGCCATTCTTCATCTAATCAGTGCAGCCTGTCCTGTCTTCCTTTTTTCCTGGGTGTGTGTGATAGTTATCTGAGTGCAGCGACTGGAGTGGCCTCACAGCTGGAAGGTCCCGTGTGCCTGTGGTGCCAGCAAATGTAGACACTGCAGTGAGAAGATTTAAGTGCTAGCAACACGAGTGGGACCTTGGGTCACCAGGGTGTCTTGTGTCTGTGGTGCCAGTAGCTGCAGAGTGGGTGTGCCAATGAGTGTGCGAGCACTAGCAGAGATCAAGCCTTGGAAGACAGCTGGATGTGGGTGAGGCCATGGGAGAATCTTGCTATTGGTGGGACTGGAGGAGTCCCACTAGCTGCCAGAGTCAGTGATGTCTGAGGGTCTCTAGGAGTGAGATCTACACATCTGTGTTTGTCTCTAAGGGGGAGACTGTGGGGGTTAGGCTATTGGGAGAGTTCTTCTGGCTGAAAAAACTCTTAGAAAAGTCCCTTCCCAAATGTCTTTTGTAATCTTGAGGTTTTTATCTCACCGTTGCAGAGAGAGCTGTCAATAATTATGACTTTGACAAAAATCCCATAGTATTGTTTTGACAATTCATATAGCAAGAGATAACAAATTATATCTGCCCTTGGAAGAAACTGACTTTTGTAGCGTAGCTGAGTAGCACTGGGCAAGGAGTGAAACGTGCAGTGCTACCATGAAAGATTATTTACTTCAAATAACTTAGTTGAGCTATTATTCAGTTTTGATCTCCTACTTAATGGACATATTATTCTAGGTGCACTTTTTTCCTAAATATCCTTTGAAAGTTTGCCTCATGCTTAGCATTCTGCCTATCTTTGTTCATGCCATTCACTAGCACGCTAGTAGAACAACAAACCAAAACTAAGTTCTGTTGACTAAAGGAGAAGATGAGAAGATATGCTTATGAGATGTAGACCTAGGACCTTGGCTGTCTTCCTGATTTATCTGTTTCATTAAACTGTACTCAGTTCTCCATAGTGTGATACCTATTATGCTTGGCACTATGGTAATGCACAAAGTATTTCATTTTAGTAAGTGTTGAATGTTTAGTCTCAGCAGCTCAACTGCAGTTTTAGGCAGAAAAAGAAGCTACAAAATGCAGTGAAGGCTTATGTGGAAAATAAGTTTTCTCCAAAATCAACTAGCTGATTTAAATAAGCAAATTAAAGCAATTTCAATCTGTTTATTTGTTTGGTTTTTTAGCTGTGTTTTCATTTGAGGGAGTGGGCATATCTTTGGGTTTACAGGTTTCCTTATGAGACCTCCTTGCTGGATTATCAAATGAAATTAATCTGATGACTTGTTTTGATCTTAATATCTACAGCAGAGGAGCCTGTGGTGGGTGGGAGAGCAGCCCTTTGCTTCCTCTCAGCTAGAATCACCATGCAGGGTTGGTGAGCGGTCTAACTTTGCTCACCTGCTAGGTAGAATCATAGAATCATAGAATCATTTAGGTTGGAAGAGACCCCTGGGATCATCAAGTCCAACCATCAGCCCTACTCTACAAATTCTCCCCTACACTAGATCCCTCAACACCACATCTAATCTGCTCTTAAACACAGTCAGGGAGGGTGACTCCACCACCTCCCTGGGCAGCTGATTCCACTGGCTGACCACTCTCTCCGTGAAAAATTTTTTCCTAATGTCTAGCCTAAACCTACCCTGCTGCAGCTTGCAGCCATTCCCTCTTGTCCTGTCGCTCATTGCCCGTGAGAAGAGACCAGCACCAATATCTCTACAGTGCCCTTTCAAGCAGTTGTAGAGAGTGATGAGGTCTCCCCTCAGCCTCCTCTTCCTCAGACTAAACAACCCCAACTCCCTCAATCGATCCTCATAAGCCTTGTTTTCCAGTCCTCTCACCAGCTTTGTTGCCCTCCTCTGTACTCGCTCCAGCACCTCGATATCTCTCTTGTGCTGAGGTGCCCAGAACTGGACACAATACTCAAGGTGTGGCCTAACCAGTGCTGAGTACAGGGGGACAATCACCTCCCTACTTCTGCTGGTCACACTATTCTTTATGCAAGCCAGGATGCCATTGGCCTTCTTGGCCACCTGGGCACACTGCTGGCTCATGTTTAGCCTCCTGTCGACCAGCACCCCCAGGTCCTTTTCTGCCAGGCAGCTCTCCAGCCACACTGCCCCAAGCCTGTAGCTATGCATGGGGTTGTTGTGGCCCAAGTGCAGGACCCGGCACTTGGCCTCGTTGAAGGCCATGCCATTAACATTGGCCCATCTATCCAGTCTATCCAAGTCCCTCTGTAGAGCTTCCCTGTCCTCAAGCAGATCAACACTCCCACCCAACTTAGTGTCATCTGCGAACTTACTAATAGTGTTTTCTATATCCTTATCTATATCATTGATGAAAATATTAAAAAGGAAAGGCCCCAGTACTGAGCCCTGAGGAACACCACTTGTGACCGTCCGCCAGCTGGATTTAACTCCATTGAGCACCACCCTTTGGGATCGTCCTTCCAGCCAATGCTGGATCCAGCAGATCGTACGTTCGTCCAGGCCATGAGCAGCCAGTTTTTCCACCAGAATGTGGTGGGGGACAGTGTCAAATGCTTTGCTAAGATCCAGAAATATTATATCCACTGTCTTCCCCCCATCCAACAATCGGGTCATCATATCAGGTAGTGATATTCAGACTTCACTTTTTTTTTTCCTTTGTGGTTGTTCATGATTTCACAGGCTCAGGTGCAGGTTTTATATGTTGGGGCATACCAAAGTGTGTGTGGCACCACCTGTGCTCGCCAAAGGTATTTTTTCTGAAGGACCAAGGAAGAAAGACAGTACTTTGATGGAAGCAGAAACTGTTAGAATTCACACAATGTCACAAGAACAATGAAGCTCTTCTAATTTTGAAGCTGAAGTCTATTTGATTGCTTCCTAAACCTTTAACCTTAGTACTCAAATGCCTCTTCTAGTCACAGTAAAAAGTTGAAATACAGCAGAAATGAAAACATTATGATTAAGCAATTTAATTCTGTTTAGCAGCATATTTATTAGAGATAATTGGTTACTTATGATAGTTCTTAAAACAGCCACCAAAAAGCCTCCAAACTGTTGGAAAAAAATTAGCATGCTTAAAAAGCTAGACAAAGATTCTAATTCTCTGTCCTTCTAGAAGCAGTGATATGTAATATGACAAAAATGAGCATACTGTAATCTAATATGTCATTATTAGTGTAATAAGAAAGCTATTCCATGCTCTACTTGCTTTCATGCTATTAATAAAAGGCTGCCACATTATATTACCTTGTTTGAGCTGTGGCTTAAATTTTTCATCCTTCAAGTAGGCCAAATTCAGTGATCTGATGCCCACTACATTATTTCGTATATGAAGTCAGATGAAGTGACAGAATAGCTGCAGGTTATAAAACTTTGACATTTCAAAAGGGTGCAACAAAAGGCACCAAGAGACTTTGACAGCTAGTGAGCTACATCAAAAATGCCAAACAGAATTGAAAGGTTGCACTGTAGTTCAATTTGATGGGATGACAAATGGAATGCCAGTACTTCATTGTATGCTAACATTTTTATGGAAGCATACAGCTAAATATTTAGAAACCCTATTGTCTTCTGTTTTGTTTTAATCCCCTGGTTCTCTCTACACTGTTATGTTTAAGACAGAGCAGGAATGTTTATATCAGTGGTGTAGTGTTATCAGAGCCCCAAAAGTTAAAACTGACCTTAAATAAGACAGACCAGTGTGCAAACAGGTATCTCGGCTTGCAGTTGAGAAGGATTAAGCAGTGAGGACAGAAAAAAGGAATTGAAAGAAAACTCTTTGAACAGGAGCTAAAATTGGACAGAATTGCCTCAGGTAAGAAATAAGCTTTTCAGGCATCCTCAGAAACAATTTAGTGGTATTGGAGAAGATTAATGTAGAGTGCTGGATATAGCATGCCAGTGGAGACACTGAAGTGGTTCATGGAAAACATGTTGCTGCAAAGGAGCTGGTAAGGTGGTGTTTGAGAGACCTGTTGCTAAATGGAAGTATACTGAGCTGTTAGACCTTCCAGGAACTTGCAATAGGGGTTGACTGATTTTTTTCAGTGATAAACTTCTGGGAGGTGCAGGAGTGGGCAGTGAAATGAGCAAAGATTCCTTTTTAGTCTTCAGGATTGGTGATGCAGTCTACCTGTTGTCAAAATCTGCTGTAATGAAATACAAAGAGAGTTCTAGCTTTATTGTAATAAATTTTTATCATCTGTTAAACAGAAAACTGAAAGCTGTGCATGAAAATTGACTTTGGATAATATTTCACTGGGTGATGAAAGCCCAAGGAAAAAAATCTTCTGTCCTTTTTTTTTTTTCCTTGTTGCATCTTTCCTGAATTTTAATGTATCAGCAAATTAAGTTCTCTTAAATAGTGCATATAAAAATAGACAAGCTGATTAAGTACAGTCTTGTGTGCTTTTATCAAAATGCTGTGTGCCTTTTAAAACAGGTAGTAGACTGAATTACCTATTTTAAAATAAGCATACTGATGCTGTGAGCATTTTGAGAAACTTGATGGAATGAAGATAATGACACTGCAGTATCTGGGTGCAAATATGAAGGAATTGGATTACAGATTAGTTGCTTTAGTAGAAAGGTGTGGTATGATTAAGGAGAATGGGGTAAAGTAAGATATGTTAATTGATGGGGATTGAAATTTTCATAGAATCATTTAGGCTGGAAGAGACCCCTGGGATCATCAAGTCCAACCATCAGCTTTACAAGACAACTTCTCCCCTACACCATATCCCTCAACACCACATCTAATCTACTCTTAAACACAGTCAGGGAGGGTGACTCCACCACCTCCCTTGGGCAGCCCATTCCACTCCCTGACCACTCTCTCTGTGAAAAACTTTTTCCTAATGTCCAGCCTAACCCTACCCTGCTGCAGCTTGCAGCCATTCCCTCTTGTTCTATTGCTAATTGCCCGACTGACAATTTTGTAAAATGCCGGAAGACATGAGAAAACATAAAGAAAAAGTTACAGTAATAGTCAACTTTGCTCTCAAGAGGAAGGAGGAGAAACAAATCTCACAACTAAATGGGATGAAGAGACATGAGGATGTTCTTCAGTCATCTGCCTCAAGGTGCAAAGAGGTTATTCTTATAATACATATTCAAAGTGTTATTCTTAAGCAATGCAGGAAGTCTGGCTCAAGATGTTACTCAGCAATTGTCTTGTAAACATTACCTGTGTTGTACTGTTATTTGGCATTTCTGTATGAACAAACACCCCCCCAAGTTTTTTCCATAAGAAAAACCTGCCCCCTTCCCAAAAATGTAAGCAAGGTTCATAGACTCAGAGAAGGCAAATAAGATGCAATGAGGAGGTGTAGCTGTGAAGGTGAGTCTTGCATATGTTGTGGAGACCAGATAAAGACAGCAAATTGGACACTTGGAAATAACATGTACAAAACATGGTTTAAAAAAAATAATCTACTAGTTAAATAGAATGAAGAAAGCTGATGGTAGTAATCCTTCAAAGAGAAGAACTCTTAACTAACAAAATAGAAGGAAGAGAGTGGCAAACTTAAAACCCTAAGACAGTATCCCTATCACTGACAGTGGGAAGCGTGCACAGAAGACTGTAGTCCAATAAGTGCCC
>VZTM01042671.1:37229-47892 GCA_013400555.1 Jacana jacana | reverse complement strand
CTTCCCCTTCTCCAGAACGTGTCTGATCCCATCGGAGAGGAGGGGAAAGGGTTGGGGTGGCGAGAGCGCCAGCGATTCGCCCGGGCGAGGACGGAGGGTTATGGAAAGTGGGTGTGGGAATCGGTACAATCGCTGGCAGGGGACCAGGACAAACAGATGACGGATGGGACCCAAGGGCTGTGCAGCCCAGCACAGCCCAGCACAGCACAGCCCAGCACAGCACAGCAGGGCTGGCCTGATGCCTCCTCACCGGGGAGCGCACCCCAACCCAGCCCCGGGAGGGGAAGACCTCAGGGGACACTGGGGGACCTCAGGGGGGACCCTGGGGGACCTCAGGGGATGCGTTCTGGGTGCTGGGGGACACGTCCCACCCTGGGTGGCTGCCACCGAGGTGCAGGCCCGGCAGCGGGCTGATGTGATTAACCACCAATTAAGTCAAGTGGGGGAGTTAATCCCCAAAGGAACAGGGCTCCTCCTGCGCCACTCGCTTCAACTGGGAGGGAGTGGTGGGGGGGGGAAAGGCAGCATCAAAGCCGGCACGGTCAGGAGCCCAGATGTGTTATTTCTCTCTTTCTGTGATTTTTCTAATGAGGTCAGGATTTACCAGTTGGCTCTTGGGAGCGGAGGGTACATCCCGGGAAAGGCAGAGCCACCAGGATGGCGATCCAGCCTTCCCAGGAGCAGAGCAGAGGTTTGTAGGTGGAATAAAGAAATAAGATGCGAATCACAGCTGGATGAGGATCTCCTCGACCCTCTCCTTGCAGGGGAAGGTGCTCACTTTGGGTTTTCCTCCTCTCCACCAAAGCCAGCACCACCAGCGGTGAGGACCGCTCCTACCCCAGCTCCCAGGAACGTCCAGGCTCGTCCCATTTTCCCACAAAAAGCACGTGAGGTTTAAAAGAAAAACCCAAAGAAAAAAGAAAAACTGAAAAAGCCCAGTCCAAGAGCAACTCTCCCTCCAGTTCTCTCGCCGTGGAACGAGGCCCTGAGAGAGCAGGGCAGGGCCCGGCGAGCTCCCAGCACTCCCAAACTCTGGCATTTCCCAGCTCAGCTTCCCATTTGCATTTCAGCTCGTTTCCACCCCAAACCCAGTGCCAGGATACGGGATGATCCCAAATCTCCCTGACTCGCCCACGCCGTGCTGACCCTCTCCCTGCCGGCACGGCCCCAGACCACCCTTGCTTTTCCCATCACCATCAAGCTGGGGTTTCGTGCCCAAAGGAACCTGTCAGCCCCGACCAGGCAAATCCCTCTTCTTTTTTCTTATTATAAATGTCACATCCCATTATGCCAACATTGTTATGCCATTAAATTAAAGCTTGGTGCATCCACACCGTGTTCTCTCCATTGAAAAAGGGATGGGGAGACACAGAAAAATACAGAGAAGAACATGGAAGAAAAAAGCCACCAAGGTGGGGATGTCACTGGTGGCCAGGGAGGTCCCTATGGTGCCAGGAGGGGAAGGACATGGTGGGGAAGGGTCTCTTCTGGTCGTTATGCCCCTAAATTAAAGCTTGGTGCATCCACACCCTGTTCTCTCCATTGGGAAGGGGATGGGGAGATACAGAAAAATATAGGGAAGACAGAGAAAATACAGAGAAGGAGTTCATGGAAGAAAAAAGCCACCAAGGTGGGGATGTCACTGGTGGCCAGGGAGGTCCCTATGGTGCCAGGAGGGGAAGGACATGGTGGGGAAGGGTCTCTTCTGGTTGTTATGCCACTGAATTAAAGCTTGGTGCATCCACACCGTGTTCTCTCCATTGGGAAAGGGATGAGGAGACACAGAAAAATATAGGGAAGGACATGGAAGAAAAGGTCACCAAGGTGGGGACGTCACTGGTGGCCAGGGAGGTCCCTGTGGTGCCAGGAGGGGAAGGACATGGTGGGGAAGGGTCTCTTCTGGTTACTTATTACTCAGAAAAGTGTTTTAACAGCAGATTCCCAGGGCAGGGACTGGCTTTAGAGAAGGTGATGGTGGGAAAAGACCCCGGTTGCTGGTGGCAATGGAGGTTTGCAGAGAGCCGATGGCACAGGGAACAAGGATGCTCCCTGGCATCCCCATGCCATGCTGAGGTCCATGCCTGTCCCTCCACACCCAAACCCACCCACACTGGCACAAACAGTGGAGGAAAGCAAAGCCCCATCGCTGCCTTTCTGCATCAGGAACACAGCGTTTGGCTTTAACAAGGCTGCGGTTCTCAGCAGACCCTGCTCCCCCCAGTTGGTGCCACCCTACCTGGCACTTCCACTGCCCCTGCTGGCTGCTGAGCGGGTCAAATCAGGAGGAAAAACTGGGAAATCAAGGATTATGAATGTCCTCACACACACACACACTCAACTTTTGGCTGCCCAAAGGATGCAGGTCCTTGTACCCCTCCTGCTGCTTCCCAGCACATCCCGAGTCCTCTCCTCTTTGTCTCCATGTTCTCAGTCCTGAGCTGGAAGAACCACACAGTCCCAAGCTGGAAGAACCACACAGTCCCAAGCTGGGAGGACTACCCAGTCCCAAGCTGGGAGAACTACCCAGTCCCAAGCTGGGAGAACCACCCAGTCCCAAGCTGGGAGAACCACCATCACTTTGCTGCAGAGAGAGGACACCAAGGGTTGCGCCCCTGAGGCACACACTGAAGCCCAGCAGAGCACCCAGAGCCAAGGCCAGATTCCACCCTGCCCCAAACCCAGAAGAACCATCCCCTCCCCTTTCCCTCATGACTTCCCGCTGGAACCAGCCCAGTTTTCCCAACTCCAGACCTCCTGCTCTCCCATACTTTCCCATTGCCCCAGTTCCCAGATGCTGGGGATGACTCAGANTGAGGAGACACAGAAAAATATAGGGAAGGACATGGAAGAAAAGGTCACCAAGGTGGGGACGTCACTGGTGGCCAGGGAGGTCCCTGTGGTGCCAGGAGGGGAAGGACATGGTGGGGAAGGGTCTCTTCTGGTTACTTATTACTCAGAAAAGTGTTTTAACAGCAGATTCCCAGGGCAGGGACTGGCTTTAGAGAAGGTGATGGTGGGAAAAGACCCCGGGTGCTGGTGGCAATGGAGGTTTGCAGAGAGCCGATGGCACAGGGAACAAGGATGCTCCCTGGCATCCCCATGCCATGCTGAGGTCCATGCCTGTCCCTCCACACCCAAACCCACCCACACTGGCACAAACAGTGGAGGAAAGCAAAGCCCCATCGCTGCCTTTCTGCATCAGGAACACAGCGTTTGGCTTTAACAAGGCTGCGGTTCTCAGCAGACCCTGCTCCCCCCAGTTGGTGCCACCCTACCTGGCACTTCCACTGCCCCTGCTGGCTGCTGAGCGGGTCAAATCAGGAGGAAAAACTGGGAAATCAAGGATTATGAATGTCCTCACACACACACACACTCAACTTTTGGCTGCCCAAAGGATGCAGGTCCTTGTACCCCTCCTGCTGCTTCCCAGCACATCCCGAGTCCTCTCCTCTTTGTCTCCATGTTCTCAGTCCTGAGCTGGAAGAACCACACAGTCCCAAGCTGGAAGAACCACACAGTCCCAAGCTGGGAGGACTACCCAGTCCCAAGCTGGGAGAACTACCCAGTCCCAAGCTGGGAGAACCACCCAGTCCCAAGCTGGGAGAACCACCATCACTTTGCTGCAGAGAGAGGACACCAAGGGTTGCGCCCCTGAGGCACACACTGAAGCCCAGCAGAGCACCCAGAGCCAAGGCCAGATTCCACCCTGCCCCAAACCCAGAAGAACCATCCCCTCCCCTTTCCCTCATGACTTCCCGCTGGAACCAGCCCAGTTTTCCCAACTCCAGACCTCCTGCTCTCCCATACTTTCCCATTGCCCCAGTTCCCAGATGCTGGGGATGACTCAGAGCCCTCAGCTTTTCCTCGGAGCAGGTTTCCATCCCCTTGGCACCAGCTGAAGACGTGGCACAGGCGACCCCAGCCCTGGGGCAGAAATGATGCCCAGTACCCCCAGTACACACTCCCTGTCACTGAAACACGGGCACCCCACGCCTCCAGCCTAACTTTCCTCCCAGCTCTTAATTACCCACACGCTTTGCTCTTCAGGCGTGCAAATGACAGGAGATGAAGCCAAGGCTGGACATAATTAAGTCCAGCACCGTGTCCCTGGGGACCTGATGAGCCAAACAGGGCTGGCTACATGCCACCCCCCTCTAGCCCTGGTTGCCAAACCCCCATCACCCACAGCCCAAGCCCATTATTTGGATTTCTTTCACGGCGTTTCACCGTTCCGGGTGACATTTGGCTCGTTCTCCGTCAGTTCGAGCGTGAAAGTTTGATAAACTCCATCCCAACCACAAAGAAAGAGTGGAGAAAATAAAAAGGTGCATTTCCTTCTGCAGAAAACGTCTCTTTTAGGCAAATCTGGAACCTCAGCACATGAAAGTTTGATAAACTCCATCCGAGCCCAAACAGGCACAGAAAGAGTGGAAAAGGCACATTCCTTTTCTGAAGGAAACTTCTCTTCAGGGCGATCCTGAACCTCAGTGAGTGGTGAGGAATAGCCAGACCTGGACAGATTGGGACCCCACAGCCACTGGGTCTGCCTGTTTGTGTGGGCTGACACTACAAGCACCCAAAATGGGTGTTTTTAACACCAGCCAGGGCACCATTTCTCAAATCACCAAGTCGCCGCCGCTGCCAGAATCCGCACCGATGCGCGACACAGCCTCCCCCCAACAAACAGGCCCAGGCTCATTAGAGACCCTGGGAGAGCTCCTCCAGGGTCCCCCAGGACTAGAAGCAGCTCAAGGGGGTCTCCTTGCCACCCCTGGGTCCCCGAGGTCAGAGCAAGGACCAGGTGACCCCAGGGATGTCACCGCTCCGACACGGCTCCACAGAGCATCTCCTCCGGCTTTCCGAGGTCACCATCACCAACGATTTCCCCCCTTTTAGGATTATTAGGGAGTGATTACAGCCTCTTGGGGTGGCCTCAGCTTTGGGTTGTGTTGGTTTTTTTCCCCTCTTTTTTTGGTTTGTTTGTTTTTCTGTAAACAGGGAAAGGCCACCGTAAAAATATATTAAAAAATAAATATCAGGCACGGTTGTAATTTAAATTAATGCTCGCCTGATACACCCTAATGCCCCAGGGAAGGACGTGCTGTAGGGTTATTAAGTAAGCAAAATAAACATAAATCACCCCAGTGTTTGGCTCTTTGCAAGATATAAGTGGGTTTTTTTTATTCAATCTGGGCTCCTGAAAGCAGCAGGGCTAAAATGCTGCCCTTAATAAAACCACAAACCAGGTCGGGCTCCTTCCCACCACCTTCACCAGGCTCTTGCCTCCCTCCTAGAAACCATTCCCAGCTCCAGAAGATCCCGTTTCCCAAAGAGGGAGGGCTCTGCTGGGTGGATTTCCAGCCAGTGACAGACAACCTGCCGGGCTTAGGCGGTGCTGGCACGGGGTGCTCTTCTCCCTTAGCCATGTAGGTGAGGGGTCTGAGCCAGCGGGGTGGAGGCTCTGTGATGACACCTGGATGGTTTTGAAACTTCAACCCCAGAATTTTAAAAAAAAAAAAAAAAAAGGTGGTGGTGGTGGTGGTTTGGGGGCTTTTGTTTCGTTTTAAAAGAGCTGGGATATCGGAGAGGAGGAGGGTGGTTCTGGGATGGGGATGGGGAGTTGGGGTGGGGGGAGGTAATGGGATGAAGGATGCTCCAGCCCCAGGTGTGATCGTCCTGGTCACAGGTTTGGCAAGAGAAAGGTTGTGGAGGACCCTACCAAAGACCTTGCAGAAGCCCAGGTGGATGATAGCAGTATCTCAGCCTCAGGGACATTGAAGAGAGGAAAAGAAGCCCTTCTCCAAGCATGTGGGCTGCAGGAGGGCACGCAGGATGTGGCTTTGCCAGGGGAGAAGTGATGGATTCGGGAGCTGAGGTCGGTAGGATGGCCAAGAAACTGCAGGAAGGACTTTTCCTGCCGCCCCTTCTCTCCCTCATCCCTGGAGGAGAAGAGTCAGGGTTCACTTAAGCCCCCAGATCGCCGTGGTTGAATAAAAGGACCATTTAAATCAGCTCAGGGAAAGGGCTGTGCGTGTCCTGATTGCTGTCTACACCAGCTCTGCCTTGATTTTACTCCTGGTGGCCAAAAGCTGGAGCAACAACAGGCAGGGAGCAGGCAGAAGTGGGCAGGGAGCAGGCAGAAGAAGCAGGCACTCAGTGGGTTGTGGTCAATGGCTCAATGTCCAAGTGGTGGCCAGTAAGAACTGGCATTCCTCAGGGGTCGGTTACTGGGACCAGTGCTATTTAACATCTTTGTCAGAGACATGGACAGTGGGATAGAGTGCACCCTCAGCTGACACCGAGCTGGGTGGCGTGGTTGACATGCTGGAGGGAAGGGAAGCCATCCAGAGGGACATGGACAGGCTTGATAGGGGGCTAGTGCAAACCTCGTGAAGTTCAACCAAGCCAAGTGCAGGGTCCCGCACCTGGGACGTGGCAATGCCAGGCACAAGTCCAGGTTGGGTGGAGAATGGCTGGAGAGCAGCCCTGAGAAGGACTTGGGAGGGCTCATGGATGAGAAGCTCACCATGAGCTGGCAGTGCACACTGGTGGCCCAGAAAGCCAACCCCATCCTGGGCTGCATCACAAGGAGCGAGGCCAGCAGGTCATGGGAGGTGATTCCACCCCTCTGCTCTGCTCTGGTGAGACCCCACCTGGAGCACTGTGTCCAGCTCTGGATTCCTCAACTTAGAAAGGACATGGAACTGTTGGAATGGGTCCAGCGGAGGGCCATGGAGATGATCAGAGGGATGGAGCCCCTCTGCTATGAAGACCAGTTGAGAGAGCTGGGGTTGTTCAGCCTGGAGAAGAGAAGGCTCCGAGGAGACCCTAGAGCAGCCTTCCAGTATCTGAAGGGGCTCCAGGAGAACTGGGGAGGGACTCTTTGTCAGGGAGTCAGTGAGAAGACAAGGGGTAACGGCTTTACATTGGAAAAAAGGAGATTTAGAAGAGATACCAGAAAGAAGTTCTTTGCTGTGAGGGTGGTGAGACACTGGAAGAGGTTGTCCAAGGAAGCTGTGGCTGCCCCATCCCTGGAGGGGTTCAAGGCCAGGCTGGATGGGGCTTGGAGCAACCTGGTGTGGTGGGAGGTGTCCCTGCCCAGGGCAGGGGGGCTGGAAATCGAGGATCTTCAAGGTCCCTTCCAACTCTAATCATTGTCTGATTCTATGTGGGCAGGGAGCGGGCAGGGAGCAGGCAGCAGCACCACAGAGGGGTGCCAACCCCCCCCCCTTCCCTGTACTCCCCAAAAGACCCTTTTTTGGGGGGAGCGTCGCAATCGCGTCCCGCGTGGTTCCACCCCGTCTCCCAGCCCCTGGGCCTCTGTTGTAAACCAGGATGATAAATGATGGATGCCATCGCTAAGAACAACAGGGATGTTGATAGCAACCCCAGGGGCGTGTTAGGAAGCTGCCTGGATGCCGGGCTCCGCCGCTGGCTGGCTTTAATATCCCAATTGCCGTGTTGCAACCGCGGGCGAGCTCACGGCGGAGCTGGTTGAGTCACCCTGACCCACTGGCCCGGGTGCTGCCCCACCGAGGGGGGAAGGCTGGGGTGGGCTTCATCCCACGTCCCACTCAGCCACGACACCCCCACCCCTGTGAGCATCCCCTGCCTCCTGGGTGCCGGTGGGATAACGACGGATACCGCATTGCTGGGGTGGGATGGGGTGCAAGGTTGGGAAGAGGAGGAGGAAGGTCTGAGGAGGGCTCAGGTGTAGGGGGGAGAGGGGGAAGAAAGGGAAGGGCAGATTTTTGCCCCTCATTGAGTTTTTTTCCCCCTCACTGAGTTTTTTGCCCCACGTGGCATCGCTCAAACAGCATTTCCCCCCGACACCACGCCTGCATCGCTCTGTTCACTGTGGCTTCGCCGTGAAAGCTGGCCCGTCCCCAGGAGGTCCACCAGGGATCTCCCCACATCCACCCCACGGAGCTGGTGGGCAGGGTGCCCCTCGACGCTCCCAACCCTGGAGACCCCCATCACCCCCAACTCTGATGCCCATCGGCAAAACACCTCAAAAACTCCCCGAGAAAGGTGCACTGGGAGGGATTTCAAAGCCCCTGAGGCTTCACCACGGGGAACAAGCTTGAACTGGCCAGAAAAAGGGCTGGGTAGGACTGAGAAGGTCTTTCCACCCACCCACCCCGAGTCTCTACAGCTCTCCAGCGTGGAAAACTTGTTTGCTCTGCCTGCGTGTAGCTTTAAGATGAGCTTGCTTTTCCAGCAGCAGATTTCCGGCGGATTCTTGGAGAAACACCAAATTTTGCCTAATTCACTCGTTTCAAGGCCTGCAGCCCCGTGTTCTGTGCAGCTGAGAGAGAGAATAGCCTTGTACCGAAACCCTTCCCTGGAGTCACGGGGTGGGGACAGCCCCGAGGATGCACACCCCCCCCCAACACACACACCCCCCCCAAATCCTCCAGGGGACATTCCACCGGTTGCTTCGCCTTTGGGGACAGGGATAAATTTGCTTTGGTGGATGCAAAGCCCCATCACCTCCCCAGGAGCCCAAGAAGTAGCAAATGGCAATAAATACATCCATGGGAAGTGTGGGGGGGGGCTGAGAAATCCCCAAGCCTGGACCCTGCATCCCTCTCTGAGGCACCAGCAGGATGGTGGGGATGCTCCCAAGCTTCAGGGTGGTTCATGGGCAAAGGATGGCGAGGAGGGCAGGAGCCCCGGGGCAGCGATGCTGGGCACCAGGGCTGCTCTGAGATGCGATGGGAGGCTCTTAGGAGGATTAAATACCCCCCTAATTTCCCCCTCCCATCACCTAAAATCCCACCAGGCTTTAGGAGAACAGCAAAACCTGCTGTTTTCCAGCCACCCCATCCCAAAAGCTGCCTCACACACCCCCTCTCCTGGGGGGGGTGTGTGTGTGTCCCTGCCTTTCAGAGCGGGGTTTATGATGTGATGCAAAAGCCAGGTCGGTGCTCGATGATGGGGATTGAGAGCCTAGAGGGTGGGGGTTGGGGAGTGTGAAACTGGGGAGCAATCCCAGTGACACCCAGCCATGGCTACCAATGGCACCCAGTGGCTTGGGGAGGCGGTGGCTACTGGGATGCTGCATGCCACCCTGGTAGCCAAGCCGAGGGGATAGTGGGGGGTGACACCTCGGGGCTGGAGGGTGGCTGTGGGTGCGTACGCTCACCACAAACCTCCCCTGCAAATTCCTCCTCCCCTGGGGTGTCTGATCCCCATCCCAGCCACCCTTCCCGGGCGCGGGGGCGGATCAAAGCCCGCGCGTGCCAGCCCTGCTACCGCTCTGGGCCAACTTGGCTATTTATTTCGGCTTCACTAATCTGATGGGAGCACTGGGGAAGGAGCCTGGGGTTGAGGGGGAGTAGATTTTTATTTTTTTTTTCTTTTTGTCTTTCAATTATTTTAATATTTCTTTTTATATCTGTATTTTTTCTTCCCCTCCTTCCGTTGGCCAAACCCCAAACCTCTCTCCCCTTTCGCATCTGATGACGACACCCCCGGCCGGGACCCACTGGGAGGGAGGGGAACGTGCTGTCTGGCCCCAACCAGCGCATCCGGGCTGCTGTGGGCTTGATTTTGATGTGTCCGACCCTGTCGTGTCCGTCTGTCCATTCTTTCCCCCACCCCCATCCCAAACACCACCTCCAAAGTCACTTCCTGATGGCGGGACTTGGCAGCCGGCGCCGGGAGAGTCCAGAGCTGCCCTTGGGACGGGAGAAACTCCAACAGGAAACATCCTGCCCCAGTTCTTCCCCCTCCCTGCTTCCCTCCTGCTTGGGGTTTTTATTTTCTTGGGGGTGGTGTGTGATTCTTGAAGGATGAGAGCTTTGGGAGGCTCTTTTTGCAGCATGTCTTCTCGCTGGAGTGTGTCCTATGGCCCCCTCCTCAAGGTAGATCTGCATCAGGGGTTGATGATCCCCCTTCTCCCCCCCAAAAACCTGCACCCAAGTGGTTGTGGGCACACAGGAGCTGTGCAGGTAGAAGGGGAATGGTTTGGGGTTGGAAGGGACCTTAAAATCCACCCAGTGCGCACCCCCTGGTGGAGGGACACCTCCCACCTCACCAGGGTGCTCCAAGCCCCCTCCAACCTGGCCTTGAACCCCTCCAGGAATGGGGCAGCCACAACTTCTCAGGGCAACCTGGGCCAGGGTCTCACCAGAAGGAATTTCTTCCTAATATCATAGGATGGTTTGGGTTGGAAAGGACTTTAAAGAGCACCCAGTGCCACCCCTGGCCCTGGGCAGGGATACCACCCACCACACTAGGTCCATCCAAGCCCCCTCTAACCTGGCCTTGAACCCCTCCTCCAGGGATGGGGCAGCCACATCTTCTCGGGGCAATCTGGGCCAGGGTCTCACCACCCTCACACCAAAGAAGTTCTTCCCCAGGTCTCATCTCTGTCTCCCCTCCTGCTTTCCAGGGCCCATCCCGAGAACGAGGGGTTAACGGCACAAGAGCAGGGCTGGCGAGAGCTCAAGCCTTGTGGCTGCCAAGGCTGCTCCGGGGGTGCCATGGACTTCCCTTTCTTCCATAAAAGTCCACCGGATCCAGGATCCCGTGGGATGCTCTTGGGCGCGGGAAGGAGCAGGGCAGGAGGGGGGCGGCGAACCGCCCTACCTGGTGGAGGGGGGGGGACACTATTTGTGCCCCCTGTGCCCCTCCCCACCCCCCAAAAAAAAAACCC
>VZTM01042671.1:22283-37178 GCA_013400555.1 Jacana jacana | reverse complement strand
GGGGGGGACATGAGGACATGGGGAAAGGTGAGGGTTGGGCAGGGCAGACACGTGCTGCTGCTCACGGCGTTTTGGCTTCACTCAAAAAAAACCCCAACCCCCTGCTCTTCTCCAGGCTGGGGCTGGAACCCACAGCTCCTCATCCCCGGGAGGGGAAAGGTGGGGGGGGAATGGAAAAGGGGCAGAGAGGTTTGAGGAGGAGAAGCAGAGCCCAGGGTGGGAGGTTGTCCCCCCCCAGGGGTGCCCATTGGTGCTGCTGGAGGCTATTTCTGTGCTGTCCCCTTGCACACACTGGGTTTTCCTGCCACTGGGAATGGGACAGGGCCACTGGGAATGGGACTGGGTCACTGGGAATGGGACAGGGCCACTGGAATGGGACAGCCCTCCCCTACCTGCCCCAATAAGAATAGAGACCCCATTCCAGCCCCACTTATTTTGGGCCACTTTCTACTTAGTGCCACTATAAAGTCCCTTCCCAACCCTCTCCCTACACCCAGGGATCAAACCCCCATTTCTCCAGGTACTCAGATGGCAGAAACCATGACAAAATCCAATCCCAGTTACCCACAGGGACTCTCAGCCCAGTTTGAGTTCAAACCTCACCGGTTTAGGACCCACCTACATCCTTACCCCTTAAACCAGGGCCACCACGGGGAGCCAAAGCAGGTCCCTACGTCTTGTCCCCAAGGCAGGCAAGCCAAGGGCAAATTTAGGTTGTTTTAAGGGATTTTGGGGACGGGGGGGTCCTATCCTGACCCCACACCCAGCTGGCAGGCAGCGAGCCCCATATCAGTTACAGCAGCAGACGAGGTGTCATCACCCCAAGAGGCTGGGACTTGCATCAGAAAGTGTCTCTTGCAACGAAGAAAGCCAAATTTTTTCTACAGGAGAGGCACACACAACACTCTCTCCCTCTCCCTCTCTCTCTCTCTCACACACACACACACACACAGAGAGGAGTGAGCCTCGGTAATTAACTTAATAGGTTTCTTACAGAATGCCCCGTGAGTGATGCTCAACATATTCAAGTGTTGACAAGACGGCGCTGAACCTGACGCCTACACAACGGGCAAACCAGGCACCCGAGCGCAGACACACCTTCATTGTCTGAAACTGGGGAGTAAAACACCAAAAAACCCGCCCTTGTGAAAGGGGGAAGGGGGGAAGGAGCTGAGCAGATGGGGCCACGTAACCCTTCGCCTGCCGGTACCAGCACCGCACACCCCCAAACCCCGACCTGGTAGGACCCGTGGCAGTGGGTCATCCCCAAGACCCCAAAAATAAGGGTTAAAAATGACTTTATAACCACCTAAGCCACGGCAGATATTTTCCATAAGCATGTTCAGGGTGTGTTACTGGTGGGTTTTTAGCCCATCAGGAGGACTGAGATAAATTAGTGACTTTTCCTTCAGCCATAATGTCCTTCTCAGCACAGGAAGGACATGGAGGTGTTGGAGAAGGGCCAGAGGAGGCCACGGAGATGCTGGGAGGGCTGGAACCCCTCTGCTGGGAAGACTGGAGCCCCTCTGCTGGGAAAACAAGCTGAAAGAGTTGGGGAGGTTCATGCTGGAGAAGAGAAGGCTCCAAGGAGACCTTGGAGCCCCTTCCAGTCCCTCAAGGGGCTCCAGGAAAGCTGGGGAGGGACTCTGGGTGAGGGAGGGGAGCCAAAGGACAAGGGGGAAAGGTTTGACCCTGAAAGAGGGGAGATGGAGCTGAGATGTGGGGAAGAACTTCTTTGGTGTCAGGGTGGTGAGACCCAGGCCCGGGTTGCCCCAAGAAGACCCATCCCTGGAGGGGTTGAAGGCCAGGTTGGAGCGGGCTTGGAGCAAGCCGGTGTGGTGGGAAATGTCTCTGCCCATGGAAAGGGTTTGGAATTGGATGGTCTTTAAGGTCCCTTCCAACCCAAACCATTCTGTGGATCTAGAAAAGCATTCACCGCTTAGAAATGTGCTGTAAACCCAGGGGAGGTGAACATGGTGCCATCCTCTGGACTTGCTCCGGGGCAATACTTGGGACCACCACTATAAAAAAAGGACAGTCCCTCCCAGTGTTTCACCTGGATTTGCCCAGTTCCCAAAGGAGCCGTTCCCTTCCTTCCTGCCTCAGGAAAGCTTCTCTTACAAAGGCCACGATTTTGGCTAATCTGTGCTCAATGCCATGGGTGGCCTCAAGGAAGCCAAGCCATGTCAATGCACAAAGATCAAGGCACAAGGTCAATCCCACTCCCAAAAGAGTCCACAGACACCCCCCCCCGCTCAAGATAAAATAAAACCAATAAATAAGGAGGGAAAAATAACCCCTGGGAGAGGGATTAATGGGGAAACCTGTTGGGATGGAGCTGTTTTGTAAGAGGCAGCAGAGATCCCTCTCCCGCTGACTCGGGGTGGGATCTTGAGTCAGGCAAATTGCTTAAGAGAGGGGTGGTCGTTCGTACAGGTTTCTCCAGGTTGGGAAACGTTGGCCCAGCAGCTGGGACCCGCGTGGTAGGAGCCATGGAGCAATCCCTGGGCGCTGTCATCATTATGCTGATGAGCTCCCAAACCCGTCGGGCTCCCTCGGCGTCCCCACCGCCCCGCTCCCGCTGGGTCGGCCGGGTCTTCTCCTCTCTCCGTGGCATGAGGTTAACTCTTCCAGCCTTGCAGCCCCCACCAGAGCAGGCAATGGGCTCCTTCTGTCCTGTCACATCAGCTGGAAGAGTTTTGGCCTTTTTTAGAGGGAAGGAGGGACAGCCAGGAGCCGGGACATGAGCTTCAGGGTGGATTCTTCCCTGTGGTCCTGTCCCCCTGCCACCTTAGGACGTTCACACAGGACCTGTCGATATATCCCCACTTTAAAGAGGTGTGAAAGGCCTTCCAGAGGTTTTGATTAAGGTGTAAAAAAGCACCAGAACCCGGGGCAGAGCCATTTGGAGGAGATTTTTCCACAGGGATCACACAGACCAGATCCGAAGAGCAGGGATGCAGCAGCGGGCAGTGCATGCTGCTCCTTGCAGATGAGAGCTGGCATTCCAAGAGCCAAAAAATCACAAAAAGAGACAAATTCACGGGTCCCCAGTGTGCAGGAATTAAGGATTTAGCCTGGCATTAGCTCTGTATTGTCAGGGAATTAAAGGTTCACCCGTGCATTGCAGACAGGGGCTGGAAGTTTTTACAAACAAGGGAGATTTACAGCTCTCCAAAAATTTCAACACCCTTGGGTTTACCCCTCCAGGGAGGATTTTGACCAGGTTGGGATGGTTCCTGTGATGAAACAGTGTCCTGGTGGGAGCCAGGGCATTGCCCATGGCCACGTGGCATCTGAAATCACCCCCAAACCCTGCAAAAAAAGCTTGCCCGGGCTCCTGCAGAGATGGAGCCCAACCCTAAAATAAACCCATTCCTGCCAGGAAATGTAAAACCCCGGATTCCACATCCATGGGAGAAGGAGTCTTTGCACTAAAGTGTCTTTTCTCTCCCCAGAAAAGCACAGTGGGACCCAGCAAAGCTTGCAGGGGCCAGAGCATCCTTTCCCACCACCCGTGCATGCTGGGTTGCGGGGGGTGGTGGTGGTGGGGCGTCTTCCCTTCGGTCCTTAAAGCACGTAATCGAGGGGAGACCCCGAGGTGGCCAAAGGCCTCCTGGTCCTGCACGACCAGCAGCACCTTCCCGGGAGCTTGGAAGGGTGAAATTCCAAGAGGGGCAAAGGGAAAAGCACATCCCGAGGAGCCGGCGGATGCGGGGCCGAGCGCTGGGCGGGCTATGGGTGGCCGATGGGGTGTTGTAGGGCAGGGAATGGCAGGGTGGTGCAAGCGGGAGCCGGGGCAGAGGGGAGGCAGGAGCTGTGCAATCCCCAGCCCCCGGGGGGGTTACCGAGGCTTCGCCCACGCACCGGGAACCGGAGCTCAAGCGCTCGCAGCCCGCTGTGAGGACGAGCCCTGATGGCAGGAGGATAAAGCCGCCCTTACGAAAGGCTTAGGGGTTGCGTGGAGGGATGCGCTGGCGGGAGCAGACTTGCACTGGCCCTGGGCTACCAAGCAGTACAGCCAGCCCAAGCTGGTCAGGGCCAATGGCCACGGGACAGAGCCTGGTCACCACTGTGGCTGGAGAGCAGCCCCACGGAGAAGGATTTTTGGGGGTGTTGCTTTGGATGAGAAGCTCCACACGGCGCAGCAATGTGGTCTGGCAGCCCAGAAAGTGCCCCCCAGTACCCTGGGCTGCATCCCCAGCAGGGCAAAGGGGAGGATTCTGCCCCTCTGCTACGCTCTGGGGACACACCCCCCACACCAAGTACTGCCTCCAGCTCTGGGGCCACCAATATCAGAAGGACACGGAGCTGTTGGAGTGGGGCAGGAGGTGGGCATGGAGATGCTGGGAGGGCTGGAGCTCCTCTGCTGGGATGACAGGCTGAGAGAGTTGGGGGGGTTCAGCCTGGAGAAGGCTCTGGGGAGACCTTGGAGCCCCTTCCAGTCCCTCCAGGGGCTCCAGGAAAGCTGGGGAGGGACTCTGGATCAGGGAGGGGAGCCATAGGAGGAGGAAGAAGGGTTTGACCCTGTAAGAGGGGAGAATGAGCTAAGACCTGGGGAAGAACTTCTTCGTGTGAGGGTGGTGAGACCTTGGCCCAGGTTGCCCCAAGAAGCTGTGGCTGCCCCATCCCTGGAGGGGTTGAAGGCCAGGTTGGAGGGGGCTTGGAGCAAGCTGGTGTGGTGGGAGGTGTCCCTGCCCATGGAAAGGGTTTGGAATGGGATGATCTTTAAGGTCCCTTCCAACCCAAACCCATTTTATGATTCAATGGTTCTACCTCCTCACACGGTGGGCCGTGCAGCGCCGTGCACCAGCAGAGCCAGCAGAAGGAGACCTAGGGCTCTGCTCCCCTCATGCTGATGGTCCTCTCCCCATTCCTGTCCCTCCAGCCAGCTGCTCCCTCCCCACTCCTTTGGTACAGAGAGGTGCAAAATAGGTTGTTGTTCACGAGGGCGCTGGTGATTATTAATAATAACTCAGCTCCTTCGTGCTCCAGTTTCCTCAGCACTTTGGCAGGGAGCCACTGGGACCCAGTGATTTAGTGCAACTTAATTATTCCCGGCGTTTCATCACCTCTTGTTTTTGATGCCGGTGTCTCTGTGAGTGCCTCACCTTGGTGACTAAGAGAGCCAGGGAAACAAACCGGTGGAAAAGGGAGAGAAAGGGGGAAAAACCCCAGGCTGGAGGGTGTGGAGCTGCCCTTTGGTGGCCAGGCAGGCGGGGGGGGAGGGGGGCTCAGGGAGGTGTCCCACGGGGATGCTCGGTGTGTCCCCACCATGGTGAGGGGACATGCATGTGTGGGGAGTCTGGCCCTGGGACATGGGGGGCTCTCACCCTAAAATACCAGTGGTTTTAAGCCTTGGATGTTACTCCCAGAGGCAGAGTGGGCATCAGCCTGTGCCTGCTCCTCCTCTAAGGGAAAGGCCTGTGTCAGACCTCATTTGCCCCCTAAACACCTCCACGGGGGGAGCCAGGGGCAGCCCTGGCCTCGGGAAGTGTTGGATTTGTTGGATTTGGCTCAGGAGCCCCCCAGGTGAGCAAACAGGGGCTGCCAGATGGAGGCCAGTAATAGGATTCCCGTGGCTCCCCGTCCTCCATCCCCATCACCGAGGCCGGGCTTGAGGAGCCACCAATGGAGCTGGGACCAGTTCCCGGGATGGTGGCAGGGACACCGGGGACATGCAGGGGGACACTGTGGGGACAGCAGGGATGCACAGGGGGGACCAGCTGCCCCAGGGAAGGAGGGCTCAGGGCTGGAAGCCCACAGGCAGCGTGGGGAGCATCCTGCACCCAGCAGATCTGCTGGATTTCCCTGAGAAGATAAAGCCGGGGGCAGGCAGGGCAAGGCGGGCGCCGTCATCTGCCGGGCGGAAAAAAACGGGAAGAATCTCTTGAAATGGCTAAAAATCCACCTGGAGGTGAAATACGGGTGTCTGAGACGGGTCTCCCACCCTCTCCCAACCCCATCCCTCGTCCCCCCTAGCGGGTGTCACGGAGGGAGGGTTGTGACGCCGGTGCTTCCCTTCCAGGGCGAGCTTTTACCAGCACGGATAAAGCCAGCGCTGCAGGAAACCACGGGGGCTTCGTGCTGGGCAAAAGCCACGGTGCCAAACCAAACTCTGTTTGAAGTGGCAACATTTCCTTTTCCAATAGTATTTCCCATCCATTCATTTCCAGGCACGTTAGAAAAGTGGGTGGGTGTCAGTAACCACATTTTATAGGCGCAGAAGTGCCTGTTCAGCGTCTTCAGTCGCTTAAATCTCGGTGTCAGGGCTGGGATTTCAAGCACCTTCCCGCACTTCCCATCCCCAGCCCTGCGGCATCACCCTGCCTGTGTCCTGCTGGGAATATCCCTAACCCTGGTGAGGGGCTGTCAGGAAAAGCTGGAGGTCCCCTGCCCCGTCCTGCCCAGCTCGTTAGGCTGAGGTGCTTCCATGTCTAACGAAGCGCGGCAGCTTCACGCTTCCAAAGGGAACAGCAAGGCAGGGAGGGGAATTCAGCTGCATATCCCTGGCTGCTCGGGAAGACACCTGTGGGATGGGATAAAGGAGTGGGATACGGGGCTGAGATGCAGCACAGGCATGCGGGATTGGGATGTGGGATTGGGATTGTAGCATAGGGATGCAGGGATGTGGGGTTGGGATGTAGCATAGGGATGCAGGGCCAGAATGCAGGGTTGGGATGCAGGGATGGGGTGTAGCAGGGGAATTTGGGGTTGGGATGTAGAATTGGGATGCAGGGATGGCGCAGTGGGATGCAAAGACCAGGATATAGAGCTAGGTTTCGGGGTTGGGAGGTAGCATCAGGATAGAGAGCCGGGATGCAGGACCAGGATGTAGCCCTGGGATGCAAGGACCAGGATAGAGGACTGGGATGCAGGTTTGGGATGTAGCACTGGGATGCAAGGACCAGGATGTAGCTCTGGGACGCAGGGATGGGATGAGGGTTGGGATGTTGGCTGGGATGGGCAGCAGGACGGCTCAGCGGGTGCCCAGCCAGAGCAGAGGATGTTCCATGGGCCAGCCAGGGTTCCACAGCACCTCTCCTGTGGAGCCAAAGCAGCAGAGAGCCACAGGGCCAGGCTGGCTCAGCATCCCTGGCAGGGCACGCAGCGGCAGGGAAACCCAGGCTCCACTCCAGGCCAGGCAAAACTGCACGAAGCGCCAGCAAACTGGGGAGCAGGGGGACGAGAAAGCCAGGGATTTTCATTAAAGGGGGAGGGAAAAAAGAGGAGGGGGGAAGTATTTCCAGTATTTCCCTCTGTGTCTTTGGCCTGGTGCAGCCCTTCTGCTCACTGCTCTGTTTATACATGATAGACAACTAATTAACATCCAAGCCTCTTGAAAGGTCTTTTCAGAGGTAATGTACTGACAGAGGATGTCAGTAAGGAGCAGTGATTTGTCTAAGCAGTGATCACATTGTTTCAGACTGAATGAGGTGAATATTAAACTGCTTTAAATGCACTCTTCATAAAGCACTAATTACATACTCCCGGGGGAGTACGGGCAAGGAATACTAAACAGCAGAAAAGTCAACAGAGTGCTTTTTATAGTATGTTGCTGGGTTCTGTGTTTTTCTGTCTTTCTTTCTCTTGCGCGCCCGCTCTCGCGCTCACTCTCTCTCTCTCTCTCTCTCTTTTACAGTAAAATCACAGCACGCTGAAGAATACACATTTATAGCACAATGGTTCACATCTAATTATATGGCAATCATTAGTCTTAACCTGGGTGTATTATATTTTCTTTGATATATTGTGCCCCCCGGCATCACTTTGCACAGAAGACTTCCAATGGCATTTTCTCCCCTCCCTTGAAAATAAAAAAATGTGCTTTTTTTTTCCCATCATTAACCTTTGCTTATATTATTTTTATTATATTTCCCCCCCCCCCTCCTAAACAAAAATTTTAAATTGGCAGGAATAAAAAGGGGCAAAGAGGGGAGGAGGAGAAATCCGCTTCATCAAAATAAGAATCTGTTCCCTCCCTCCTGGAACCCTGCACTTTATTATTACCAAGGTAACTCCACTGGGTTTTTAAAGAGGAAAGGAAACACAGAATGGGCCATTAATGAATTCCTGCAGATCCTGCTGCACACTCCTGGTCTGCCTCAGCCCCACATCCTGATGGGGGGGAACAGCCCCTCCATGCATTATTTATTTTTTTAATAGCACAGTGTGAGGGGGGGAGAGATCGAAGGAACCACAAACCAAATCCTCCCTGCACAGAAAACCTCGAGATCCTCTTATCCAATAAAGTGGGGAGGGGGGGGAGGAAGAGCAGCATGTGGCAGGGCCTGGTGTCCTTGAGGAACCTGCTGCTTCCTCCTGGGCAGCAAAGTGACAGTGCCAGGCGGTGGGGACAGGGACAATGGGGGCAAGGGCTGTTTGGCCACCACTGATGCCTTTCCCCCTCAAGACGCAGAGGGTAGAGTCAGTGGATAAGGTATGGCTCAAATACACATAGGGTCTGGCTCAAATACACAAGGTCTGGCTCAAATACACAAGATCTAGCTCAAATGCACAGGGTTTGGCTCAAATGAATAAGGTCTGGAATAAGGTCCAGCTCAAATACACAAGGTGTGGCTCAAACACACAAGGTTTGGCTCAAATACATAAGGTCTGGCTCAAATTCATCGGGTTTGGCTCCAATACACAAGGTTTGGCTCAGACAGGTAGGGTTTGCAGGGCACAGGGTCCACAAACCCGGGGTTAGGGTGCAAATGCACGGGGCAGGCTCCAGCTGTACAGGGTAGGGTTGGAGCACACCAGGTTTTGCCTCAGACATATAGGGTACAGCTCAAACGCATAGGGTAGAACTCATACAGGTAGAGGATGGCTCAGGTGCACAGGGTACAGCTCAAAATGTGTAAGGTCCAGCTCAAATGTATAGGGTGCAGCTCAAACACACAGGGTGCAGCTCAAATACACAGGGTACGGCTCACAAGCATCAGGTGTGGCTCAAAAGCACAGGATAGGGCTCAAAATCATAGGGTATGGCTCAAATGCATAGGTTTGGGCTAAAAAGCGTAGGATACAGCTCAAAAGTATAGGATATGGCTCAAAAGCATCAGGTATGGCTCAAAAGTACAGGATGTGGCTCAAAAGCATAGGTTTTGGCTCAAAAGCATAGGGTATGGCTCAAATGCATAGGGTGNAAGATCTAGCTCAAATGCAAGGGGTTTGGCTCAAATGAATAAGGTCTGGAATAAGGTCCATCTCAAATACACAAGGTTTGGCTCCAACACACAAGGTTTGGCTCAAATACATAAGATCTAGCCCAAATACACAAGATCTAGCTCAAATGCACATGGTTTGGCTCAAATGAATAAGGTCTGGCTCAAGGTCTGGCTCAAGGTCTGACTCAAATGCACAAGATCTAGCTCAAATACACAAGATCTAGCTCAAATACATAAGATCTAGCTCAAATACACAAGATCTAGCTCAAATACATAAGATCTAGCTCAAATGCACAGGGTTTGGCTCAAATGAATAAGGTCTGGAATAAGGTCCAGCTCAAATACACAAGGTGTGGCTCAAACACACAAGGTTTGGCTCAAATACATAAGGTCTGGCTCAAATTCATCGGGTTTGGCTCCAATACACAAGGTTTGGCTCAGACAGGTAGGGTTTGCAGGGCACAGGGTCCACAAACCCGGGGTTAGGGTGCAAATGCACGGGGCAGGCTCCAGCTGTACAGGGTAGGGTTGGAGCACACCAGGTTTTGCCTCAGACATATAGGGTACAGCTCAAACGCATAGGGTAGAACTCATACAGGTAGAGGATGGCTCAGGTGCACAGGGTACAGCTCAAAATGTGTAAGGTCCAGCTCAAATGTATAGGGTGCAGCTCAAACACACAGGGTGCAGCTCAAATACACAGGGTACGGCTCACAAGCATCAGGTGTGGCTCAAAAGCACAGGATAGGGCTCAAAATCATAGGGTATGGCTCAAATGCATAGGTTTGGGCTAAAAAGCGTAGGATACAGCTCAAAAGTATAGGATATGGCTCAAAAGCATCAGGTATGGCTCAAAAGCATAAGGTATGGCTGAAATGCATAGGGTTTGGCTCAAAAGCATAGGGTATGGCTCAAATGCATAGGTTTGGGCTCAAAAGCATCAGGATTGGCTCAAAAGCACAGGATACAGCTCAGAAGGATAGGATATGGCTCAAAAGGACAGGATACGGCTCCAAAGGATAGGATACGGCTCAAATGCAGAGGTTTTGGCCCAAATGCAGAGGTTTGGGCTTAAGAGCATCAGGTATGTTTCAAAAGCATGGGGTATGGCTGAAATGCATAGGTTTTGGGCTCAAAAGCATAGGTTTTGGGCTCAAAAGCATAGGTTTTGCCTCAGAAGCGTAGGATATGGCTCGACCACAGGCGGGAGAGCCGAGGAGAGCTCACACCAGGGCAGCATGGTTGAAGCCCACCACGCAGGGCTCGTTGCCCAGGGCAGTGCCCAGGAGATGGGGAGGGTTCCCCCAGCCACCCTCAAAGGTGCAGCCCCTCCTGGCAGCGGACACCTTTGTCACCGGCCTTGCCTTGACCTCCCCTGAGTGCGGGGTCCCTCGCCACCTCCGAGGACACCCCCCCAACCCCTGCCCGAGCCAAACCCAGCTCAGGAGGCCGTGCCTGGAGCATCCTGGTCCCGGGATCAGCCATCACTTCGTACAGCACCCACAAGCTCCGGGACCACGCGCTGCCTTCCTTCGAGGTGCAAACTTCCTCGGAAAGGAAGAGTCACGCTGCCTTTAGATTATTATTTTATTATTTTCTTCTTCTTCTTCTTCTTTTTCCTTTAAAGAACATGAAAGAATCTGATAATTACTTCTATCTACCACCCAACTGTACTAATTACCAACCTATTTCTTCACAGTATGACAGACACGGGCTCTCCAAAACACATAGAGATAAATTAGCACTAATTGGTTTTCCTCTGGCTGTTTGAATTAGTATTTAAAGCTCCAATTACAAAGCAGAATAATTACTATTAATGTCCTGTCGCAGTACAAAAGGCAGATATCTCACGAACGAGTCCAGGTGTATTATTACACTGATTACAGAATATTTAACCTGGCTCGTTAAAGACAAAGACATGGGGAAACTTTAAGAAAGAAAAAAAGAAAGAAAAAAAAAGGGGGAAATAAAAAAAAAGAGAAGAAAAAGCAAGAAAGGGAAAGAAAACCACAGATGGTGGCAGGTCCCTGCAGGGGACGGAGAGAGGGGGGGGTCTTGGAAACCTGGGATGAGAGAGGTACCGGGAGAAGGAGCGAGGGAGCAAGAGGGAAAGAAGGGAAAGATGGATGAGGGATGAGAAAAGAGCAATTCCATCAGGAAGGAAAGTTGGGGTTGGAGGGAGGAGGGGGAATATAAACGCTGCCCTCGCTGTCAGAGCCCGGCAGAACAAAACTGTAGTGTGTGGTGCTGCCGTCTTCCCCCCCGGGGGGGCTCACAGGGACCACAACCTGCTGCCCTCCTCCTCCTCCTCCTCTTCCATGGGCACGGCGGGGGGGCTTCTGTATCCCTGGGGATGAGCCCTTTTCCTGGTGGCTGATCCCGGCTGCCCAGGGATGCTCTGGCTTCTGCATCCCTGGGGATGAGCCCTTTTCCTGGTGGCTGATCCCGGCTGCCCAGGGATGCTCTGGCTTCTGCATCCCTGGGGATGAGCCCTTTTCCTGGTGGCTGATCCCGGCTGCCCAGGGATGCTCTGGCTTCTGCATCCCTGGGGATGAGCCCTTTTCCTGGTGGCTGATCCCGGCTGCCCAGGGATGCTCTGGCTCTCTGCCCCAGGATGAAGAGCTCTGGCAGCCCCCTGGGCAGAGATGGGCAGGGGCAAGGCAGGCAGAAGCTTTAACAGGCGCTGCCATCACCTCCAGCACAGACCCGGCGATCCCCGCAGGTGGTCCCAAACTGGGATGCTGGTGCATCCCGAAATGGGGTTCAGCATCCCTCCCTTCACAAGCAGCCCCTCTCTGCCCTGTCCCCAAACCCTCCACTGTCCATGCCTGTTCCCACTGGGAACACACAGCCCCATTGCTTATTTTTCCAGGAAAAGAGGTGAGGATCCATCCAGTTCGTGAGGATCTCGGCCGGGTCGTGCTCTGCCTTCACACCTGGATGCTCCCTGGGCTTTGGCTGGTGCAGGGGGAGGACATGTGTCCTCTCCTCGTCCCACATCAGCCACCCCTGGAAAATCTGAGTCTGGGGGACTCCTCTGGGCTCGGTGACCAGCTCAGGACATCAGCACACCCTCTGCCCTCCTGGAATGTGGGGACGTTGCAGGCAGGACTTCAGCTCCTGCATCCCCATCACTCAATGCCATGGGGTGACATCCCACACTGGCCAGTACAGCTTGGGGAAGGGAAAAGGGTCACTTTTGGGAGCAGGCAGGGTGGTCTCCCCTCCTGGGAGGCTTGAAATGAGGGGGCTTGCATACCCCCCACCCCACCAGCCACCACCCCAGGGCTGCTGCTTGCCCTCCCTGAGCATTGGGCAACCCTTCTCCTGGCATTTCATCACTTGGGCAACGGTAGGACTAGGTGCAGGCGGATGGACCATCAGTGCCCTCTGCTGCTCTTGGTCCCCTGCCACCAGCCTGGGGTCCCCCACTGTCCCCGGGGTGGTGGTGGTGGGGGGGTGTCTCACTCCAGCATCTCCATCTGGGCTGGTCCAGATGCAGGAGATGAGGGATGATGGGCACCTCACCTGGCAGAATGGCATGACCTTGGGACAGCCTTTGCCCCAACGCCCTCCCACAGCATCCCCGTCCCCAAGAGGGCACCCCGGGGAGCGGGGGGCAGCGATGGGAGGGCACCATCCTCCCTCAGCTGGCAGGGAAGGGGCAGGGGATGGTGAGGTGGGGTGGGGAGTGGGGGGGTGCCGTGGGTGTCTGGCGAAGAGGGGGAGGACGGGGAGGGATTTCTTTTTAAGAGATGAGGTGGGTGGCGTGCGGGGATGCCAGCTGGCGATGGGCTATATTTCTACTGACAAGGCTTTACCCTGTAGGTGTGAGGAATTCCAATTAAATATTCAGCCTATTTGTCTGTGTGTGGGAGAGGGTTTGCTGTGCAGGAGGAAAGCCTCACATTCAGCTCAGTAGCTAACCATTAAGAGAGAAATTAGCTCAGTTCATCAAGGGAAGCCAGCGGAGGGTTTTCCTCGCTCTCCTACCTTGTTCCGGCCCGCGTTCACAACCGGCGGGGAATAAAACCCTTGCATTTCGCTGGGGAGAGGCGAGCCAGCCCCCCAGAGAGGTAGAAGCAGATCCTAGCTTGGGGAAAAACCCCTTCTTTTTTCCCAATCCCCAGCCCCAATTCCAGAGGGATACGATCCCGGCTCAGCCCATCGGCTGCGGAGCGAGATCGATGCCTTGGGGACCGGGGGGTCGGAGAGGTGCGGGCGCGACGGATTTAATTGCTCTCACATTTACTGGCCACCTCCTTCCTTTCCAAGTCATTTACAATCCACTAATTAATCGGTGGGGACCAAAAGCCCTGGTGGCCAGATGATCTTTTTAAGCCCGCCGGCAGCGCCCCGCGAGAGTTGACGCTTTATCGACGGAGGACCCTTCTTTTTTCGCCCGTGGTTTCTCTTTCCCGGGGGCAGAGGGGATCGATGGGGCTTCAACAACCATCCCTGCCCACGCAGGGACGTTTTGGGGTCAGGCTTGAGGGTTGCAAAAGCCCCCCGAGACACCCATGCCGCCGGCTGGTGGAGAGATCGGGGTGAAAAAAGGGCCTTTTGGTACCAGGGATGCTCCTTTTTTGACGCAGCACCGGGATGAAGGCGGGAGGGAGAGGGATGGGGACAGATCCTGCACCAGCCCCAGCATCGATACAGGTTGGGGAGGGGGGGGAGATTTGGGGGAGAACTGTGCTTCAAGAAGTAAAAAAAAAAAGCCCTATCGAATTGATTTCACCATTTTTTCGGAACTTGATGCATTTTTGCCTATTTGAAATAACTTTCTCTCTCAGAATACCCGAATTTTAAATAGAACCCAAAGTGACAAGAATGAAAAAAACACCCCCAAAACCAAGAGGACTTTTTCACAAAACCACAAGCGATATCCTGTTTCCCTCCCTCTGTTTTGGGGAGGAGAAGTTGTTCCTGATGGGAAAGAAGCCATAATTTCCCTCTCCTGAGAGAAATCCAGACCTCCCAGCTTCCCCAGACGACGGGCAGCGCCGGGGGGCTCAGGTCCCTGTACCCCCTCCCCACAATTTAAGGCCTTTGGTAGTTGAGCTCCATCATCTTTTGGGGGAATATGAAGCTGGAGGTGATGGGTGATGGGGTGCTACCGAGTAGGGGGGGGGACACAGGCATCCCCATCTCCAGGGGTCCTGACGCTGCACCATCCCCTGCCTGATCAAACTAGGCCGTGGCATGGGGTGCTAAACTGGTTTAAATGGGCTGAAAAATTTAATAATTAATCTTTTGGTCAAACTCCAGCCCTGTCACCTCCAGGCAAGCTCACCCAGCCATGGGGGGGTGGCACAGGGACAGCCCTCCCACCCTAGGGACTCCAAAAGTAATTAGTGAGCCAAAGCCTGGGCTGGATCCCGCGGGATTCTCCCTGCCAGGCCAAGCTGTCCCATCCTCTCCCCACACGTGGGATTCAGGGATGAGCTTTCCTACCCCCTCCCCACCAGCGGGAGCCCTTAGGGGGTTTCTTTTAGCCACCACTTTCGGCTTTGCTGTCAACTTTATGGGGTGGAAAACAGCCTTTTGGGGGCTGAGCACCCCTATTGAGGGAGCAGACCTCCCTCAAGGACCATCCTCACCCGACAGGGCTGCTCCACCGGCAGCACCCTTAGCTTTGCCATCAAGTTTGCTACATATATATATAGGGGTTTGGCTGGTTTTAACTCTTTTCTTCCCCCCCCCTCCCCTTTCCCCTTCT
>VZTM01042671.1:8003-22037 GCA_013400555.1 Jacana jacana | reverse complement strand
CGCCTCAGAAGCCAGAAAACTCCATAGCAACCCGCAGCTCCCAGGGTCTGACTCCAGCGCTTTGATCGCGCTGTCACTTCGTTTAAGGCTACACCCCGGTAGGTGTGAGGAACTCCAATTAAGCATTCAGCTGGTTTTGCCTGTGTGGGGGGACAGGCTCTGCTGTGGAGGAGGGAAGCCTCGGCGCTAGCGCGGTGACTAATCGCTCAGACACCACCGGTTTGTCTGTGGCACCAGGGGAGGGCAGGGAGAGGGTTTTCCTTCGCCGTGCAGCTGCCTCTGCATTCCCTTTTCGGGAGATATCGCAGCTCCCCGCCGGGCTCGGGGGCTCCCAGGCGGAAGCTGGAAAAGATCCCAAGCATCTTTTCCCCGCCGGCGGCTGGGGCTCTCGCCGAGATGCTGCTGCGGATCCAGCTGCTGCGGCCCCGGGTCTTTCCTGCTCCTCTTTGCACAACCCTGGGCTCGTGTTTTCCGAGGGAAACCGGATTTCTTGGGTTTTTGCAGGGGGCATCTTTGTGCCTCACGTGTCCCCTTTGCCATGGAGGAGCTGTTGGTGGCTCCACCATAGGCACAGTCTTACACCCTTTGCATGAGCATCCCTACATTTGGGGATGAGCATCCCTACATTTGGGGATGAGCATCCCTACATTTGAGCCAGCACCATTAAATTTGGGTTCCAGCCCCCAAGCAGAGTGTATGACCCTTTCCTGAGCTCCCATGGGAGGCAGAGCAGGGGATCCCACGCTTGGCCATGAGTCCCAGCCCCTGGCCCTGGTAGACGTATGCCAAATTGGCCACCACCAAGAGCATTGTCACTGTGAGCCCCACCAAGAAGTTTGCAGCTCTGTTTCCCTCATCCTCCTCCCCTATTCCCTATGGACACAGCCCAGCTCCACACTGTGACAGTGATGCCACAGGGCACAGTGTCCCCTAAACTCTGAGTTGTTTCCCTCCCCTAACCTTGGCCAGAGCAAGGACATCATCCTGGTGCGATGCTGGCTGCAGCACCTGGGGGGATGGTGGTCATGCAGAGGTGAGGGATGCAGGTGCCAGGTCCTGGTCCAGGGACGATGCCCCCTACTCCACTGAGGGCACCCAGGTAGGGTCCCCAACCTTTTAAGCCCCTACATGAGCAAGGAGAAGGACAGCAATGCCACAGGGCACTGTGTTGTTCACCCTGAGTTGTTCCCCCTGCCTTGGCCGGAGCAAGGACAGCAGTGATGCAGTGATGCAGGTGCCAGGTCCTGGTCCAGGGACAATGCCCCCTACTCCACTGAGGGCACCCAGGTAGGGTTCCCAACCTTTTTAGGCCCCTGCATGAGCAAGGAGAAGGACAGCAATGCCACAGGGTGCAACAAACCCTAAAACTGAGTTTTTCTCCCTGCCTTGGCCGGAGCAAGGACAGCGGTGATGCAGAGGTGAGGGATGCAGGTGCCAGGTCCTGGTCCAGGGACGATGCCCCCTACTCCACTGAGGGCACCCAGGTAGGGTCCTCAACCTTTTTAAGCCCCTGCATGAGCAAGGAGAAGGACAGCAATGCCACAGGGTGCAACAAACCCTAAAACTGAGTTTTTCTCCCTGCCTTGGCCGGAGCAAGGATGGCAGTGATGCAGTGATACAGGTGCCGGGTCCTGGTCCAGGAACGATGCCCCCTACTCCACTGAGGGCACCCAGGTAGGGTCCCCAACCTTTTTAAGCCTCTGCATGAGCAAGGAGAAGGACAGCAACGCCACAGGGCACAGCAACCCCTAAAACTCTGAGTTGCTGCCCCGGCCTTGGCCAGATCAAGGACATCGTCCTGGTGTGATGCAGGCTGCAGCACCTGGGGGGCCGGCGGTGATGCAGAGGTGAGGGATGCAGGTCCAGGGATGATGCCCCCTACTCCAGTGTGTGCTCTAGGCCGTGTCCCCAACCTTTTTAAGCCCCTGCATGAGCAAGGACAGGGACAGTGATGCCACAGGGCACAACAAACCCTAAAACTAAGTTGTTCCTCCTGCCTTGGCCGGAGCAAGGACAGCGGTGATGCAGTCATGCAGGTGCCAGGTCCTGGTCCAGGGACGATGCCCCCTACTCCACTGAGGGCACCCAGGTAGGGTCCTCAACCTTTTTAAGCCCCTGCATGAGCAAGGACAGGGACAGTGATGCCACAGGGCACAACAAACCCTAAAACTAAGTTGTTCCTCCTGCCTTGGCCGGAGCAAGGACAGCGGTGATGCAGTCATGCAGGTGCCAGGTCCTGGTCCAGGGACGATGCCCCCTACTCCACTGAGGGCACCCAGGTAGGGTCCTCAACCTTTTTAAGCCCCTGCATGAGCCAGGGCAAGAGGCAAGGAGTGGGGGCACAGCCGGCGCGGCTTCGCCCCCGCTCCCTGGGGAGGCGAGAAGGGGGCCGGCGGCCGCCCCCCGCCACCGCCGTGGGCAGCAGCAGGATGTGCTGTCCCTCCCCTGCACTTCCCAGCGAGCGTTTTACATAACTTCTGCTGCTTAGTCACAGCTTTGGCCCCTTTTTTTTTATTTTTTTTATTTTTTTTTCCCCCTTTTTCTTCTCTTTTTTTTTTATTTTTTTTGGAGCGATTTTCTCAGCCGCATCAGAGCGCGAGTCATTTCGGCAAAGGGAAGTCCCTTCCTTTCTTCCGTTCCCTTGGTAACTGCACAAATTTGCCTTTCAAATGATTCATGACCGGGGTGCTGTAGGAGTTCCCTCCTCCAACACAACTCGCTCCCACACAGCCACACATGCCCGATTAATCATTGATTAACGTCTCTTCCGCAAGGTAGACCCCGGCGAGCGCGCGGTCACGACCTTCTTCCCCTCCTATCGACCTCAGGGTCCCGGGATGCTCGTGGGGGAGAAGAGTTTGCAAGAAAATCCCATCCCTGGACACATGGCATGGGATCAGGGAATTGTCCCAGTTGGAAGGGACCTCTAGGGATCACTGGAAGGGACCTCTAGGGTCTACTCTAGGGTCTACTCCAGTAGACCTCTAGGGTCTACTGGAAGGGACTTCTAGGGATCACTGGAAGGGACCTCTAGGGTCTACTCTAGGGTCTACTCCAGTAGACCTCTAGGGTCTACTGGAAGGGACCTCTAGGGATCACCCTGTCCAACTCTGTTACAGCAGGGTTGCCCAGAGCACATCACTCAGGGTTTGGAGGTCTCCAGAGAAAGGGGACTCCACACCCTCCCTGGGCAGCCTCTTCCAGGGCTGTGCTACCCTCACCAGAAAGTCGGTTTTCCTCATATTAATGGAACTTCTTGTGTCCCAGCTTGTGCCCGTTGCCCCTCGTCCCATCACTGGGAACCAGTGAGAAGAGCCCGGCTCCATCCTCCTTCAACTCACACTTCAGCTACTCGTGAGCATGAAGGTCTCCCCTCAACCTTCTCTTCTCCAGGCTAAAGAGTCCCAGCTCTCTCAGCCTTTCCCCGTGCTCTGATCCCAGATTATAGACGGAATGTCCCCTGGGGTGGCAGGGACACGATGCTGATGGGACCCAAACACTCTCTGCAATGAAATCAGAGCTCGGCTCTGGCTGAGGGTGGTGGGTAAAATGGCTCCAAACTCCCAATTGCATCAGCCCAACTTTATTTGCGACCTAATTTTTCTATCCCCCTCCCCAACCGCCTTTGACAGAACAAGTGGCGAGCAGGGAGCTGGTGTCCCACAGGGTCAGGCTGGAGGGAGGTCAGAAAAGAGGCAGAAAAGTCCTTTTTTTTGGACCCGTGGCGAGCGAGACGCAAAGAGGAGCCCGGTGCCTCCCAGCGCCATGGGAATGCGGGTCGGGATGGAACTGGGAGCCAGCGAGCGCCCCAGCTGCCGGGAACATCTCAGCTGGAAACCAAAATCAACCTGCAAAACATCCCCCCTGCTGGTTTTGGTACATTTTATCTGATTTACTCCCTCCTCGTTAAGAGGAGCTAATTAACAAACCGCCGTTTAAATAAACAGCAGCCGGAGTGTTTGTAACCTCCGCCTTATTGAATTGTGAGGAATTATTAGCCTTTGCCTGTTAAATGAAATAGAAGCACCGAGGGGAAAGCAAGCTCCCTTCCCTTCCCCTTCCCTCTGACGGAGGCAGAGGGAGCGATTCACGGGGCAGGGGCAACAAACCGCTTGTCTGGCCCGTGAAAACATCCCAAACGACCCCCAAACCCAGAGGAACGCTTTAACACGGCGGTTTCGCCCTCAAATTCATCCCTAGGCAACGGCAGGGCCTGAGCGAAGCCAAGAGCATCCGTGGGATGGGGTCGGAGGATAAAAGCGGGAGCATCCCGCTGCCGCCAGCCCCGGCTTCCAAAGGGGCTCTTTGGAACCGCCGTGTAATNCCCCAGCTCCGTGTCCCTCCTCTGCGCTCACTCCAGCCCCTCCAGATCTCTCTTGTGTTGAGGTGCCCAGAACTGGACACCAGACTCGAGGTGCGACCTCCCCAGTGCTGAGCACAGGGGGACAATCACCTCCCTACTGCTGCTCATCATGGATCCTTGGCAATATAATGATAATAATCAGTGCAGGGCCTGTCAGCCCGAGCACAGCACCACAGCATCGTCTACGCACATGAGGAAGGTGCTGCATGGCCAGGGGTGAGGCCAAGGCACCTGGAGGGGTTGGGGTACCCGGGGCTTTCCCCCCCACACCCCCCTCCCTTAACCTTTTTTTTACTTCCCAGCCCCAAAAAGCAAGGGGAAAGGGGGCTCAGTCCCTGCAGTGGAGCCCTGTCCCTGGTTATGGGGTGGCTGGTCCCCAAGACCCAGGGGAGCCACCCTGCGCTCCCAGCAAGAATCGCTCAGTGGCAGCTTTTCAAGGAGGGGGGGTGGGTGGGTTGGGAGGGTAATTACCTGGGAGCTTTAATTACAAGGCAGGCAAGAATCAGCCCCAGCAGCTCAACTCACGCAGGGGGAAGAATCCAGGCTTTGCAGGGATGCAGCAGGGGGTTTAACCCTCTTGCACCCCAGTTTGTGGACAGGATTCAGCCCCCCCCTGCACTACCCCCCTTGCCCTGAGCAGAGCACAGGAAGGGACAGAGCACCCCAGGACTGACAGACTATGGTGGCAAAGGGCAACCCAAGGACAGATTTGGCTACTCCTGGTCCAAACCCCCCTGGTGGAGCAGTCACCGAGGTTTGCTGGAGTCGTGCCCTTGTGCCAAGAGTGGAGGAAGAAAGGCAGGGAGGGGGCTCTCCTGGCAGTGTGAGGGTTCACATGGGCTGCGAGGAGGTGAGGCTCAGTGGCCACCTTGGGGACAGGGACATGTCATGGTGAGGGGTCTAGAGCTCAGATCTTATGGGGAGAGGCTGAGGGAGCTGAGGGTGTTCAGCCTGGAGAAGAGGAGGCTGAGGGGAGACCTTCTCTCTCCCTCCAATTCCCTGAAAGGAGGGTGTAGCCAAGGGGGGGTCGGTCTCTTCTCCCAAGGAAAGGCCATGGGACAAGAGGAAACGGCCTCACATTGTGTCAGGGGAGGGTTAGGATGGATATTGGGGAAAAAATCTACACCAAAAGGGTTATCAAACATGGGAAGAGGCTGCCCAGGGCAGTGGTGGAGTCACCATCCTTGGAGGGCTTTAAATGCCGGGCAGACGTGGTGGTGAGGGACATGGGTCAGTGGTGGGTTGGGCTGTGTTGGGTTGATGGTTGGACTCGATGATCTGAAAGGTCCCTCCCAACCTGGATGATCCCATGACTTTATGACGGCCTTGTGCAAACACACGTGCTTAGGCAAAGAGACACAACCATGGAATCACAGAACGGTTTGGGTGGGAAGGGACCTTAAAGACCATCTTATTCCTGGGCAGGGACACCTCCCACCACCCCAGGGTGCTCCAAGCCCCCTCCAACCTGGCCTTGAAACACAATCACTCCAACCTATCCCTCGTGTGAAGACCCACATCCTCGTGCAACCAGGTGCAGAGAGCCCTTTCCCTTCCCTCAGCTCCTTCCTCTCTCTGCCTCGGGGAAGGCAGCACTTTGCTGGGATGCTGCCCAATAAATTCCCCAGCAGGCCAGCTCTCTTCTCCCCCAGTTCAGACCAGTCCTGCTTTGGTGGGGGTTGTCACAGAAATTCCTCAGGCAGAATCGTACCGCGCACCCACTCGGGCTGTTGACTACTAAAGGCTGTGTTTAAAGGTAATATAAACAGTTTGCTCTTTAAAATACATTTGATCTATCATTTCTACGCCGCCTTTCTGAACTTTTCTTTTAAAACAATTAGCCAAAAAAGCCCTTTCCAAGATGATATTTGCAGGGAGCCTGACAGTGACAGCAATTAAACCCCATCTGTTTGCCGAGCATGAATAATAGCGGTTGACACCGGGCTCGGGATACTGTTTTGGGGGGACTGTGGAGCCTCTGAAGGACCAAAGAAGCTCAAAGTGCCAAGAAAACTACACCTGAGCAGGACCTTCTTCTGCTGATTTGGGTTTTCCTTACTGGGGTTGGTTTTTTCTTCCTTTTTATTAATAAAGGCTTCGTTAACAGGCGGCGACAGAAACTCGTGCCGGGGAACTGGATATTCCAAGTCATCAATTAAAACGACGTTTCTCTCTGCCCTTTCCCTTTCAAACCCCTCGGTTTAATCACCAGAAAGGGGGTCCCAGCCAGGAGGAACGATATGGCAGCACCCAGCCCCCTCTCCTGCCACAGTGGGGGGCGGTGATCCCACCGTGTCACCCCCTTGGGGACACGGGGACCACGGATGCTGGATGGCGACGGGACTCCGGCATCTCCCAAAACAGGGATACCTCCCTCCCTCCCTCCTTCCCAAAAACCTGATTTTTGATTCATCACTGAACCTGCACCCCCTAAAAGATCTTTTCTCGTGGTTGCACAGAGCCCAATGCACCCGGATGGCACCAGCTCCGAAAAAATTGTCCCCGACGTGTCCCTCGGGTGCTTCAGCCCCAGGTCAAGGAGGGGGGAAATAACAGCAGCCGGCAAGGAGCAGCTCCCCTCTCTTATTTTAAATAAATCCCAGCAGTTTTGGCTGAGCTTGACTCTCTAAACACCCTAGAGGGGAAAAAAGTTTGCTTCGGAGCACGTGCCGGTGTCCCCTCGGGTTTGGGGACGGGGATGTTGGCTGGGGCAGGGTTTGAGGGGGGGTGAGGAGCCTTTAATGGTGCAAAAGAGAAAAAAAAAAAGAGAGAAAAAACCAGAAAATCCCGTAAATTTTAAGGTTAATAAAGCCCTTGTTTGCTTAAGATAGCACCTGTTTCTATGGTGACACTTGCAACCCGGAGCCTGTTTATCAGGCGGCGAAGAGAAAACGCTCCGAGAAATGGAACCCCGGGAGAAAGAGCCACTGGTGGGGGACAACTGGTGGTGCTGGGACATCTGGGATGGGACAAGGCTGCTGCGGTTTCCCAGTACCCAAAACCCACCCATCCCACACCCACAGGTTCCCCATCCCGCTCCAGGAGCCAGCAGGACCCTGGGAAGGTGGTGGTGGTGGTGGTGGGGTGCAGGTGGGAGCCCAGCGCAGCCATGGTGGGGAGAAAAGGCATTTTAATGGGATGGGTGGTGGGGAACTGGGCTCCTGACAACTCCATAGTGATGGATTTCCACTCTCTGGCCCCAAACTGGGCTCCCACCAGCTCTGCACCCCGGCTTCCTCCACCCTTTGCCTGGGGAAGGGGTCGGTGGAGGGACATCAGTCGCGTCCCAGGGTGGGATGGGAGGGCAAAGAGGGAGAAAACAGCCCCCCCCACCACCACCACCCCCAGGGTGGGTCCCGCTCCCTCCCAGCCTGGCGCAGGATTTCTCCCGGCTGGCAGAACTGGTTTCCCTAAAGACTTTCTGTTACAAACATATTTTGATAAAAATAAAGTTAAAGCAGCCGAGGTTTTAGTGGAGTACAAATTTGCTGCTCTCTCCCTCCCCCTCCCTCCTCCCCACCCCGGGGGGGGGGAAGGTTGGGGAGAGGAGGGGGGGCTGGATAAAGACAGCAAGCTTTTTCCCATTTGAAGGGCAGTGTTTTCTCCCTTCTTTTTTGCTTTCCCCGGTCGAATACAAAATGGGAAGCCTTGTTTACTGGGTTTTATATTTTTTTTCCTCCGTAAGCTGGTCCCCGACTCTCGCCCGGTTACCTGATGCTCTCCAGTACACCCGAGATAATGGGATAAATTCATTTCCAATTCACCGCATTATCCTTTGAATGTTTTAATGACTCATTGAATGGAGTAAAAAAAAAAAACAACTAAAAAAAATATATAAAAAAAAAAGCTATTTCAAATGAACAATTATGCTGCATTAGAGTAAAGGCTGATTATATTTAAACACTGCTTGCATGGATAACGGGACATATCGACCTCCGCCTATAAGAGCTAATTTGGCTCTTATCTCTAAATAATTTTACACTGCAAATTACCAGGAAAACCTAAAGGGCTTTAAAAACATTCATCAAAAGATATTATTCCACTTTGTAGCAACGTTTTTTATTTAAATTATTTTGAATGGGAGTGAAAGCATCTCTGGCGTTTGACAATCGGCGGAGCAGATAAGGAACCCCGGAGCGGCTCCACCGGGGCTGGGATGCTTCCATCCCGACATCCCACCTTGGGAAAAAGCAAATCCCGAGCCCAATCCCAAAGTTGGTGGCCTGCCAAGGTACTGCAGCACCTCCGATGGCACGTAGCGCTGCCAGAGCTGCTTCCCTCCCAAACCCAGGGGCGGCAGAGCGATGCCGGGGTGATGCTGAGGAGATGCTGGGGAGATGTTGGGATGATGCTGGGGAGAAGCTGGGATGATGCTGGGGAGAAGCTGGGATGATGCTGGGGAGAAGCTGGGATGATGCTGGGGAGAAGCTGGGATGATGCTGGGGAGAAGCTGGGATGATGCTGGGGAGAAGCTGGGATGATGCTGGGGAGAAGCTGGGATGATGCTGGGGAGAAGCTGGGATGATGCTGGGGAGAAGCTGGGATGATGCTGGGGAGAAGCTGGGATGATGCTGGGGAGAAGCTGGGATGATGCTGGGGAGAAGCTGGGATGATGCTGGGGAGAAGCTGGGATGATGCTGGGGAGAAGCTGGGATGATGCTGGGGAGAAGCTGGGATGATGCTGGGGAGAAGCTGGGATGATGCTGGGGAGAAGCTGGGATGATGCTGGGGAGAAGCTGGGATGATGCTGGGGAGAAGCTGGGATGATGCTGGGGAGAAGCTGGGATGATGCTGGGGAGAAGCTGGGATGATGCTGGGGAGAAGCTGGGATGATGCTGGGGAGAAGCTGGGATGATGCTGGGGAGAAGCTGGGATGATGCTGGGGAGAAGCTGGGATGATGCTGGGGAGAAGCTGGGATGATGCTGGGGAGAAGCTGGGATGATGCTGGGGAGAAGCTGGGATGATGCTGGGGAGAAGCTGGGATGATGCTGGGGAGAAGCTGGGATGATGCTGGGGAGAAGCTGGGATGATGCTGGGGAGAAGCTGGGATGATGCTGGGGAGAAGCTGGGATGATGCTGGGGAGAAGCTGGGATGATGCTGGGGAGAAGCTGGGATGATGCTGGGGAGAAGCTGGGATGATGCTGGGGAGAAGCTGGGATGATGCTGGGGAGAAGCTGGGATGATGCTGGGGAGAAGCTGGGATGATGCTGGGGAGAAGCTGGGATGATGCTGGGGAGAAGCTGGGATGATGCTGGGGAGAAGCTGGGATGATGCTGGGGAGAAGCTGGGATGATGCTGGGGAGAAGCTGGGATGATGCTGGGGAGAAGCTGGGATGATGCTGGGGAGAAGCTGGGATGATGCTGGGGAGAAGCTGGGATGATGCTGGGGAGAAGCTGGGATGATGCTGGGGAGAAGCTGGGATGATGCTGGGGAGAAGCTGGGATGATGCTGGGGAGAAGCTGGGATGATGCTGGGGAGAAGCTGGGATGATGCTGGGGAGAAGCTGGGATGATGCTGGGGAGAAGCTGGGATGATGCTGGGGAGAAGCTGGGATGATGCTGGGGAGAAGCTGGGATGATGCTGGGGAGAAGCTGGGATGATGCTGGGGAGAAGCTGGGATGATGCTGGGGAGAAGCTGGGATGATGCTGGGGAGAAGCTGGGATGATGCTGGGGAGAAGCTGGGATGATGCTGGGGAGAAGCTGGGATGATGCTGGGGAGAAGCTGGGATGATGCTGGGGAGAAGCTGGGATGATGCTGGGGAGAAGCTGGGATGATGCTGGGGAGAAGCTGGGATGATGCTGGGGAGAAGCTGGGATGATGCTGGGGAGAAGCTGGGATGATGCTGGGGAGAAGCTGGGATGATGCTGGGGAGAAGCTGGGATGATGCTGGGGAGAAGCTGGGACAATGCCGGGGTGATACCAGGGTGATGCTAAAATGATGCTGGGGCGATGCTAGAGTGATGCTGGGGTGATGCTGAGGAGATGCTGGGGGGATGCTAGAGTGATGCTGAGGAGATGCTGGGGAGATGTTGGGATGATGCTGGGGAGAAGCTGGGACAATGACTGGGTGAGACCAGGGTGCTGCCAAAATGATGCTGGGGCGATGCTAGAGTGATGCTGGGGTGATGCTGAGGAGATGCTGGGGGGATGCTAGAGTGATGCTGAGGAGATGCTGGGGAGATGTTGGGATGATGCTGGGGAGAAGCTGGGACAATGACTGGGTGAGACCAGGGTGCTGCCAAAATGATGCTGGGGCGATGCTAGAGTGATGCTGGGGTGATGCTGAGGAGATGCTGGGGGGATGCTAGAGTGATGCTGAGGAGATGCTGGGGAGATGTTGGGATGATGCTGGGGAGAAGCTGGGACAATGACTGGGTGAGACCAGGGTGCTGCCAAAATGATGCTGGGGCGATGCTAGAGTGATGCTGGGGTGATGCTGAGGAGATGCTGGGGGGATGCTAGAGTGATGCTGAGGAGATGCTGGGGAGATGTTGGGATGATGCTGGGGAGAAGCTGGGACAATGACTGGGTGAGACCAGGGTGCTGCCAAAATGATGCTGGGGCGATGCTAGAGTGATGCTGGGGTGATGCTGAGGAGATGCTGGGGGGATGCTAGAGTGATGCTGAGGAGATGCTGGGGAGATGTTGGGATGATGCTGGGGAGAAGCTGGGACAATGACTGGGTGAGACCAGGGTGCTGCCAAAATGATGCTGGGGCGATGCTAGAGTGATGCTGGGGTGATGCTGAGGAGATGCTGGGGGGATGCTAGAGTGATGCTGAGGAGATGCTGGGGAGATGTTGGGATGATGCTGGGGAGAAGCTGGGACAATGACTGGGTGAGACCAGGGTGCTGCCAAAATGATGCTGGGGCGATGCTAGAGTGATGCTGGGGTGATGCTGGGGAGATGCTGGGGGGGTGTTGGGGGGATGCTGGGGAGATGCGGGGATGATGGTAGGGCAATGCTGGGGTGATGCTGGGGAGAAGCTGGGGAGATGTTGGGGTGATGCTGGGGAGATGCAGGGATGATGGCAGGACAATACTGGGGTGATGCTGGAGAGAACCTGGGATGATGCCAGGGTGACATCAGGGTGATGCAAAATGATGCTGGGGTGATTTAGGGGTGATGCCAGGGCAATGCTAGGGTAATTGCCAAAGTGATGTTGGGGTAATTCTGAGGAGATGCTGGGAAGATGCTGGGGAGATACTGGGATGATGCCAGAGTGATGCCAAAGTGATGCTGGGGAATGCTGGGGTAATTCTGGGGTGATGCTGGGGTTGATGCCAGGGCGGTGCCAGGATGATGCCAAAGTAATGATGGGGAGATGCTGGGATGATGCTAGGATAATGCCAGGGCAATGCTGGGATGATGCTGGGGCAAAGCCAAGGTGGTGGCGGGGCAATGCTGGGAAGATACCAGAATGATGCTGAGGTGATGCCAGGGCAACGAAGCCCCCCATCCATCTCACCGGCCACCCTGTCCCTCCCAGAGAAAGGCACTTGAAAGCCCCTCTCTGCACCAAAGCAACAGAAGGTGTCATGTAAAGCCTACACGGTTATTTTAGAGCCAGTGTGCAAATAAGCCTGTCAGCTGAAGCTCCTCAGAGCCAAGACTTCCATGTACCCCCCAAACGATCTGCATCTCAACGAGACACCATGTGGCTGAGCCCGGGCAGCCGCCGGCTTCCCAGAACCCGGTTTGGGGCTGGGGCTTTGGGAAACCTCCAGCTGCAGCCCCTCTGGAATTGCAAGGGGGGGAGATACTGGGACACCTTCCCCCCCAACACCACATCCCACACACCCCCCATGCCCTGGCTCTGCAGCCCTGGCAATGGGGACTGAGGTCGAGGCGGGGACAAGAGGATGACGATGGGTTTGGTGTATACACACATATGTGTGTCTATACATGAGATGTACCTATATATAAGCACATATTACGTGTACATACTGGTGATACAGGTGTCATCGTTATATATATATGTATATAAAACATATATCATGTCACTATATGTATTTTCTATAGAATACATCATGGAACCATTGAATATCTCAAGTTGGAAGGGATCCATATGGACCATCAAGGCCATCTCCCTGCTCAGATACGTGTATAAACATATTTATCTCCTCATGAACAAGCTTAAGGAATACCAGGGCCTTGGGGTCAGCCTCATCCCCACCAGAGACGCTCCACTTAGAGCTGGGAAAGCCCTTTTTCTTCCCCCAAATCTCCTTTTTCTTCCCCAATATCTCCTTTTTCCCCTTCCTGCACGGCCTGGCCTTTTACACGGCGAATCGAATCGCCCCGAACACCAGGGAAGAACCACCTCCCATTTGCGCCGGGTTTTAATCCCACGTTTCCCTCCTTTGCTTAAATGATCTTATACTCAAAGAAAGGGGAAAAAAAACCACCAAAAAGCAGAAGGAAAGAAAAGAAAAGGAAACCATAATAATTGGCAATAGCAAACGCCTCAGAAGGATCTGTGTACAGGAAAGAAAACAAGAGCTTGGGCCTCTTTGCTTTTAGTAAATATTAAAATTAATGAGAGACTTTCAGGACCCCGTGGTTAGAAATCATAGAATCATAGAATCATTTAGGTTGGAAGAGACCCCTGGGATCATCAAGTCCAACCATCAGCCCTACTCTACAAGTTCTCCCCTACACCAGATCCCTCAACACCACATCCAATCTGCTCTTAAACACAGTCAGGGATGGGGACTCCACCACCTCCCTGGGCAGCCCAGTCCAGGCTCTGACCACTCTTGCTGGGAAGAATTCTTGCCTCATGGCCAGCCTAACCCTACCCTGCTGCAGCTTGCAGCCATTCCCTCTTGTCCTGTCGCTCATTGCCCGTGAGAAGAGACCAGCACCAACCTCTCTACAGTGCCCTTTCCAGCAGTTGTAGAGAGTGATGAGGTCTCCCCTCAGCCTCCTCTTCCTCAGACTAAACAACCCCAACTCCCTCAATCGATCCTCATAAGCCTTGTTCTCCAGGCCTCTCACCAGTTTCGTTGCCCTCCTCTGCACTCGCTCCAGCACCTCGATATCTCTCTTGTGCTGAGGTGCCCAGAACTGGACACCAGACTCAAGGTGCGGCCTCACCAGTGCTGAGCACAGGAAATGCAGAAGGGTTTGTGTGAAGGATTAAAAGCAACAAAACAAAACAAGAAAAACCACCCCAGAAATAATAAAACCAAAAAAACCCCAAAGCCCCGTACCCAAATCTCTGCAATCATTCGGAACGCTTTATATTTTTCAGCCAATTATGAAAATGGTGGAAAGTATTAATATCCAATTTTAATTTGCTCAATATTCCCATTAACAATAAAAAGTCTAATTAAGGTATCTGTACAAAAAGCCCTTAGCAGTAATTTCAGAGAATAATAGAGGCAAACGACGAGATATTTCTTGTTAAATGCATGCTGCAAATTAATTGATATCTTAATTAGACTTTAGTGCTAAGATTATTAGTTAGATTGGTTCAGGGCTGAAATGTCTATCTTTTAAAAAGATAAAAGCAAGCAGGAGAGGGCCACACTGATTTCCCCAAACCTTTCTGGGAGCAAACCAGTGATGTACTGGGAGAGGTGGGGAGCAGAGTGAGGGTTTGTCCGGGTTTGTCCCTCTGTCTGTCCCCTTTGGCCAAGGAGGCTGGGAAGCCCCAGGAAT
>VZTM01042669.1:0-13852 GCA_013400555.1 Jacana jacana | reverse complement strand
AACTATTAAACTCCTGCATCAACCAACATGAACATTGAGATTTGTGAATATGCAATGACCTAAAGAAATACCCCATTTCCAAAATACAGCTTTCACCACCATCACCATCAAATTGATAGGAAATATAATGTCATTAAAAACAAACTCCCCGTGCAAAACTATTAATTTCACAGTTTAGAGAAGCATTTTCACTGTTCTGATTGATCTGAACTGAAATACTTTATTGGGAGCTTTGTTTACCTGACATGTTTCCTTCCAGTATTCCTCATACTACACCTCCTTTTCAAAGTACTATGGAAAACTATGGCATTGTATATGTGTGTATATGTATTTTCAAGTGGGAATGACATTGTCCAGTTTTGTCTTCACTCCTGATGCACCTCAAGCACCTCTTGACTGAGATAGGCAATGTACCACTGGCATGATCTGTTGCCCATGTGTCACGACAGAAACAAGTTAATCAGGGAGCTCAGCCTACAGGAGGGAATGAAGAAGCAAAGTGCCTGAATTCTGATTCCTGTGTTCCTGCAAAAAAAAATTTTATAAAGGTGCAATTTAAGGTGCACATGCTGTAAAATAAAAGAGTACATATCTCACAACTGATCCTGTGATTGTACCTTTTGCTTAATAGGAAGTCATTATTTGGCTTTTCATCTGAGGTCATCAATATGCTAAAGTTCTGTCCCATAGAAAACTATTATGTCTGCTCATAGACTGGAGCCCTTGAAAGTCTGAACCACTACAACCCTGTGTCGCCGCATTACTTTAGTTTTTCTTTACCACGTGTCAAAAATTTCTTCTTTTCCTAAAGCCTGGGATCTGTCTTCTGTTGATCTCTAGCCCTCACTCTCCTCCAGGTCTTGACCACCAGAGCTTCATGGTCATCACAGCCAATGCTGCCACCAAATGCTACCTCCCCCAGCAGCTGCTTGCTACCAACCAGCAGGTTCAGCTCCACCTCGTCCCTGCTTGGCCCCTCCAGGATCTGTACCACAAAGTTATGTCTTACAGCCTCCAGAAACCCCCCAAAGGCTCATGTCCCACTGCATTCCCCCTCCAGTAATGCCAAAGAACTTGACAGGAGAAATAGGGTCAGTGGTCAGAGACCAGGTGGTCAACAATACCCACCATGGTGTCATTTATCTCCCTGCGCCCTTCTCCAGCCCTGACCCAACAGCTCTCTCACCCCCGTCACCCATCCCATGGGGAGCCCCCCACACCCCAGATCATCCCTCACACAGAGGGTCACCCCTCCCCATTGTCCCTGACAACTCCTGTCCCTGCTAAAGGGCTTGAACCCACCCATCACAGCACATCAGTCACACGAGCTGTCCCACCATGGCTCAGTTATCCCAGCAACACCATGTGGTGTCTGTATGTCCAGCCTCACACTGTCACAGTCCCTTCTGCCACATTTCTGCTTCAGCCTCAGCTAGTACCACTACAGTACTCACAGAAGTGGCTGCCTGCTTGCATGCTTTTTGTGCTTTTGTGCAGATTGATGTTGTTTCCTTAAAAGCCTTTTCATAGCAGCAGAGTGCTGCCCGTTCTCATCACCCATCACAAACTGACACCCTCACACAGAAAAATATCCCAGGATTGATGGAGCACACACCTTTGCCTCCCCCCATTCCATCATAAGCCATACAGCAACCCAGGATAACACAGGAGGCAAAAATTTAACCCTCATTTGACACAAGGGTTTTGGATCTTCCCAGAGTCATGCACCACAGGATGCATCATTTCTGGCAGCAATACAAGATATTTCAGGACCTTCAGGTAAGGAAGGGGAGTTCATGCCAAAGGTCACTGAAAGTCCTCACCAAATAGTTATCTTAAAGACACTCCCCAGGCTGAATTATACCTTCAAGAATTATTTAAAATTATCAAAACAGAACTAAAAAAAAAATCAGTAAAAAAAAAAATCCTAGTTAGTTAATAGCAACAAATTAGTTAAAAGCAACAAATTATTTAAAAGCTACAAGTGTGTCATTGTTGAGACAGTCACAACACATAATTCTTGAGTCATACAAGCCCTTTATTCAAACCCAAACACACTTCTACACACCCGTTACAACTACCAGATTTTTCATATCCAACAAGATTATCAAGTGATTCAATACATATATTACCTATCCTAATCTATATTCTGGCGTTTCTTCAACCATTCCCCCTTTATGTTTTGTTAATAAATGCTTCAGAGTACCATGCGTTCTTTCAACAATGGCTTGTCCAGTTGGGGAGTGAGGCATGCCAGTTTTGTGTGTCACTCCCCTTTGCTGTAAGAATTGTCACACTTAACTAGAAATGTAAGCCAGGCCATTGTCAGTTTTTATTGTTTGAGGGACTCCAAGCACGGCAAAGGCCAGTTGCCAATGGCTTATCATGTCGTGAGCTTTCTCTCCCAATGCCCAAACCACCAAGGAGAAAGTATCTACAGATACATGCCCATATTTTAAGACCCCAGACTCAGGGATATGAGTGACATCTGTCTGCCAGAGTTGCACAGCAGTTAGGCCACAGGGGTTAAGCCCGTAATGGTTGGGCACATTATGGCCTTGACAATCCGGACAAACAGCAATGGTACTGCGTGCCTCTGAGTCTGTTAGAGCAAACTGGGTTCTTAATGAGTGAACATTTTGGTGGAGAAAAGCATGCGACATCTTGGCCTGATTTACCTTATAGCCATTTCAGGTGTTGCCAACTTATCCGCTCTCGCGTCCCCCTCCCCCATGAATCCAGGTAGACTGGTATGACTTCTTACATGGAGGGTATAGAAAGGGTGATTCCTAGGTTGAATTGAAAGCCAGACTAACTTAATTATTGCAAACAACTATTGCTTATTACTTTNAAAAAAAATCAGTAAAAAAAAAAATCCTAGTTAGTTAATAGCAACAAATTAGTTAAAAGCAACAAATTATTTAAAAGCTACAAGTGTGTCATTGTTGAGACAGTCACAACACATAATTCTTGAGTCATACAAGCCCTTTATTCAAACCCAAACACACTTCTACACACCCGTTACAACTACCAGATTTTTCATATCCAACAAGATTATCAAGTGATTCAATACATATATTACCTATCCTAATCTATATTCTGGCGTTTCTTCAACCATTCCCCCTTTATGTTTTGTTAATAAATGCTTCAGAGTACCATGCGTTCTTTCAACAATGGCTTGTCCAGTTGGGGAGTGAGGCATGCCAGTTTTGTGTGTCACTCCCCTTTGCTGTAAGAATTGTCACACTTAACTAGAAATGTAAGCCAGGCCATTCTCAGTTTTTATTGTTTGAGGGACTCCAAGCACGGCAAAGGCCAGTTGCCAATGGCTTATCATGTCGTGAGCTTTCTCTCCCAATGCCCAAACCACCAAGGAGAAAGTATCTACAGATACATGCCCATATTTTAAGACCCCAGACTCAGGGATATGAGTGACATCTGTCTGCCAGAGTTGCACAGCAGTTAGGCCACAGGGGTTAAGCCCGTAATGGTTGGGCACATTATGGCCTTGACAATCCGGACAAACAGCAATGGTACTGCGTGCCTCTGAGTCTGTTAGAGCAAACTGGGTTCTTAATGAGTGAACATTTTGGTGGAGAAAAGCATGCGACATCTTGGCCTGATTTACCTTATAGCCATTTCAGGTGTTGCCAACTTATCCGCTCTCGCGTCCCCCTCCCCCATGAATCCAGGTAGACTGGTATGACTTCTTACATGGAGGGTATAGAAAGGGTGATTCCTAGGTTGAATTGAAAGCCAGACTAACTTAATTATTGCAAACAACTATTGCTTATTACTTTCTCATTATTGCTAACAACTATTGCTTATTACTTTATAATTATTGCAAACAACTATTGCTTATTACTAATTATTGCAAACAACTATTGCTTATTACTTTCTAATTATTGCAAACAACTATTGCTTATTACTAATTATTGCAAACAACTATTGCTTATTACTTTCTAATTATTGCAAACAACTATGCTTATTACTTTCTAGAGCTCATTCTAAACACACAAGATTAGTAACACAAGCTGAATCTGTAACTATATTAACAGGAATTTTTGAAAAGCACTGCAATCCGATAGATACTGCTTTTAGCTCAACAACTTGCGGTAAACCTTGTTCAGTGAAGTGTTTCCATCTCCCATCTTCCAACCGTGCCATTGCTGCTTTTCCCGTTCTTCTGGATCCGCCTGCGAACACTGTTAACACCAGACACCAGTTTTTGGCTGCACGTTGATTTCTGTCGTAGTTTTGCCACTTCCCGTTGAGTGAATTGTAGCGATTTGGGACTGGGAAGACGGTAAGTTGTTCTTCCTGCGACGCTTTCCCGAGCTGTCCGCAACGCGATGGAATTAGCAAAACACCATTCAAAATACATCTCTTGTACTGGTACAACAGTGTCTTACGGATCACGTCCTGTTATCCTGTTATCTGACTACATCTATTACAATCCCTAATGACTACTTAGGCAATTACTTCAAATACAGTAGGTACTGTTTTCGTTGCATGATAAGGTAAAAATAGCCATTCCGGCAGATGTAAAGGATCAGACCACTCTAGGGCCCATTGAGCAAGCATACCCACAGGATGTAGCTCTATTAGCATAACTGACTGGGTATCCTGGCTCAATTCTATATGCATGTTTATTTTAGATTGCATCTTCAACCTTTAATAATGCCAATTTTTGCTTCCTTTGTCAATTTTTGTGGTGATGTTAAGCCTGGATAACCTTTTAATAAATGAAAGGAGCAAGTTGATCAGGAGAGATTCGAAAGCATGGTCGTATCCAATTAATACTACTAGCTTTTGTATATCATTTAGAGTTTTCACATCTTGTTAAATTTGAATCAGCTGCAGGACAATGGTCTGATTCATTATTTTGGTCCCAAAATACTTCCAGGGTACCTGATGTTGAACCTTCTCAGAAGCTATCTGCAAGCCAAAATTTTGCAAGTCTTGGATTATTTGTTTTTACAAAATCTGTAGCTTGTTTTTATCACTGATAACTATCAAAATATTGTCCATATAAAGATAACAATATGCATTTGGAAATTTTTTCCTGAGTCCAGAAAAAGCTTGTGCTGCATACCATTGACAAATGGTTGGGCTATTTTTCATGCCCTGAAGCAGAACTTTCCATTGATATCGCCTCACTGGTTCAACATCTTTTTTGGTAGGTACCATAAAAGCAAATTTGGGCATATCTTTGGGATCTAGCAGTATTGTAAAAAAAACCAGTCTTTTAGATTAACGACCAATGTGTCCCAATTTGCTGGAATCATTGTTAGGGAAGGTATTCCCAGTTGCAGGGCACCCACACTTTCCATTACCTCAATCCTCATTGATTTTTCTTAAATCGTGTAACAATCTCCATTTACCTAATTTTTTCTTTATCAAAAACACTGGGGTGTCCCAGAGACTTACTGAGGGCAAAATATGCCCTTGATCTAATTGTCCCTGCACCAAACTGTGAAGGGCAGAAAGTTTTTAATCAGTGAGGGGCCACTGGTCAACTCACACAGGTCGTTCCATTAGCCAAGTTAAAACTAGCTTAGAGTTCTTTACACACTTCGTCGCCATGACCCCTGTCAAAAATCTGCACTAATACAGACTCCCCAAGCATATAAAACATCTCTTCCCCATAGATTCAAAGGGGAGGCAGTGACATATGGTTGTACTGTTGCACCATGTCCTTCAGGATTAATGATTACAAGAGTACCAGTTAACAAACTTTGCATCCCTCTACCCAAACCCACCACAGCCATTCCCACTATAATCATGGACCACGATCAAACCCACGACTGACTGGAAATAATTGTCACACCCACACCCGTGTCAATCAGGCCTACCACTTTAAACATGCGACAGATTAGCTTGGTCCATAGTAACAGTATTCATTTGTCTGAGACCACGTGTGTCCACAAAACCAACAGTTCTCCAGGAGAGCCGAAGTCACCATCTCCTCCTTCCACAGATTCGACTCTGGGAATAAAAGACTTAAAAGGCACAAGTTGAGCAATATGACTATGAGCAGATTTAGTAATTAGAGGGGAAGGAGTAGAGACCATTGTGCATATTTGTCCCATAGAATCAGCATCAATCACCGATTGTATTCCCACCGATCTTAAACTTGATCACCCGATTAACAAGATACTAAGTCCACTTCCAATAGGTCCCCGAGCATTACGAGGTACTCTATGTATTTTATATGTTGCAGGACTTATTGTGGGAGTGGTGGAGACATCCGTTCGAGCCAATCCTCCGGTTCTTCCTGCTGGTTGGCCACATCAGCCTGCCTCGGTTCTGGTTGTTGGTATGAGGGCATTCGTGTATGCATGCGGCCTCCCCTTGCACTTCTTCTCCTGCCTCCTGATGCCCCCAACAGCTGCCCATTAATATGATATTTCGATCTGCATTGTTTGGCATAGTGACCTGGCTTGCCACAGCGATAACAATTTCCCATCATCGGCATGGTGTTTTTCCCTCCTTTGAGTTTGTCAGGGCACTGAGCTTTCATATGTCCAGCACCTTCGCAGCTGTAATGATTGTGCGAAAGTCTAACAGAGGAAAAAGATTCAGCCAGATCTGTCATCTTGTGTTGTGTGTTTCCCGCTTCATCACAGGTAGTAATCATTTCCTCTAAATCACTGCTATCTCCTGGCAAAGTCTCCATCGTTTGTCTGCAATCTCCACTGGTGTTTTCTTTAGCCAGCTGCATCAACGGCCTTTGTTGAATACCCGGATCTGTTACTTGAGCCCCAGTAGCTCTTTGCCTGTGCTCAGTATGGGATAAAAAGGATTCCTTTGCCCCTTGACATACGGTTGTGCATCTAGGAGCCGGCTCCAACATCTGAGCTGTTTTCAAAATAGCATGAAAGCCTAACAATTTAGCCTGTTCAAGTATAAGACGGTGCAACTGTGCCTGAAGCTGGGGGTTTTCGAATGGTGGAGTGCCCATTAACTGGGCAAAACCCACTCCCCTTCGGGGGTCATCTAGTGGCAACCTCATGTTTTCAAGGGCCTGGTTTTCTACATACTGTCGCCACACAGACTCAAACAGAGGAAAATGTACTGGGCCAAACATCACCTGCGCTATCTGTTTTAAATCATACGGGGTCAAGTGTTCAGAAAATAGCAGCTGAATAAACTGCATAGCCGGGGGTGAATTCACGCCGTATGTTGCGACCAGCATCCGCAAATCATTGAGGACCCTCCACTCATAAGGCACATGTCTGATTGACATTTGCTCCACACCCTGTACTACAGGGAAGGCGCTCAGTCCCGGATTGCTTATATCTGACTCACGCTCTTGGTGTGATGGAACAGAAACAGCAAGTGTATCTGCAAAGCCCAATGCCCTTTCTGCAACTGTGGGGGTATTTATCTTTTTCCAAAAACCTACAGGCTCACAGGAGGGTATTGTCGTGGTAGTGGGTAGCACCTTCAGTCCATCGACAGGCTCATCCCTTGGTGGATGACAGTGAGGTCCTCCAGTACCAGGATTCACCATGAACACGGGAGGGGGAAGCCTAGACCTCTCAGAACAAGCCATGGATGTAGACATCTGTGGTTCACCCCAACCGTTCTCCTCCTCCGAGAGTAAAGGCGGATAAAAAGGGTTAATACTGCTCCTGCTTTGACCCCCTGATTGTGATGGCAGTGGGAATGGGGGTGGAGGGGCCAATGGCATCACCAGCTCACCATTTGGCCCTTGCTCCTCCATTTTATTGTCTCCATCACTGTCCTCATAATCTGATCTAATTTTAGAAGATGCCCAAGGGGACATAGGTGGTTTCATCACAGATGAGGACTCGCACAGGGGCACAGGAGTCTCTACGACTGCAGAGGGATTAAATTCCTGTCCAAACTTTTCACGTTCATTTTGCAATTCTTTCAATGTATCAGCCACCAACCTCCATGTAGTTAGCAATTCTGTAGCAAGTTTTCCACCTCTAGTAGCATCGTCAAAAAGCATACTTCCTGCTTGCTCCCAAACAGAGATGCTAAATGCATTAGCTGTTGTAGCTTCCAGCCCCTGGCTTCTACACCACAATAACAATTTCCTTAATAACTGGTCATCATAACGAATGCCTCTCTCGTGGAGCAAAGTCGTCCACATAGTTACAATATTTTTTTCTTCGTTAGAAATATTAGAACCCATGTCCCCAGCAGCTCACCTTACAGGTGACAATTCACTGCAAACAGGTCCGGACCAATCAGCCGTCCCCGCTGGTCACTCGTGTCCCGCTCGGCTCTGTCTCCGCGGCACCTCACGCAGGCTGCTACCGCTACCACGTTGGGGTCACCAGATGTCGCTGTTGAGACGGAGAGGGCAGACAACTCTCGAGTAGTACCAGTCCTCTACTCAAGCCCAAGCGGCCTTTTATACATCCTTACTGCTGGTGCGTCTCGTTTTTATTGGTTACTTAATGAGTAATCTTCACTGTTATTGGTTCACGACGACTTGTATAAGTCTATGTCCTTGTTTTCTCATACAAATCTTGTTTGGGTCTTCAACATCCTCCTCCTTGCTTATCTTCAACATTCCGCGACTGTTTTCACAATCCTCAAGGGTACAACTTTATCTTGTCAAGGTTGTATTTTTCTTCTGTGAGGCCTTCAGGCCAGCTGTCAGCCACCACACAAGTGGTCTTCTGCTTCTCCTTCCCTTTCCCATTCAGATTCTTCCCTCAGCCCAAGCACACCTTTCTTTTAGTGAAAATCTGTACCTTTGTACAGATTCTCTGGAACATCACCCCATACTGGCTTATTTTGTCTTCATGCTATAACCTTTGCCTTACCACGTTTTTGGAAAGTTGGCATATGCTTCAGTAGGAGAATGACTACTTAGTGAGAAAAAGAAGACACATAATTTTGGTCCCTTAAAAAGGACTGGTGGACGTTTTCCTCCTGTTACCTCTACAGAAAATATCACTACAGGTAATAACTCACAAATATCCACCAACAAATCTGGCAGGGTGACTTCATCTGCTTTTGACATAGCAGACAGGATAAAAGTTGTGGTGCTCAAAATTTGCCCCAATCAGTGATAAGTGTTTCACATCTATCCTGCACCATAGTTGTTGGATAGACAGCTGTCAAAAAATACTGATGCCATAGAGAAGGAGCAGAACCATCATTTTTCTCAAAATTTACTCTTTACCACTACTGTTCTCTTTACTAGTCAAAATCCTGTTTGTTTATCAAGATCTGATTCCCCGAAAATTCATGAAATCCCTGCACACTGAAAATGAAAAGCAAACAGCTGGGGAGGTTAGTCAAAAGCATTTTTTAATGGCAACTGTTTGTTACAGACAGGTTGGTGCTGGTCTCTTCTCACAGGTAATTAGTAATGGAACAAGAGGGAATGGCTGCAAGCTGCAGCAGGGGAGGTTTAGGCTGAACATTGGGAGAGAATTTTTCCCAGAAAGAGTGGTCAGGCACTGGAATGGGCTGCCCAGGGAGGTGGTGGAGTCACCATCCCTGGCTGTGTTTAAGAGTCAATTTGATGTGGTGTTTGGGGATCTGGTGTAGGGGAAAACTTTGTAGAGCAGGGCTGATGGTTGGACTTGATGATCCCAAGGGTCTCTTCCAACCAAAATGATTCTATGATTCTATTCTATGATTCTATAAAAAAACCCAAGATAGTATAAAAAACATACTTCAGAAATACATAAAAAGAAAAAAAAAACAAAACCCTCTATAAGTCAGATTTTATATCTGTGCATACAAGCCTTCAGCACAGCACTCTTGATCATAGACTCATTCCTCCAGAGACAGATCAAGAGTAACTCTCAGAAGTTGGGTCTCCCTGTAGACCCCTGAGCAGCACAGGGCTGGCCAGGTTGTAGATGATGCTGCTGGCACTGCTTTATCCTCCCACATCACAGCTTTCCACTTCATAATGTGGCTCTGTCATGTCCAAAACCTTCTGTCTTTACTAAATGTCTGAACTTTCTTCCCAGCCTCTGCAGCAGCCAGCTGACCATGGTTGTTCCAGCAGTAAGTATAAGCAAGGACCTCTCTGCATACCATACCTTGGTATAATCAGGTCTTATCACTGTGTGAAAGAACAGCTTATGAACAACGTGCTGTTAATTTCAGAGTTTAGTTAGTTAGGAAAAAACCCAGCTAAAAAGTAAAATTACTGAACAGAAAATTGGTTTCTTTTACCTCAAACCAGGACAGGGTGCTATGGACACATCACACCCACCATCAAGGCCACAGCATGAGTCCTGCCCACCTCCCAGCAGCCCCAGGCCATGTGCCCCAGCAAAGAAATGGCACTTCTAGCATCACAGTCTGTCAGGTTGGGTTGGCAGCACCAGTGCCCCCAGCACCTTTGCCGGCACACCCCTGAGCAGGGTGCTTCAGGCTTCCTGTCCCCTTGCCCACAGAGAAAGGCAATGCATCCAGCACCCACACAGCATGGGCAGGACACCCCCCTGGGCATCAGAGGCTTCTAGGCTGGGACATTGATTACTTATCAGTTGATCGTTGTTTTGATACTTAAAGCAGACTTTATATATTCCATAAGTGGTTAAACTGTAGGGAATGTTTTTTTAAAGGAGAAATGTAGCTATTTTAGCAACCATCCCAAATAATTTCAAAGTAAGATAAGAACGGATGTATGGGGCCTTGAGAACACGGTGGCCTAAGACAAGGATGTAATAAATATGGACACTGTCTGACAATCAGATGGTCGCAGGAAGATAATTAATGATCAAATTAAACAGTTAGAATGTTTTGACCACATGAAAAGTGAGCCAAAGGACAGATGAAGAAGGTGAAGATTGAGGAAGAAACGACCCTCACTGAAAGTGAGGATCACCAGAAGTCACAACTATGCATGCCCAAATGCTCCTTGTAATATGTAAATGAATTCTCAGAAATGTAATGACTATGCTAATATTTTCTTGGAATTACACTGAATGTGTACACCCATTGTGTACAAATTTGGCTTGACAAGAGTGTTGGGTGTGCACAATAGGAGGGGCTAAGCCCTGTGGACCCTGTGCCACAATTAAGAATACCTGTTTCCTGAAACTTTAAACTGAGCCTTGGAAAGTTTCATCTGCCAGTTTGCAGTAAGTGGTTTAAGAATAATTTTTTGGTTTTTAATTAACACCACAGCAATGACTTCTTTTAATAACCTGCCTGTGACAAAAATTGTCATAGTTGGTACAGTGGCAGATTCAATCACTATTTACAGAGGTGTGGAGTTAACCCTCCACTGAAATTTCTGCATTACTCAGCATGGCAAAAGCAGCATAACTGGAATAGGATAACAGACCTATGTTTTGAAAAAAAAAAAAAGGGGGGACGAGGGGGGAGGAGGGGGACATGACACACAGAGACACGACACCGGGAAGGCAGAGGGTAAAACAACTTGCAGTTATTCTGGCCCCCAGCTGCCCAGATCCTGTCCACTAAGCATTCCCCTGGCAGACTGCTGTGACAAAGAGACTTCACTGGAAGGTTCAAACTAACCATCTACTTGAACTTCACTCGGGTCCAGTATGCTGCTATTGTGGGTTTTATGGAATCAAGGGAGGAAGGCACTATTGCAATTTTCAAATCAGTTCTTCACAGAACACTCTATTACAACCTGCAAGAGATTCCCAGAAGGTACTAACACAAACCACAAGCACGTTAAATATTTATACTTTAATATTCATACCTTAAAAGACTGCACTTCTCACGATCCTAAAGGATGCCAAGTATGTTACCCCCTGCACCCGGAAGGTTTTGGCCGGGACGGAGACGCTACACACGAGAGTTGTTTGGGGCGGGAGACGGGCCGGGGGTGGCACGGGCGGTAGCCGGGGGTCCCACCCGTCGCAAGCTCCCTGCCGGCTGTCGGAGCCTTCCCGGGGCGGGAGGGGACGTGCTGGGAAGAGAGAGCCTTTGGCGGAAAGCGCTAACCCCGCGAGTGCCCCGACGGTGCTGCGCGGGGGCTGCCATCGGGAGCGGAGGGAAGCGCTAGAGGGGACACAACGCCAGGAGGAGCGGAGGCGACACCGGCGCCGGCCCCGGGACGGGACCTTCGCTGTCGGGTCCCCCCCACCCCGCTCCCGCGGGTTCCCCTGGCGAATTCCTGCCCACGGCCGGTGCCAGGGAGCCTTAATACCCACTGCTGTGGGTGCCAGCCGGGCACGATTGGAATTGGTCATTGACAGGGGGGCAGACTGGCGTTTTTAATGAGCAACGGGCTGAGGAAGTCGGAATTAAACCCGGCAGAAGAGCTGTCAACATAGTGGGGGTAACGGGTACAGCAGAAAAATGTCCTTTAGCTGGGATTCGGCTGCCCGAGAAGAATGACCGTCACAGAGGTGGCTCTGAGCCCTCATGAGGGAAATGCATTGGGGTTTGATGTCCCCACGGGGAGGTGGTGGCAGCTGCGGGGCATGACCAAAGTCCTTAGCGATCTCAATAAAAGGTCCACTCAATTGCCATATAGTTCTCCAGTTTGGCCAGTCTGTAAGCCTGACAGACAGTGGTGTTTAACAATTGATTGTAGAAAATTAAGAGAGTAATACTCTACCCATAATGGCCACTGTCATGAGCACAACATCAGCAGTGATGGCAATCCAGGCAGCTGCTCACCCATGGATGACAGGATGAGAGGAGATGGCCAAAAGCTGCACCAGGGGAGGTTCAGACTGGATATTAGAAAAAAATTATACACTGAAGGGGTTATTAAACATTGGGCTGGGCTGCCCAGGGAAGTGGTTGAGGCACCATCCCTGGAGGTATTTAAAGGGCACAGTGCTCAGTGTCATGGTTTAGCAATAGTGGTTATATTATCAGTTAGGTTCACGGTTGGACTAGATGGTCTTAAAGGTCCCTTCCAACCTATGACATGCTTTTTATGATGCCCTTGAGAAAAGAGGATAAACCCCAGTTTGCCTTCACTAGGGAAGGAGTACAGTGAGCCTTTAACCAACTGCCCCCGAGAATGTAAACACTCCCCTACCAATGCCCACAGTGCCTTAGCTAAACTTCTAGATACAACAGAAGTGCCATCAGACATGCATACATCAATACATGGATGATACTCTAGTTGGTGGGGATAAGACAAAGCAGGTAGGCCAAGTGGCTGAGGCCATCTGGAATCTGCTAACTAAGAATCATGCCTTCCAAACATCGAGGTCCCAGGCAAGAGATGAAATCCCTAGAAGCTCAATGGATAGCTGGTGCAGGTGTGGTACCTGACAATGCACTGTCAGCTGTTGAGAAGGGGCAAACTCCAGGCACTAAGACAGAATTACAGCAGCTGCTGAGTACAGCGTCTATTGCAGGAGCAGGTACCTGGGTTCTCAGTGCTTGTCCACCCTCAGGAAAAATAGGGATTGAGACTGGGCTATGCAGCATGCAGAAACATTAGCATCTTGAAGGATGAACTGAAAACTTATCAGATCCATTGCACCCCCAAGATCTGCTAAGGGTTGAGAGGAGATTTGCAGAACATGCCTCCTATTGTGGCATGTTTCAAAAGGGACCAGGAGGGCCAGCTAGACCTTTAGTGCCCTCTTCCACTTCTTTCAGAGAAACCTAACAATGATATTCTGAGAGGGAGAAGGCATTCCCCTCACCAAGGCAGTTATGGAAACTGAAAGGTTATGTGCTTCACAGAATCGTTATGGTTGGCAAGGACCTCTGAGATCATCAAGTCTAACCATAAACACACAAAAAACCCAAACGTCTCAGCCACTAGAACATGCCCTGAAGTGCCTCAGCTACATGTTTCTTAAATACCTCCATGGATGGTAACTCAGCTGCCTCCCTGGGGAGGCCGTTCCAGTATCTTACTTCCAGTGTTTTACTCTTTCAGTAAAGTAATTCT
>VZTM01042668.1:0-15809 GCA_013400555.1 Jacana jacana | reverse complement strand
TCTACTGCATATGATGTTTGAGATCACATTGAGTATGCAACCTCAGATAAAATCAAGTTTTCTTTAAGTGACTTTTGCCTGTCTTTTTTTTTGTTTGTTTTGTATTACAGAAGTGCATTGCTTTTCTGTATCAGATAAAGGTAGAATAAATAAAAAGAGATATTGGACTGTAGGCACCATGTGGTCAGAGTTAACTGCAATTACTTGATTTTTTAAAATGTGGACTAGTTTTACTGCCAGTAACAACATTAGTGGTTATTCACGCTAAGATAAGGGCAATAAAAATCTAATGATCCCGGATGTATGATTGACAAAAAGATCACGAAGGAATTTCCCTCTTGCTTACTTATATTTCACATTACATAAATGGTCAGATGCACTATGGGATTTTGGAAGCTGTTTCTGAAATGCTGAATCTGATTTATTGCCAGAGGATAGATGCCAGACTGGATGCATCAGGGATCTTGTCTGCTAAGAAGTGCTTTGGTTTCTTTCAGGAGACTGCCCATATGTGCATTCATACCAAGAACATATGTCTACCTCTCTGAGTTGAAGACTTCTTGGTTTTAGCAGTATCCACATGATAACAGTTCTGTCCCATTCCTACTTGACATAAACAGACTGAGACTGCCTCTGCTCCCTCAGGAGTGATTTGTGGATGGGTTCTGAACAGCCACTTTAGCAATTTAGTCTTCTCTTTCAATCTAATTGCTTCCTTTTGTGTTTTGTTTTAGGTTTTGTTGTGAGTTTTTTTGGGTGTGTCCTGCTTTCTTTTCTAAATTCAGTTTAGTTCTTATTGAATTTATCTTACCTCCTCTTTCTGTGCACCTGCAGGCCAGAATTTCCTTTGCTTTTTATTCTTACCAATCATATTACAGGTTGTTCACACTTATGAGGAGATGTGCCTTCCCTGAAACCAGTTATGGCCCTTTTCCCAATGCACATGTGGTTGGGCTTCAAATACAGGCCAGACAGATGTGGTGTTCTTCACCTCAGAAGTGTTTACTCCTCTTCATCACCTAGAGATTCTGCCCTGCAGATGTCTAAACTTGGGTGGGAAGGGACCCATCTGAGGTGTTTTTTTCCCTACCTGGAGCCTCAAACAAAGTCATGCTTTCAGGTTGTCTAGCACTTGCAAGAACAGTGGTCTCCTGATGACCTAGTTGGGAACCCTTAGGTAAACGTTTTCTGCAGCATTTCTTTTATGGGCCCTTAAGAAGGCTAAGGAAGGGCTTTCCCAGGATAACTGTGATTTCTCTACCCAGACAAGAAAATCCTAACTGCATGTCCCATTCTTCTTTTAAAAATGTGGAAGTCCTACACCTTGCTGTATCTAGCCCAAAATATTCCATAAGATACATTTTGTGTGCCATTGGAATCCTCTTTTTAGAAAACAGACTCTGTGCATGTGTGTGCAAACACTGTACACGTATCTTATTTCTTCAGGCTGCTCCTGTCTATTCTGGGCTTTCAAAATTTTGTCTTTAAATTGCAAAATAAAGTGAAAGTATCCAAAGATGGTGGGGATCTGATTAAAAATGGGGAATGGCTTCTCATTTATCCTTCAATATCTCAGATGTCTTAGAAAGGTGCAGGAGGAATGGTACTTCAGCCAATGTTAAGGCTGAATGTTAAAGCAATGTCCTTCTAAAAGGAAGGGACAAAGGTAGCAAGGCTGTGCCTCAATATTCTATTAAATCTGAATTGCAAATATGGTTGTCATAATACAGCTGCCCTGTTTCTGCAACATTTGCATATTCAACATATATGATCATGTCCAGGAAATATGAGATCCAGCACATACGTTAGGTTCTGGTCATCTAGAAATGACACAATCATACTTTTCTTCCCAGTTGTTGGGGTTTTTTTTGTGTGTGGAAAAAACAACGTGTCAAGAGAAACATAGACATATGGTAACCTTAGTTCTCAGAGATGCTGTATTCCAGTGAGACAAAAATTCTCTCTGTGTAGATTTTTTCACTCCTATAGTAAAATCAATGTTATTTTTTAGACACTGATGTTAATAATCTAGTAATATTCTGTCCAACACTCATCTTTATTTCTAGGCTTGGCTGTTTGTTATTTATTTAAGTCAAATCCATAAACAATACATTTTGAATAATGCATAAGTGAAATTGTATAAATACCTATGGGTATTTCACTACAACTCCTAGCTGCATAGATTGGTTAAGTGTTTTATTTTGGTTTTTAACCACAGCCACTCTCAAAGGTGAAATGACCTCTTTAATTTGGAACAATTCATTATGAGTGTTAAGGATGAATGTTTATGTGGTTTAAGTAAATTATTGAGAATTGGAAGTCTCTAGATAATTCTCATTTTCCTTTGGCCTTCCAAGACGCATTATCCAAGGATGCTTTCCAAAAATTCATTACGGTTTTAATCCAACCCAGTCCTACCAGAGCTGCACATTTCTTTGATGAATTGCTGTTTGCATTAAATGACAAAGCAGAGTCATTATTCAGGCAGTTGTTGAAACCCTTTCACAGAGTCAGAACACACTATCAATATACATTTAAAGTGGATCTGTAGGAACAGGATCCTGAGCAAATGTTATTGTGATGGCACTTTCTTTTTAAACAAGTGCAGAGAAACACTTCACAGCTCTGCTTCTTCATACTTTTATATAGTAATCTAGTAGTTGTTTGACTTTCCCGCGGATTTGAAAAATCCAGGTTAAATTCTCTCCTCTGCATTTGAGAATTTACATCTTCTATATTGCAGATGACTATGCCAACTACCAAAGTATTCTGGTTTGATACCAGAATATAAAAATATTTCCAAGTTTCTACACTGCACAAAAAGTAATTCTGAAGTAATTAGAGCAGGAATAGAGAGCACAAATTGAAGCAAGACACCCTAGTTGCATAATTAGAAGAACTTGCTTAGAAGAAAGATAAATCTCATCTCCCAACTCTATTATAGCCAAAGTGAAGTTTCCTAAGGGCTCTTTAGTATGAGATATGCAGAGTGTTTTGAGTACAGACGGACTTACAGGATACTTCTATCAGAAGTTCCAATCCTTTATAAAAGGAAGTTACTACCACCACCAAGCAATTTTTTGAGGAGCTATCCCCCCTGCCATTTTTCCTAGTTCACCCAGCATGCCACCAAACACAAGACAGGACACAGCACACTACCACACTACCATGTGGTTCAGTAAACTGCTCAGAAGATCCTAAAACATAGCTAAACATGACATATTACAATATTAATTCAAGGCAACTTCCAAAAGACAGTGGAGGTAGATTTTGTAGGCTCCTTCTGTACTCAATAGTTGGAGACTGGTTCCTCCACAGCAATTAACATTAAGAGATTGACTTCAGTGCTCATCCCAGGAGGAGCAGTTCTGCTTATACAGACTACAGGGTGACACTAGCTTTTTTTGGCCAACATTTTCTTTTTATACTGTCCCTCAACACCCTAGTCCTTTTTCAGGTTTATCTTCTACCTAGTTTTGCAGGGTTACTAATGCACAAAAGGTGCTTCCTTACAAGAGAAGGCCAGTCATCAGTGGTGTCTCTCAGGGCTCTCTCAGTTTTGGGGCCAGTCTTGTTTAATATTTTTATTGGTGATCTGGATTAGGGGATTGAGTGCACCCTCAATAAGTCTGCAGATGACACCAAAATAGGTGAGAGTGTTGATCTACTTGAGTTTCGGAAGGCTCTAGAGGGGGACCTGGACAGGTTGGACCAATGGGCCAGGGCCAATTGTATGAGGTTCAATAAGGCCAACTGCTGGGTCCTGCATTTCAGACACAACCACCCCAGGCAATGCTATAGCTACAGGCCTGGGGAAGAGTGGCTGGGAAGCTGCCCAACAGAAAAGGACCTGATGGTGTTGTGGACAGCCAGCTTAACATGAGCCAGCAGTGTGCCGAAGTGGCCAAGAAGGTCAACAGCACCCTGGCTTGTAGCAGGATTAGTGTGGTCAGCAGGAGTATGGAAGTGATCGTGCCTCTGCACGTGGCACTGGTGAGGCCTCACATGGAGTACTGTGTTCAGTTATGGGCTACTGCAAGGACATTGAAGTGCTGGAGCATGTCCAGAGGAGAGTTATCAAGCTGGTGAGGGGCCTAGAGAACAAGTTGTATGAGGAGAGGCTGAGGTAACATGGAATGTTTAGTTTGGAGAAGAGGAGGCTGAGGGGAGACCTCATTGCCCTCTACAACTACCTGAAATGAGGTTGCAGAGAAATGGGTGTTGGCCTCAACTCCGAAGTGAATAATGACAGGACCAGAAGAAATAGTCTGAAGTTGCGGCAGGGGAGGTTCAGATTAGATATTAGGAAGAATAACTTTACTGAAAGAGTTTTCAGACACTGGAAGAGTCCCTGGAGGTATCTAAGAAACAAGTAGATATGCACTTCAGGGGATGCTCTAGTGGCATGCTCTAGTGCCTGAGATTTTAGGGGGGTTTTGTGTGTGTATGGTTGGATTCAGTGATATCAGAGGTCCTTTCCAACCATGATGGTTCTGTGGTTCTGTGATTTTCTGATTCTGACATGCTATTCCAGAAGCAAGGAAGTAGAAACTTATAGAATCATAGAATTGCAGAATAGTTTGTATTGGAAGGAACATTTAAAGGTCATTTAGTCCAACTTCTCTTCAATAAGCAGGGACATCTTCAACTAGATCAGATTGCTTAGATCCCCAACCAGCCTGACCTTGGATATTTCCAAGGACGGTGCATCTACCACCTCTCTGGGCAAACTGCTCCAGTGATTCACCACCTTCTTTGTATAAGATTTCTTTCTTCTATCTAGTCTAAATCTTCCCTCTTTTAGTTTAAAGCAAATAGCACTTGTCCTGTCACAACACATCCTGCTATAAAGTGTGTCCTCATCTTTCCTGTAGGCCTCCTTTAAGTACCAGAAGGCCACCATGAAGTCTCCCTGGAGCCTTCTCTTTTCCAGGCTGAACACCCCAACTCTCTTAGCCTGTCCTCCATCCCTTTGATCATTTTTGTGGCCCTCCTCTGGATCTGCTCCAACAAGTCCACAACCTTCTTACGTTGGGTGCTTCAGACCTGGACACAGTACTCCAGGTGGGGTCTTAGTCTAGATTTAGACCACTCATTTAGGTCACTGTTTCTCCTTGCCATGCCAGCTTCTAGATACCTTTGCTTAGTGAACATACTGCAGCTGCACGTATAGAACAATCATTTACAAGCTGATTAGAAAGGGGTCTAGGGCAAGGCAAAGCATGTCCCAGTGAAAATAGAGATATTTTTTCCTGCACCACCCACCCATTTGAAATGGGGATATAAGTGACTTTCTTATTTTACTCCCAGTCCAAAAACAAGTTAAAACACTTAATTACAAGACAATATATACAACTAGGGAAATTAGCCTAAACCAGAGAACTCTGATAATGCCAAGAAAAATGGAAACAGTCAAGCTAAGTGTGTGTAAAGAGTGCACTTATTTTATAGTGTTGCTTCTCAACCTGTGAGGCGTGCCTTTCTCCATGAGTTAGAAGGAAATACAAATGAAGCATGTGCTGTGATGAGGCACAAAGGAGATGCTAACTGGTTGCGAGTGAAGCATGGGATAAATTAGTTGTGATGTACTATTTGGCAGTGTTTAAATTCAAGTTAAGCTCAGGTTTTTTTTTTCATTTCACCATGGTCCTGCATGCTAGAGTTATACTCAGTAACTGCATAAGAGTACTATTTTTGATAATGACAAAAATATGATAGCTTTTGGAAATATTTTTGCCTAATGGCATTCATCCAGTCTTCAAGAAGTGTTCTCCTTTGGGGGCTATCCAGTGATTTCCACAAAAAATGATTAAAGGCTGTTGTAGGTTTACCCATATTAGGCTGAGTGCACCTCATTTTCTGTAAACCTGGAAGCTATAATCACTCTCAGGTCAGTCAAACATAGGTAGAAGGCTGCATTGAAAAACTGTGTGCTGTAGGCACATGATAAAGAGCTATGGATGCACCCTCGTTTGCAGATATCAAATGAGTCTGTCCTTGCTGATAAATAGGGAGGAGAAAAAAGGAAAAAGTTTTTTCCAAGTCTGATTTCTTAACAAACTTGGACCTGAGCACAGTTTTAAGGGTTTAGTTCATGCTTATCTGTTTCAAACCTTTAATAAGATTTCTTGGAACTAAGTAGTCAGCCTGAAAAACTGGACTGCAGACACAGATTCTGAATTGTTGAGTTTGGAAGCACTTATGGTTTGGTTTTAGTCTTGTTGTAAAGTTTGTAATTGGATCAAACCACAGAGTTTGGGGCAAGGTTATTTCCTGTCCTAAATGTTTCTGATCTATACTATCAGAAATAAATCTTAAAATGTAGTACATCTACATCCCACATTTCTCTGCTAGATTTCTGCTTCAACATAAACTGGTTCACTGTCTCCTTTCAGCCTTCACTTAAAAGCATAATTTGCTTTATTGCTCCATCCCATTTCCAGATGTCAATAGTGATTTTGGGAATAGCACTGTACAAGAGAAGGTTTTTTTGTATTTATGTGCATTAGAGGTTACCTGCATTTTCACCCACGCAAAGCAAACTTCTTTCTGATTAACTAGTTCCCTACAATTTCCTAACTAGTAGCAACTCCTAAAAAGCAGGAAAGGTGAAAAAATAAAGCTAACAACTACAAGTTGACTAGTACATTTCTTTGGTGCTCTGAGTAGGGAAAACTCCTTACCCTTGGTCACATGCAAATGTTGAATATCAAGTTTTCTCTATTATTGCTACATAATTGCTAGAAAATACTGCAATATTTGTGTGGGTTTGGTTTTAATTTTAAAACATTTATGAACTGTACATATCTGCTGTTTTCCAAGCAGTGTTATCATTTAATGGAAGAAAGACCACACTAGTACTGCCTTAGCAATAGCAGGCGGTACTCTTGTCTTGTACAAAAAACACTCAACTCCAAAATTAGTCAGTGAACCATGGTTCTGGAAAAAATCAGGAGTTTATATTTTTTCTTCAGTACCAAAGACCAAAAATTGGATATTTTCTCAGAAGTGAATCCTTTTTTTTTTTTTTTTTTCTGATAGACAAGTTCTGCCTCCTTGTCTCAAATGGCTGCACAATTTATGAAGTAGTTCCTTTAAGGTCTAGGAGAGGTGTTTTACATTACAGTTGAATTGACAGGTTGTACCACCAAAACAACATTCCCTCTCCAAACCAAGACTCTTGGCTGAGTGCCCATTCTTCTTTCCTCACACCATTTCTGGTCCCAACTGATCACACGGTGAGCTGACCCCCCAAGCACAGTCAGCAGAAAATGATCCCACTCCTGTTTTTTATTTTGTTTTTTTTTTCTTTTCTTTTCTTTCTTTCCTTTTATTTTTATTTCTTTTTAATATTTTTTTAATTAATTTTTTTTTATAGTTAGTTCAGTTAGGTTTAACCCTTAAAAATGCTTCACCTCTTAGGTGAAGGAGGGAGAGGGATGATTTTGCCAGGAATGGAGGTGAAACAGCACAGGGGGAGGCAGGATGGGTACCTCTTAAATAAGCATATGTAAAATTCTACCCTAAAAAGCAAAATAAGGAACTGCTCACCTTAATGAAAAGCAGGGCCTCTGACTTGTTGTGTTAATCTTAGCAAAACAGGCTCAGTCATGAACCCTTCACTCAGGGCCATATTCAGGAATGCATACACTTTGAAAGAATACACATATGGGCACAGCACTGCCACATCATTTGTGCAGAAGGACCCAGAACGAGGAACAGGCAAAATGGTCCCTTTTTGCAAACACACAGTTACTGATGCTCTCCAGACGTGCTGTTGGTTTAAGGCAGCTAGTCCTAGCATCAGATATGTTGGTTGTATGCCTGCCTTCTGTTAAGGGAAGGGACTGGAGCTGGGGAGCTGAAACCCCTGGCAATTTCTGCTGACAGCAGTCACGTTGGTTGGAGAGCAAACAGCAGAATCTGGTGCTGTGACACTCTCCTTTTTATTTAATAACAACTGTCTGTATGTCAGAGATGTGTTTTCATGATTTAATGGCTAAAATATCCCATAGTGTAATAACATGCTTATTCTCAATTATTTGCAGAATTAATATCTCCTCTTTTCAGTGCAAAGGAGGAGCTTGCATCCTTATTTACCAGCCACTGCCATTTGAAAGAAGAATGAACACTGCTGAATATCGCTGCATGGTACTGCTGGGCTTAGTAAGCCCACATTATACTTCTTGTTAGTCCTTTTATTATTCTCCATCATGTTGCTGAAGCTCTTGAAAGTGCCAGTAAAAGTGATATTCGACTATGCTGACTGCTACACAAACAAGACAGTCCCTGTTCATAAGGAATTCTTCAGTAACAACTTCTGTCTCTGCATGTTACAATTTATTCGCATGCCTACTGAGTTTCAAGGCAGCGATACTTTATCCTTCTATTAATAACTCAGGTCTTGTTTGAATATTTATTGAGTTGCATTTAATTCTCTATACAGAAGCTATTTTTATAAATATTAAAGGTGCTTTCATATATTAATATAAATCTCTATAGTGTGTGTCGCACTCTGAGGAAGTGACCAGAATACAGTAGTTAGAAAGCAGAAATAGTGTGGAATCAGAAAAAAAAAAAAAAGAAGACTTATTTTGCAACATTTCTGATGCAGACAAATCAGGAAGCACAGATTTTTCTAAAGAAAGCATGCTGTTGTTAGGCAATCTTCTGCTTTGTTTCTGAAGCATGTATCTACTCACTAACCCACAATTCTCACTAGAGAACAGATCAGAAAAGAGACTTTTCCTTAATTGTTTTCTGGCTGTGAAAAAGCACAGAGAGAGAGATTCACAAAAGCTGAGAAAACAGCAAAGAAAGTAGGAATGGGAAAGCATGAAAAATGTTTGCTTAAGGCACTTATGTATGTAAAATATGGAATATCCTTAATGACCATAATATATATATTTTCTAGCCAGAGCGCTCTCTGGTAAGTCCTGGTTTATTCTCGGCTATATAGTATTTTAAGAAATCATCTGCATGTGATACATAGACAGAAGTCAGTGGGAAATTAGTTTCCATGTAGTTTTTAAAGCACTTTTTATAAGAGTGTTTTAAGTTCTATAGAACTCCTTGAGTTTGTCGCTATTAACTTTCTTCACAACGTCAAAACACTTTTAGCATGTATTTTAAAGGGTGCAATATCCATCCAATAAACACTAAAATTTCTTTCAAAGTATACTTGTAATAATCTTTTTTTCACACATTTGCAGAAATGTGTAAAGCAGTCTAAAAGGATTATTGTTTGTATAACTACTTCTCTTCTACACTATGTTCTGTTAAGGTTTTGTCCCCACTGTTACTCTTATTTATTTTCAGGAATGCCGGAGAAACCACAACTTTCAATTGCATTTGCTTTTAGACATATAAAAGAAACACATGTTAAAGCAATTAATAAATTATGACGTTCACGGTTCCCTGAAAGTTAATTCCTGCAGAGTCTGAGTGCAAGAGTGCAAGAGCCTAGGTTGACAAAAACGAGCACAAATTCACTTTAAACTCTGAAGAAAGTCACATGAGAATGTCATAGAACAAGTGACACATTTTTCTGGTGTAATTATTTTCATCATCCTCTCCAGCTCTTTCTCATTCAGCATATGATTTCTCTCTGGGCACTTGGATTCAAAGCTCTCTGATATCAAAAGACCTCCAGTTGACTTAGTTGAGCTCTGAATGGGCCTAGGCTGCTGTAAGGTGGAATCTAATGAAAACTGTGGTTTGTTCTCCCCTGGTGCTCTCGCAATAAAGTTTGCCAAGCTGCATAAAAAGCAGCGACTCTTTTTGCACAGGGAAGAGAGCCTGTGTGGAGAGCCACTACCAGAGTTATACACCAAAGTTCAGGGCAGGCTGGCCAGCACTGAGACAGGATTTACCTCCTAGTGTGTGGTGAGAGATGAGAATTCAATGCTTTGCTTTGCTTAGCTTTTTCTGCTTTCCTTGTGTTAAAAAAAAGGAGGAAAAAAAAAAAGTTCAGGGCTTTTCACTGAATGAATCGTATTGTGAATGTGTGTTAGGGGATAAGGGGGGAGAAACAAACTCGTCATAAGTACATTCAGTTTTACACCCTTGAAGAATGAAAGGCATAGTGAGAAGGACTACCAAGTACCAATTTCTTGTATTAGAATACAAGATTTCCTTTCAGTAAAAAGTTCGTATTCCAGACAAATTGAAACAAGATTGTACATTTTTTTCAGTGTATTTTTTTTCTTTTTTTTCTGAAGTCCTAAAGAATGTATATTTAGCAACAATCTTCCCATCTTTGGAGCATGTTTAAAATACATTATTTCCTTGCACAGCTACTCCTTGAAGAAGAACACTTTGTTAGCAGAATTGGGTGTCTTCAAACATGAAAGAGGCCACCAGAACACCCTAGGACACATGCATTTTAAAACAGTCTTCCAAGGAAAATAAATAATTTTGTTCATGTCATACTAGAAAATGGTCATTTCCTTCTTATAACTGTAAACACACTTTTATTCACGTGCAGAGCCCAAAAAGGGTAAATTCTTTTCTGTGACCCTGGAGAACCTTTCTAAATAGAAGCTGGCATAAATTTTTGCTTTTTAAGAATTAATTGAACCAATCATCAAACAGCTGTGTACTAAAAGTGTATGCAAAGAGTGTATAGGAGAGATGTCTGCCTTGACTGCAGAGGGCACAAGGACCACAGCACTCAGGTGAGTGATTGCTGTGTAGCCAAGGAGTGAGCTGTTGTGAGTGAGAAGTTGAGGGCAACCTACATCTGACTCTGTCATGCATTTCCTTCAGGGTTTTGACATGCCATTCCATGTGCCTGGTGTTCGGTTGCTTGTACTTGTGATTTGTTGCCTTGGCACCTCAGACATGGCTACCTAAGACATGCCAGACAGAAATGAAAGTGCATACTTTGTTTGCATATGTATGGCAAGCCTGACAAATCTAGTCAGAGCTGACCCAGATAAGGCAGGGATATTACATATGATGCTTTGCATAAGCACTGGCGGTTTTTGTGGGTGATGTACAGTTAGCTGGGAATACATACAGCCTGCCTGATGCTTTCCCCAGGGTGTGCATGATACTTCTTGAAGAGCTGCCTCTACCTTGCTCCCAATCTGGCAGCAGGGCTGCAGAAGGGACATGTGGCATTTCCTACTCCCTGGCATCTTCTGCTGGCCTGGACATGCCAAATTCATGGACAGATATTCAAGCACACCAAATGCCATCCAGACAACATTCTGTAATGGAAAGGGGGTACATACCTAGGGTTCATAACTTGAACCCAAGATGGGTAGAATAAAGCCTCCTGGGAATCAGGCACGTCACTCGAGATATTATGTTTAAAGCTGTGAAAATAACTGCTGGATTTTTCTGCACATTTTCAGACACAGAATATATAGATTGGGTTTTATTTTTTCTTTCCTATGAATTCATATAATAAAGTTCCCCCATGACCACTAAAATATTGGGTTTCCCCTCCTTTAGAACACTTTTTTGTTTGTTTTAATTGGAAGAAAAATAAACTTTTCAAAATGCATCTGTATGTAATATTCTTGATAAAGAGTAACTGAAAGAAAGCATCTGCTACATTCTTTCGAATCCAGGACATGTAAAGAAAAAAAATTGTTGGAAGAGTTGTGTTTGCTTATTTTCTTATCTTCCAGAATAAAAGGATTTTTTTCTTCTGCCCACTATCAGCATACAAAATAATATTTATACTTGAAAGTGTGATCACAGGAAATGTTACTCAAGGATAAACACTGTTTCATGGTTGAGAAAAATTAGGATGTTTTGTTTCTGTCAAAGATACCAAAACAGCCAGTTATGCTGTATGTATGTAGGTTATGCACTCAGTAAGCTAGTGCCACTGTGCTGTTAATTTTTTTCCTGATAATGTTGCCATCGTATCGTTGCCAGGAGCTGTTTCTACAAGTCAGTGGTGTTGGAAACGAAAATGGTCCATGTGCTTTTGTACTGAGTACTTGAAGTATTGAGAAAAATCATAAAATAAAAATTATAAAAACTCAGGATGATACTGGGGGTCAAGTGCTACTGTCTCTTTTCAGCCAATTCAAGTAATTTTCAGTACTTTCGTTTCTGCTACCATTTTCACAGACTCACAGAATGGTTGAGGTTGAAAGACACCAAACCCAGCAGGTCATCAAGTAGAAGTATAAGCCTATTTCTGCTCTGGCCAAGCATATATTGCTAAATTCTCTCCTGCAAGAAGAGTTGTCTCTTAGCTTATTCACTGCCCTGTGGTCTTCCTTGGAAAGCAAATAAGTAAGAGTGGACCTTCTGCTGGAGGAATATTTTTTTTTATTCTTTGTGTTTCTTCTTTTCCATTTCTCCACTTGCTTGCAGTGAACATCAAGTGAGACAAACTACCCTGCATTTATTTTAAATTACAGGCCAGTTTATTATCACCTATGAGAACTTAAGATATGAGGAAAATAATAATTTTACTTTCCATTATAACTGACATCTCCATTCAAACCCAGGTACTGCAAATATGCATTGTTGGCAGGCAGAAAGTAATTACCTGAAGCTAGGTGCACTATATGAGGGGGGATCAAAGCAGGTGGTGACATAGTGGCATTCCCTTTTCTGTACTCTGGACTAAAGTCAGGAGCAGCAAGAAGTTGCCAAATGCAAAATGCTCAGTGCACCAGAGCCTGCACTCGCTACCTCCCTGATGACATCCCAGAACTTGGAGTGGAAGGGATGGGAATTTGGCAAGATCCTGAAGGGTAACACCATTGCTCTCTCAGACTGCGGTTTGAGTACCCGCTGTTTCCACAAGGGCTCCAGTAAGTTACTGTCAGAGCTTCTGGTGTGTTTGTGTGTTTGTCATCCCTCTGGTTTTACAGACTAAAAACTTCAGAACTGAGAAATGGAATGAACTGACCAAAGTAATTAAGGAATTGGTGCCAGACTCAAAAATTAAAGCCAGATGAGCCCACGAGGCAATAAATCACAGATGATTTTGGCATGTAAAAACCCTCATTTTTTAAATGCTGGGAATGCACTTGCCATGGCCCAAGAAAAAGATGAGCCTTGATTCATTTGTAATCAAAGCCATAGTACATAGGACGTGCTGGAATCAGAACACTGGGTACAAGAAAACGTTTGGAAAGTCTCAGATTTCCCAGGAATTTATCTAATGACTGTAAGGATTTCTTGTCATTGCTGAATGTTCTACTGATAGTAATTTTCCTCCACTCCCCCACCTTTTTTTTTTTTCCCCAGCACAGTCAATCAGGTCTAATATGTTTATTTTATTTGCACAAATAAAAGACGACAGGGCTCAAGACAGCACAGCTCACAGATTGAAAACAGAAGATTAATTGATCGTTCTCAGGTTTTTCCCAGTGCACTGGGTGGTTCTTTCTTTACTCCCTTCCACCCCCTCCACCCCCTTCCTTCACTGCTGATTTTAATCAAAGGAAGGAAGTGACTGTTTTCCATAGAGAATGTTGATATTTGGTGAAAAAATGAGGGTTGGGGGAGTGAAAGGTGCACAGAATCCCCTCCCAAAAAAAGTTTACTGATAAATTCCTTTTTATCTTTGCCAAATGCTGCTCAAGTGTGGGAATGGATGGAGCTGGCAGTCACTTTCACTAAGCCGGAAATACCATCTTTAATAAATTCAGTTGAAGGACTAGATGGACACATAAATCTCTTTGTATGTGTGTGACAGCAGTAGTGTAATGTCAAAGGAGATCTTAGAGCATTTAGCAGAGATCTGAGGTCAGCCGGTTTGCTGTCTTTTTCCTTGTGTCTTTCTGATACTCAATATAAAGCTGAAATATTTATACTTAAATGAGTATTGCTAATGCAGGATATTGAGGTCACCAGCATGAGAACAGAATGACAATAGTCTGTGTAAAAAATTATACAGATGCTATATTTTTCTTCAGGATGCTAAATTTAATTGCACTGAGACTCCCTTTGCCTTCATTCCGCCTCCCGAAGCCAACATTTTATTTGGTTATGTGTAATCCACCCTTTAAGTGCCGAGCACCTTCAAGGCTCAAACTCTGCTTGAACTGTTCTCAGAAATTCTCACTGTTACTACTTTCTAGGGATTTGGTTCTTTACTGGGAACTTTGAACAATGTTTTAGATTAATGCAATAATAGACTATTGGTTCTGTTAAGTGTATTAAACCCTCTCTTTGCATAGCACAGTCACTTTTTTGCCATGTCTTCACTGACAATGTGCCCTGCAGCCACAGTGGCTGCTAGTGGAGCCATTTTGCCATCATTTGTGCCACTGAATCACTACCAAAGGTGTCTGTGCCATTCCTGTAATTGTCTCTTCTTTGTTAGTATACAACCTAAATTCATTTCCCATGGTAGGTGTCTATACACATGGATTCATCTGCAACCTCTAGATGCTAAGTGGTTGTTGCCAACACGTATGCATCTCCTCACTTGTAAAACATCAGCTTTGCTGTACTAAGACCCTTATATGTGCTTTTGTTTCCCCTGTAAGATTGTTGTGTGTTCTTTCCTCAAAACTTCCCCATAAGACAGGTCTCTAAAGCCTAGTTCAACTATTCCCCTTTTCATAGTGCAGAGATGTGGGACTAGATCTGTAGCTATTGGTCTTCTTCCATGTCTCAATAACTGTGTAAAAGTCACCTTCCTATTTTAAAAATCTCTTCTGAACCTGAGGCACCTTGAAGTATCTCAACATAATTTATTTTTTTTTATGCTTTTTGTCCCTTTTCTTTAACATTCAAGTGAAGCTGCCAGCAAACTGCTGGAACTGATAAACAGAGTCTCTTTGAAAATTTTACTTGGAATAACTGCATGCTCCTCCTGCTCAGCAGTTCCCATTCCAACCTCAGTGCTCAGCTAAAGACAAAGTCCCTCCTCACTTTTTGTCATGTTTTTCCATAATTTGTGCTTTCTGCTGCATATTTTTCCTTTTTGCTCAAATAATTTGGGATAGATGTTTAAATTAATTCATTTATTGAGTGTGAGAAGATGAAAACAAAGGTAAGTACAAATACAGTTTGAATCTATTTTTTTTTATTAAAAAAAATACATCCTGCAAGCATAATTTCCATCTGCTTATGCTGAAGTCATTGCTAAACTTTTTGGTGTAAATCACAAATGGTTTTAAGTAATGAGTAATTTTAAGTCTCCTTGGTTATGTTCCAAAAATCTGTCACAAAAGAATGATCACACCTAAGAGAGTCTCTAAATATTATTTTAAAGTGAATTGGAATCTCAGTATGTTATTCATTAAGTGTGGTGTTTATTTCACAGTTTTTCCAAAAGTGGCCACTCAGTAACAATGACAATAGAAACCCCCAAAAGTTATGACATTGAACAATCCAGCTATTATGAAGCACTCAGTAACAATGACAATAGAAACCCCCAAAAGTTATGACATTGAACAATCCAGCTATTATGAAGCACTACAATTACATGATTAATAGTAATGAATGTATTACTTCCCCATCAGGAGCCATTTGTTAGATTTTTCTTCATCCTAGTTTTTTCTTTCCTGATTTATATAAAGTGTAAGAACCAATTAGCATTTTTAGTAAAAAATAAATCGCAGAAACAAACTCAACCTTAATGTTGTGACTGGGGAGAAAGTTGAGGAGACAGAGATGGGAGACCAAATTAGTTCTGATTGTAAATTATATTCTTAGACCTTTTCCAGCAGTGACTTCTTGGTTTTGCAGAAAATGCCTCTAATATTTTCCAATTCAGAGTGCTCCCTTGCTGTGAACCTTCTTGCTATGAGGCCACCAGGGATCAAAGCTACGTTCCCCCTCCTGTGGTCTCAACTAACTCCATTAGCTCTAATTACAAA
>VZTM01042666.1:0-13293 GCA_013400555.1 Jacana jacana | reverse complement strand
AAACAACGCATGAGAGAGCCCTAAATATTTGTTAAAAAAATTAAGTGTTCTGGAAAATATCATAATAGCATGTTAATGAAAAAACACACAGCAATTTGGAAGGCTGCATGGATATACTTATTCCATATTTAATGAAGTTTTGTCAGTAATTATATGATTTTCTGGCTGTAATGTGGGATAAGGGGCTTGACTGTTAGCCCATGAAGAGCCATCCGGAGACAGATATTATTTTTCTAGGATAAGTTTCATTTCAAAATTTAAGATGGCATTAAATGAAGGGGAAAGTACAGAATGGGCACAGATATATAAATACATTCAATTATTTTGCTCTGTTTTGAAAACTGTGGAAGAGAAGGAATATTTAATAAGCAAGGTGGTTTTTCCAAGCCAACATCTTNTTCATTGTTTTAATTTTAATCTACAATGTTCACCTTATCATTTGATGGACATGAAAAAAAAATGAAGAAAAATTGCACTAAATTTGGCAATTTTTTTTCTATTTTCTTTCTATTTACGACTACAGTAAAAAGTATTTTAATCATTAAGCTAGAGAATACAACAATACAATCCCACGTTGTGAATTTAAGGTTAGAGGCAGATGGAGGTGAGAGGTATTTGGCATCAACAAGTAAGAATTCAAAACACTGCAGACAGTATATCCTCAAGTGTCAGAGTTGGGAATGAAAAGCTTAAATACTGAGTCATGCCAACTCTTACATTGATCCTACAGAAAAAAGACTGTGTGACCCTAATACTGAGAAAATCCAAAACAACAAGGGTAGCAGGAAAACAGATGAGGAAGAAATAACTTTTCATACAGTTGTTTCAAAATTCTCTTGTAGAGAAAATGAATAGCCAATATATACGTCATGAAGTGCGGGGATGTGAAACGAGTGACCTGAGGAACTTCTGGGAAAAGACTATTGAACAACAAACTCGGTATCTGCAAATTGAAAAAGAACGCCAGCAAAGAAGTGCTCTGACAAAGTGGGTAGTTTGCATATGGAAAGTTTATTTGAGTTTGCAATGTAATTCTTCTTTTTAAAAAATTGATACATATATTTAAGTCATGCAATGAAAGCTGAAAGTATTTTTCTTAGTTTTTTGGAAAATAATAAAGCTTCCCAAATTGGAATGCTAATGCTAACACGTCTAACCTATGGCTTCACAGGATAAGAAAATCTTTCACTCTGATTCCATAAATGGGTTCAAAGTGTGGAACCTTTTGAAGTTATCAGGACAACATCTAGTAGTGCAGACTTGTCTTGAACATCAAGGCTTATTCTCACAGCAGAGCTAGCATAGATGAGTATCTGACCCAGTTTCTTTCCCTGTGGCCTTGTTGCCTTGTTTTCACAAGAATATAGCCCAAATAAATTAAGAAGGCTTAATTTTCATAAGGTAAATCCATAATAAACCAGATGGTCCAAGTGTACAAACTGACCAAGGCAACCATCATCCATAGCCATATTTACCCCAATCAGTCATAGTTACCTTAATCGGCTTCAATGAGAAAAACCAGTCTGCAGCAACACTAGTACAGTTTTACTTCACATGAAGTCTCCTTAAGTTGAAGGCACATGCAAAGGTGCCAATTTGGCTTGAAACAATTCAACGAGAAAACCTTTTTTTAAAACTCCTACATACCACTCTTTGGAACAATTCTTGAAAAAAAAAGAGCAAGGATGGCCTTGCATTAATAAACCTGTATGAAGGAACACTGCAATTAATCTCTAGTATGTTTTATGTATTTGTAACTAACCTAATTTTAATGCCTCCGCTTCTAAGTTGTGAAATTCCTGTCTCTTCTATTTGAGGTAGTCTTTCTGTAGCACCTAGTTAGTACCAAAAAGAAAACAAAGTGATGCCTATCAGCTAAAACTGTCTGCTACAGGTCTAACAGAAGCTTCAACAGGCACAGTGTTTCCAAGTCAAATAGCATTCAGAAGCCTCTATGCTGTACTTTTTTCAAAGCATTTCTAAGGAGGAGGGGACTGGGAAAATGTTGGGTGATGCTACCCAGTAGGTGGCAGCAGGCAATCTTCCATGGAGATGGCAAGTCACTGGCACACAGAGGCACTTGAGTCGGGGCACACTAGAGATAAATATGAATCACAAAGCTCTAGTGAGGTCTCGTTGGGATTTAAGAGCAAGCCCTGAAGCGCCATCCAGCAAAGCACACTAAAGGGGCAGGAGAGTTTGCATGCCAACTGGGAAAAAAACAGCAAAGGATAGGACCAGTGGGAAATATGAGCAATATAAACCTGTTCCCTGATCCATGTTTCTGTCCCTAGGCTCAGAAATGAGTGGATGGAAAGGCTGGAAAAACGAATAAAGATGTTGAGGACCCAACCTGAAGATCCATCTAGCTGAAGATCCCACACTTATTAGAAGTTTTGGGGAAAAAGAAATTTGTTTTGTAGGAAAGCATGATGGTGTGATACAAAAGCTTAAGTTTTGCTTTGTGGCTTAAATGAACTATAATTAATTAGCTGTCATTGTTAGAAATTTCATATGTGAAATGTCTATTGCTGCTTTTAAGATAATGCATTCATACCTTCATTTGATAAATGGAAATTGAAGTACTCTGAAGTCTTCAAGACCAATAAATCATGGTTCACTCAGCTGCAGATGTCTGGAAGAAGAGTTTAGTTACACAGTTAGTGCTTAGCAAAAGCATTTTCTCTACATTTTATGTTTCTATATAGGCTGATTGTAATCTAATTAAGCTATTTTCTTTCAAAATTGCTTCATGAGTAGTTAAATGGGGGGGTTGTTGGGTTTTTGGTTTGGTTTTGGTTTTGGTTTTGGTTTTGGTTTTTTTAACACAGCAAAGCCTAACGCAGACTAAGGAAGAGTAGACATGCATAGACAATATCACCACGTCCCAGATCACTAGTGGAGCCAAACTTGGTAGCAGTTACAAATTTTGACTGCCATAATGAAAGTCCGTGAAGCTGCTAATATGTATCCTGAGAAATAGGTTCTGCAAGACACCATCAAAAGTTGCTCGATTAGTAAACCCACATTAACTAACTTGAGATACTGTATCAGCAAAGACAACAACAGCTTTAAATTTTGAGGCTACTTCTGGAACCCAACTAAGCTTGTCTAGTGCTTGTCTGGTATCTGTTTCACAGTGCAGCTTGATACATTTTCACAGTTGTCTGTCATCATGAGTGATGAACACACTTTTTCCTCTAACACTTTGTCCCTCTAAGACCCAATATATATTCCTTAACAACCAGTACCATCAGAAACATGTCACATTCCTCTCCCACATTCACCATGAGTCAAAAACGTTTCTAATTTCCTTCCTAAATGCTTCATGATGAAGTGTGGCATTTCCTCCAACAATATTAAAGCATTTCAATAGGCTGGTGTAATAGAAATACCTTCTTTTTAGGGTGACTGCTTTGTTGCCACCAGAATGCTTGTACTCCAAAATGAGTTCTTTTGGTCATGCTAAAAACTTCTTCCCACAATTGCTTAGCTATTTAGTCCCTTTTTATAAGACTATTTCACTACTTCTCTGTTGATTCATATTGTTTCAGAGTAAACAAGATTTGAATTGCAAGTGAGGAGAGAACAGCGAAAGGGGTTTCAGTTTTAAAATATTTAGAACATCTGTTCATTTAAAGCAAAACAAAAAAATTTGAAATGATAACTTTTGTATCTTTTTTCATCACCTTCTAAATTCACTTCTGGGTGTCACAAGTTCAAGCCAAATCTACTATGGGAATTTAAACATGTAAATAATATCTGGGAAGCCAGAGACATCCATGAAAGCATGGAAGAAAGATGACCCTGGAACATGTACTTAGAAATTATGACATCAGAAGGTATGTCACCAAGCTTGAGACCAGAGTTTGCCTGCCACCAGAAAAAAAAGTGCTAAACTCACATAAGTTTTACTCTTAAGCAATCTTTAGAGTAACATCAACTGGGAATATGTAGGATAACAGCATCATTACAATATATCTGTGGTTTAATAAACTGCCTCCAGGTAGACACACAACTTAATATTGGGGTTTAGGAAAATTTAGATTTCTTTGAAAACGTATTTCCAGAATTAAGCCACTTTTCTTCTTCTTTGCTATTTTACCTATAGTGACTAGATAAATTATTCCAGGCTCAGGTTCCACAGCATTAGATTCAGGACTTTGGGCCATGTAATCTATATTTATCTAACTCCTAGAAACATGTTTTGATACAAACACAACCATTTTTGCAGGCGTAATCTATCTAGGGGGTTTGTAAATTACCGCCTAGAAAGAATACATATCCGGAGAAATAAATATACTCTAGAGCAAATCAGCAAAAAATAAAAAAGTGTGATAAAATTAAAATTCAAACCTAAATGTCAAGAAACAATCTTAATCAGAAGCTGGAGCAGACTCCAAGATGAAACTCATTCTGGCAATTTGAAAACACAAAAATATAAATTTTTAATTTACCTTGAAGGTTGTAGGAATAAAGGAGACCAAAAAAAAAGTAAACTACTATTTCTGTGAGACTCAGAAATGAACCATAATTTTATGAAAAGGAGCAGAGAAGCATGACCACAGGACTGGAAAAGCCATCAGCTAAAAAATTATAAAATCAGATGCATTTTATAAAGTCATTATGGTTAGAGAGGATGCTTAGATGCTCTTCAGACTGTTTTTCACAAATATGCTGTTTCAGAGTGCAGTATTCAGTTAAACAAGTTAAACTTAATAACTCATGTTAATAAAATAAGTCCTTGAAGAAACACAGCCCAAGAAGTGTTCCTGTGAGGACTTCATGAGGTTCAACAAGGCCAAGTGTAGGAACCTGCATCTGGGTCAGGGCAACACTCAGTATCAATAGACTGGTGGATCGAGGAATTGAGAGCTGCTCTGCAGAAAAGGGCTTGGGAGTACTGGTGGATGAAAAGCTGGACATGAGCCTGCAACATACGCTTGAAGGCCAGAAAGCCAACAGTATCCTAGGCTACATCAAAAGCAGCTTGGCCAGCAGGTTGAGGGAGTTGACTCTGCCCTTTACTCCAGCCTGGTGAGAACCCACTTGGAGTCCAGACTGCATCCAGCCCCGGGGCCCCAGCATAAGCATGATATGGACCTATTTGAGCAGGTCTAGAGGAGGGTCACAAAATTACCCAAGAGCTGGAGCACCTCTCCTAGGAAGTCAGGCTAAGGGAGCTATGTTTATTCAGCCTGGAGAAAAAAAGTATGGCAGCCTTTCAGTAGTTAAAGGGGTTTATAAGAAAGATGGAGACAAACTTTTTACTGGGGCTTTCTGCAACAGAACAAAGGATAATGGTTTTACACTTAAAGAGCACAGATTTAGCCTAAATATAAGGAAGAAATTTTTTATGGTAAGGGTGGTGAAATACCTGAATAGATTGCCCAAAGAGGTAGGAGATACCCCATGTCTGGAAACATTCAAGGTCAGTTTAGACAGGGCTCTGAGTAGTTGAAGATGTGGCTGCCTATTGCAAAAGGATTGGATTAGATGACTTCAAAGGTCCCTTCCAACCCAAATTATTATCATCCCAGTGACAGGGCAAGGGGCAACGGGCAATGGGCACAAGCTGGAACATAGGGAGTTCCATTTGAATAAGAGGAAAAACTTTACAGTGTGGGTGCNAGAGCTGGAGCACCTCTCCTAGGAAGTCAGGCTAAGGGAGCTATGTTTATTCAGCCTGGAGAAAAAAAGTATGGCAGCCTTTCAGTAGTTAAAGGGGTTTATAAGAAAGATGGAGACAAACTTTTTACTGGGGCTTTCTGCAACAGAACAAAGGATAATGGTTTTACACTTAAAGAGCACAGATTTAGCCTAAATATAAGGAAGAAATTTTTTATGGTAAGGGTGGTGAAATACCTGAATAGATTGCCCAAAGAGGTAGGAGATACCCCATGTCTGGAAACATTCAAGGTCAGTTTAGACAGGGCTCTGAGTAGTTGAAGATGTGGCTGCCTATTGCAAAAGGATTGGATTAGATGACTTCAAAGGTCCCTTCCAACCCAAATTATTATCATCCCAGTGACAGGGCAAGGGGCAACGGGCAATGGGCACAAGCTGGAACATAGGGAGTTCCATTTGAATAAGAGGAAAAACTTTACAGTGTGGGTGCCAAAGCACTGGAAGGGGCTGCCCAGGGAGATTGTGGAGTCTACTTCTCTGGAGACTTTCAAGACCCGCCTGGATGCAGACCTGAATAATGTGCTCTGGGCAATCCTGCTGTGGCAGGGGAGTTGGACTAGATGATCTCTAGAGGTCCCTTCCAACTCTGATAATACCATCATTCCATAATATGATTTTATTTCTCTTTATTTTTTCCTTTACATATTTTTATATTGCTTTTAAGTGTAACAGCAAGAGAGTTTGAGTTTTGTCAATCTAATTTTATTAGCTTTGTAATTAAAATGTGGTGGGTAGCCACTCATCTTCCTAGTTTTCATTATTTTACCATTCCTTTTCTTCATCCTCATATTGAGAAGCAAGAATATGTATGTCAGTTTCTCATTACAGACGCATGGTACCTAACCTTTTGAAAAAGCTTGTAATGGTGACAAAAATTAAACATAGTAAAGTTTACTCTGAAGTAAACACTGAACAATCTGCACCCAAATAATTTTAAATACTATTGCACAGTTCCTGTTAGCATGAGAGTGACAGATCTTAGCCGCATCAATGATCCTTCTAGCATACGGATGAGAACTGACAGCTGTGAAGAATGATTCTGTCAGTAACTTAACAGACTTCTTAGCAGTTTAACTTAAACTGAGACAGCTTAAGTACAGTTCTTTGTCCAGTAGTTCATCCTGACCAAAACGGGGAGCTTAATTCTGGAGCACTCTGATTAAGGACAAATAAACATACTTGGCTACTGCATCCGAGTTTTGAATTTGAACAACTGATGCAAGTCAGGAAAAAGGCAAGATATCTTTCTGGTATGATGGCAGAGACAAATCAGGGTGATGGTTCAGCTATGCCCAGCTGAAGACCCCCAACCCTGGCACTGCAGCATCTGCAGTGGAGCCTGTCCTACAGCCCAGTGTGAGATCACCCAGCAGACGGCCTTCAACATTACACACAAAGGTCATGTGTTTCTTACTGCGCAACCACTTCATGTCTGTGCAGGTATGCCACTTTGGGCTTCTGGCTACTTACACTGAAAACGGCTCTGTTGGCCAAGCCTGAGGTGCTCGAAGTTGTCAGCACTTAAATAAACAATAAATAATAATAAATACCATACAATACTAAGTTCGCCTAGCATGTTATGTGTTTAGTGTAGCATTAAGTACAGATGAGTTATTCTGCACTTACAAAAGCCAACAGGCTCCAAGATTATGATACCATGATACGTACATGAGAGATAATCCCAGCCACACAGAGCTCACTGTGTACAGGACAGAAACAGTGGAGGGGGACTGGAAAGACAGGCCAAAGCCAGAGGTCAAGGAAGAGCTGTGGTAATTGGGTCAGGTACAAAGTCAAGGTCCAATTGCTCCACAGGGATAATGTGATCCATATGCAGAGTAGTCAGTGCTCCAGCTGGAGCTTAAATCCACAGAGGGTTTCTTTTAATAAACAGGTCTGGAAAATAAAAACATCCCGAAACAACCCATGGAAAGTGCCATTGATGTGGCAATATTTACTGCATGTTGAGGGAATTGCTACTCATGCAACTGGTTTATCACCATAAATGTCTGAGGAAAATGAAGAGTCAGATGCCAGATTCATTAACAGAACTGGGAGATCATTGAATCTGGAGAAGCAGGATCAATATCTTTGGAGAGGAAGGTTAAAGAAGATTAAGAAGAGGTAATGTCTTAAACTGAAAGGGTTTTGAAGACTCATTTGAAGGTCTAACAGTTTCACAGTTTTGAACACATCTTCACACCTTTCCATGTTACATACGGAGCCATTCCCAGACATCACTGCTGGTTTTAGCTCAGCCACATGCACATTGACTACATATGATCTGCAGCAACTGCTCAGTGAAAGTCTTATTAGAAATAGATCTGAAACCTAAATTATGGTGTTGTGTGAGCATTTCTATATGCAGGTAAGACATTTCCCCAAGATAAAAGCTGCAGCCAGTCTCTTCTTGCATAAAGAGGGCTCAGCTTGGGTCAAATTGACCTACAGCATACAGGCAGGACCATTAATTTCAACATTGATGAGGAACTCACATATCCATTACAAAGTATATCAAAATATAGACAGCGTTTTAATGAATTTGAATTTATAAACCTTTGAATTTACAAGTCTGAATTGTACAAGTCTGAATTCTTCTGACAGAAGTGAAAATCAAACCAGAGTGTCCAAAATAATGTTCTGTCTGAGAGCCTCCAGAGGAGACAGACAGATGTGATACACCTAGCTCTGAGCTCTCTAGGTTGAATCTTCACTTTTGCAGGCCTCTTCTCTGTTGGCAGCCTGGTGTCTTTCACTGCTGGTAGCCAGTTGGAGAACTAGGCCCACACAGGGACAGTTTATAAAGTACTGTCATGGGATACCGTACTAACATCTCTTAATATACTCTTATACTAAAACAATCTACTTTTTGCTTATGAGTAAATATGATGCCCTCAACTTATCCTACACTTCTACAATTCATCCTACTTTTAGGATACATATTACTATTGTGAGCACCCCATGGCATTCTTCACAGAGAAAAAACTCCCTCATTTCTCCATCCTCCTCTGCAATCATTTTCTTATTAGTGAGCATAGTGTGCAAGGTCTTGGTTTCAGCTGCTTTAAAAGCAGTGAACCTTTACCAGAGGCTTGTTTCTGTTCCCACCTCACTCCTTGCACATATTCCTTTTTATAATCTCAGGACTCTTCTGTCCAAGAGGATGCAGTGCAGTAGCCCTAGTGTCAGAGGTCACTGGTTAAGTTTACTCTGAGATTTGAGTGCTTTGTATTTGTGACCCTTTGCCCCTTCTGTGCTTTGGGAAGGAAGAAGAACAAATCCACCACGCAGCCTAATAGCAAGCTGCCCACATTCACTGCAGAAAATAAAGCTGATTTTGAATTGTAAAACTGGTAGAGAATTTTCAGGCACCAACTCCAACTGCTTTAAAATGCACATACTACCTCTAAAACCAGGGAGCAGTCATCAAGGGTTTAAATAACTTTTATTTTCCTTATCCCAGGATGAGAGTTCAATACCAAATTCTATCCCAGAACACATTTTTATGGGTAGTTATTAAGGTCCTTTGAAACTATGGGATTGTAACAGAAATGCTGACACAGCCTTGCCCATGAACAGGAAAGAACAGTGCTGGTGCAATTATTGAATACAACCTATAATCTTTCCACTAAAGGAAAATTAAAGGCTTTGCATAATGCTGAAAATCTATGAGGACTTTGGTGTTGCTTTAATCCTACACTACCTAATAGTTCACTTAATGTCCAAGCAATGCGAATAAAACTTCATGTGGCATTTAAGAATATTGTAATTAGAAAGGTTAGAGCAGAAACCAACTAGGGGAAAAAAATGTTCTCTATTTGACTTGATTTACCTAGATTAAATGCTGTTGTTAGAATATCTAAACAGTGTTTCATGATTTAGGTCATGTTTCAAAGGGAAAATATGGGAAATTATTGAATAGTCTGTTGAAAAATAAAAGCAAATAGAAATCAGCTCATATAATCCTTATGTTGTTTGCAGGTTATTAATAGTCAATGTTACACTGAAGGCCAAATTCTGGGACAGTCCTTTTACCCACAAAAAGCAGCTTCAAAGCTAAGGATTGGCTGTACCAAAACCAAGAGAAATGAGACTTTGTGGCCTGCTGAATGACCCCATGACCAGAAGAAGTTACCAACACAAAAGGATCTTTGCAAATGCTTACTCTGTGCTTATCAGAGCTACACATACATAGATTTGTATACTGAAATGGTACAGTGCCCTAGGCACTCTTACTCTGCCCTCATGATATAGCACAACTGCCCAAAAGCAGTCATTCTAAGGAGAACCAGCAAGTTAGAAGTACAAAGGCTTTTTTTTACAGCCCTCGAGGGAATGCAGAAACCCTTTAGTGCTGCTGATGCACAGTGTGTAAAAAGAATCAGCTGAGTTCAAAAGAGATCAGCAGCACAACCCAGGCCCTCAAAACACGAGTGAGCCTTCTTGCTCTATGCCCATCTCTCAGCCTCCATGTCTTTTGTATATTGCAAGAATTTCTAGGAGAGCTTTGCTCTGTTCCTTAAGGTTTCATTCCACTGAATGGAAAGCTTGAAGGGCCAAAAGACTGGCCTTTTCCTGTCAATTTCTCACCACAAACTCACAGGGTAATACACATTCTGCAATTTAACAAATAAGTGAGCAGACAAACACAAGCATCTCATATCCCCACTCTTAACCATGAGTTGTGCCCTTTCCTCTAGCCTCTCCACCTCCCTCCTTGTACTTGAAGAGCTGCTGGGGATGCTGCACAGTGAAACAAGGCAGAGAAGCCACCCAGCCAAAATAAACAGGTATACATACATGTTTGCTTTAGTGGTTTTCAGCCAGTTCTGCTCCCTGACCTTATTATCTCGTAGCTCACATATCTGTAAGGAGATACAGGAGTGCCAGTAGCATGGCTGATGGAGAGCTAGGCTGCTGTGATGAGTTCACCTTGGCTGGACACCAAAGCCACTTTACCACCCCACACTTCAGCTGGACAGGGTAGAAGAGTTATAACATAAGGCTCCTGGGTCAGGATAAGGACCAGAAGAGATCACTCAGCAACTGTGTCCCAGGCAAATTCGGCATGATGTGGGGAAAATTAATTTAATTCATTACCAATCAAATTAAATAAGGATAATGATAAATAAAAACTAAATTTTAAAACGCCTTTCCCCCACCCCTCCATTATTCCTGGGATCAATTTCACTGCTGGTTTCTGTACCTCCTCCCCACGAGCAGAGCAGAGGGACTGGGAATGAGGGTTGCAATAAGTTCATTACGCATTGTCTCTGCTGCTCCTTTCTCCTCACACTCTTCTGCTGCTCCAGAGTGGGGTCCCTCCCACTGGAGACAGAACTCCATTAATTTCTCCAATGTGCATCCTTCCCATGGGCTGCAGTTCTTCATTAACTGCTCTGTCATATATCCCTTCCATAGCACTAACAGACTGCTCCAGTATGGGTGCCCCACAAGTTCACAATTACTGCCAGCAAACCCACTCCTGCTTGGGCTCCTCTACCTGCAGGTCCACAAGTCTTGCCAGGAGCCTGCTCCAGTGCAGGCTTCCCACAGGGTCACAGCCTCCTTGGGCATACACCTGCTCTGGTGTGGGATCCTTCACAACTTGCAGGTGGACATCTGCCATGGACCTCCATAGGCTGCAAGGACAACCTGCCTCACCACGGTCTCCACCACAGGCTGCAGAAGAATCTCTGCTCTAACACCCAAAGGACCTCCTTCCTCTCTCTCTTCACTGACATTAGTGTATGCAGAGTTGTTTCTATCACATACTCTCACTCCCCTCTTTGGCATCTTCTATATAAAACAGTTATTCAGCCAACATATGTTCACTTTAAAATGGGTTATTCAAGGAATTGTCCGTCTCAGGTCAGAGACTATTATATTCAATAAAATACTGCTTCTCTAAACGTAAATTATGAACACTAAAAATTAGTTTTGTTACTATGATGACTTTGATATCTTCTTTTATAATTTCTTTCAGATCAAGTGCAACATGTTTTCAAGAAAATGGAAAGAAAGCTTCTCAACTTAACAGTATAAATTACCTGAGAGACTGCTTTACCTGAACAGAATGCCTTTCAGGAGCTAAAGATTGCCTCCTAGTGAAGTACTGATGTAAGGTTTCTCTACTTTCATGCCCCTCAAAGAATGTGACAACACATAGCTCAGCTGGAAGAATGATTTTCTTACTAGTTTTTCTTTCAGAACGTAAATATTAAAACTCATCTTGGACCAGTTTCTTGTTTAATTTAATCTTTTTCTTAGACCAAAGATTCATGAGACTTGGCATGCTGAATGAAAAAGACAAAAAAGATATGTGAGATCAAATCACGGCATCTGCACAGCCCTAAAGGAACTATTTCCAAAATCTCTGTGATTTTAGACTACTGTTCCCACATATACCCACAGCTCTGCCTCTGGACTTCCCAAAGCTGCCCCAGCCCAAACCATTATGGACTTCACTCAGGCATGAAAATAGGAAAAGCCACAAACAAGGCCCCTGACAGAGCCAGCGTGGTTGGCATATTCCTCACATGTGCCAAGAACAACATCTCTCCTGGAGAACAGAGCAGAGACAGGATACCAGCTTGTACAGAATGTATAAGGAACAAATGGACAAAGAAAAAGCTTTCCATTTTATTAGTTGAGGTACTCTGCCTAGCAGTTATGGCACATGCCCAGCAAGGAGGAGATACAGATTCTCCTCAGCACCAGCAAATTCCTGACTGCATCTTTGTGAAAAAGCTCAAGTATTTATGGCATTTGAACTCAGTTGTGAAAAAACAAATTCACTGGTGTGAAGCTGATCATGTGTACATATAAGCAATATGTGAAAGGAAACCAGTTTTCCTGAACGTCTAAGTTTTACATAAATCTTCACATCAGTATATATATATCCTAGGAAGCTAATAGAAGAGGACCTCTCCCTCAAGTTTCACAGCTTCATTTTGAAATGGGCATGGCAGCCTTAAATTCTTTATATAGGCAAAAAGCCACTCTGCCATCTTCCTTTCCAAGAACAACTCTGTTGATGGAGATATGACAAAAGAGGCTCAAGGTGTTCAAGAGATCCAAGCTGAAATCCGAAATTGCTAGTATTAACAATTTACGCCTGTAGTGTATCAGTTTTCAGAGGACATTTTCCTTACTTTTATTCTCTCTTCATAAAAGCTGTCAGCTCACCTATAACAGACGATTTTTATTATTGGGTAAACAGTAACTTTTAATCAAATAATGAATGCACTACTACTCCCCATGATAGTTTAGTAATAAGGATGGTGAGACAGTGTAATTTCTGAGTATAATAACCTGCCTCCTTAGAAGACACTAATCCCCATTAGTTACCATGTTGAACATGACTCGAACTCACTCTAGGAGGCAATTAGTAAAGCGCACCACAAATTAATGACTAGAATATTCCTAGCATTACAATGGAAATTACACCACCCTCAGCTGTCAGCATCTGACAGAGATGCCTGAGAGAGGACCTGCTACACCTCCATCCACTTTCTGATGTACGTTGAAGTAAAAAGGAACTGGCTAAACTGAACATGATTCTGACTAGTGCAAAAGCAAAGCAAAGCAGAGTAATTGTAGCTC
>VZTM01042664.1:1426-13781 GCA_013400555.1 Jacana jacana | reverse complement strand
TGCAACTCAGTGATTTTTAAGGTCCCTTCTAACCCACACCATTCTGTGATTCATTCTTGTCACTCCGTGATCCGCAGGTGACAACGGATCTTCAGCTCTTCCTGGCCACCAGTCCTGCCTTTGTCTAAAGGGTGCTGCTCCCAGCAGGCACCGGGCCAAAAGCTGAGCAGGACTTGAGTGAGTGGGCACACGGCGGCAGAACGGATTTAGCGTATTCACACACACACACACACACACACACACACACACACACACACACACACACACACAGACTCCTTTGGCACAGGAAGACCATCAAAATCCTGTCTCCGGCACAGCACCCAGGTGGGCTCTCTGCAGCCTGTCTCACACAGCCCATCCTGCCGCCGCAGGCACCAGGGTGGCAGCAGAGCTTGCAAAGCGGTACCAACCCGGTGGCACTTGCACATCCCGCCGCGGGTGGCACTGTGCACAGGGCGCTGGGGCTCCAGTGGCCCAGCCTCCCTCCGCCTCCCCTCCCACCGCACCGCCTGGTTTGAGCCCTACCGGCCACTGAAAGGAACAGCACATCATCCCCCCACCACCACCCCCCGCTCTTCAAGGAGAGGAGGGAGAGAGAGGAAGAGATTTACGAGTGTAGGAGAAACTCTGACAAAACTTTAATGAAAATAGCATAATAAAGAGAAAATACTGAAATATATACTAAACCAGTATCGAGCCCCCGGGATGATGATCACATCACTAGCAGGCACTGGGGAAATCCCAGACTGGACTGGATTCAGGTCTGGATTCAGGAACGCGCAGATGGGGGTCCCAGGCAGAGGAGCAGAGTCCTCCTCAGAGGCCGGCTGCTGCAGAAGGAGGCAGGGCCCTCTGAACCCTCAGCTTTTAAACTGAGCAGGGGGCAGATGGGAGGGACTACCCTGCTGGTCAGTTCGGGGTCACCTCTCCCGTTGGCTCCTCCCTGCAGGTGTACCCCGTCCGTGTTTCTCCGCTCCCCGCGCTCCAACAGAGCCAATGGCGGTGCCGCCAGCCCTTGGCTGTCAGAGCGAGGAGCGGAGGGAGAGCCGCTCCGCACCCCCTTCCCTGCTTCCGCCACAAACACCGCTCTCACCCCGACAGCCAGCGGTTTCTGCCCGATATGTCATTAATTTCAGAGCATTGGAAGAGGCTGAGCTACAAAGTAAATTACTGAACAGAAAATCGGTTGTTTTACCTCAAACCAGGAAGCTGCCCGTGCCCTTTCCTCACCCAGAATTCCTTCGCTGCGCATGGATCTCCTACTCCCAGTTACTGCTCTGGAAGCAACTCTCCCTGTCCCTCAGTGTTTGCACCTGCCTGCTGCTGGCTCTGAAATTCCTTAATTGCCTTGAACTAACTTCTTCCAAGCCATCTCATTAAGAGGCGTCCTCTGTTACTGCCCACCTAAATCAGCTCCGCCCCTGCCCCTGCCCCTGCCCCTGCCTCTGCCCCTGCCTCTGCCTCTGCCCCTGCCTCTGCCTCTGCCCCTGCCTCTGCCTCTGCCCCTGCCTCTGCCTCTGCCCCTGCCTCTGCCTCTGCCCCTGCCTCTGCCTCTGCCCCTGCCTCTGCCTCTGCCCCTGCCTCTGCCTCTGCCCCTGCCTCTGCCTCTGCCCCTGCCTCTGCCTCTGCCCCTGCCTCTGCCTCTGCCCCTGCCTCTGCCTCTGCCCCTGCCTCTGCCTCTGCCCCTGCCTCTGCCTCTGCCCCTGCCTCTGCCTCTGCCCCTGCCTCTGCCTCTGCCCCTGCCTCTGCCTCTGCCCCTGCCTCTGCCTCTGCCCCTGCCTCTGCCTCTGCCCCTGCCTCTGCCTCTGCCCCTGCCTCTGCCTCTGCCCCTGCCTCTGCCTCTGCCCCTGCCTCTGCCTCTGCCCCTGCCTCTGCCTCTGCCCCTGCCTCTGCCTCTGCCCCTGCCTCTGCCTCTGCCCCTGCCTCTGCCTCTGCCCCTGCCTCTGCCTCTGCCCCTGCCTCTGCCTCTGCCCCTGCCTCTGCCTCTGCCCCTGCCTCTGCCTCTGCCCCTGCCTCTGCCTCTGCCCCTGCCTCTGCCTCTGCCCCTGCCTCTGCCTCTGCCCCTGCCTCTGCCTCTGCCCCTGCCTCTGCCTCTGCCCCTGCCTCTGCCTCTGCCCCTGCCTCTGCCTCTGCCCCTGCCTCTGCCTCTGCCCCTGCCTCTGCCTCTGCCCCTGCCTCTGCCTCTGCCCCTGCCTCTGCCTCTGCCCCTGCCTCTGCCTCTGCCCCTGCCTCTGCCTCTGCCCCTGCCTCTGCCTCTGCCCCTGCCTCTGCCTCTGCCCCTGCCTCTGCCTCTGCCCCTGCCTCTGCCTCTGCCCCTGCCTCTGCCTCTGCCCCTGCCTCTGCCTCTGCCCCTGCCTCTGCCTCTGCCCCTGCCTCTGCCTCTGCCCCTGCCTCTGCCTCTGCCCCTGCCTCTGCCTCTGCCCCTGCCTCTGCCTCTGCCCCTGCCTCTGCCTCTGCCCCTGCCTCTGCCTCTGCCCCTGCCTCTGCCTCTGCCCCTGCCTCTGCCTCTGCCCCTGCCTCTGCCTCTGCCCCTGCCTCTGCCTCTGCCCCTGCCTCTGCCTCTGCCCCTGCCTCTGCCTCTGCCCCTGCCTCTGCCTCTGCCCCTGCCTCTGCCTCTGCCCCTGCCTCTGCCTCTGCCCCTGCCTCTGCCTCTGCCCCTGCCTCTGCCTCTGCCCCTGCCTCTGCCTCTGCCCCTGCCTCTGCCTCTGCCCCTGCCTCTGCCTCTGCCCCTGCCTCTGCCTCTGCCCCTGCCTCTGCCTCTGCCCCTGCCTCTGCCTCTGCCCCTGCCTCTGCCTCTGCCCCTGCCTCTGCCTCTGCCCCTGCCTCTGCCTCTGCCCCTGCCTCTGCCTCTGCCCCTGCCTCTGCCTCTGCCCCTGCCTCTGCCTCTGCCCCTGCCTCTGCCTCTGCCCCTGCCTCTGCCTCTGCCCCTGCCTCTGCCTCTGCCCCTGCCTCTGCCTCTGCCCCTGCCTCTGCCTCTGCCCCTGCCTCTGCCTCTGCCCCTGCCTCTGCCTCTGCCCCTGCCTCTGCCTCTGCCCCTGCCTCTGCCTCTGCCCCTGCCTCTGCCTCTGCCCCTGCCTCTGCCTCTGCCCCTGCCTCTGCCTCTGCCCCTGCCTCTGCCTCTGCCCCTGCCTCTGCCTCTGCCCCTGCCTCTGCCTCTGCCCCTGCCTCTGCCTCTGCCCCTGCCTCTGCCTCTGCCCCTGCCTCTGCCACTGTCTCTGCCTCTGCCCCTGTCTCTGCCTCTGCCCCTGCCCCTGCCCCTGCCTCTGCCTCTGCTTCTGCCCCTGCCTTTGCCTCTGCCCCTGCCTCTGCCCCTGCCACTGTCTCTGCCTCTTCCTTCTAAGCTCCACCTGCCCCTCTCCAGGAGTGGTTTGAGGGGAGGTGAGATGAGCTCTTGGACCCTATTAGGCATCTTCTGAGCAAACAAACTACAACAGCCTCGGGAAGTCCCTGATCTGAAAATCATTTAAATCTGGGAGAGCAGCACAAAAGAGGAATTGTACATGCTCATGGCAAATGTGATTTTCCAGTTTTCACTGGATTTTGGTGGCCCCCTCTTCTCTCTTTCCCTGTTAAATCGCCACATCACACCCAGTCTTCCCTTCTCCCCAGAGCTCCTCCCTGGTTACCACCCTCATGGAACTCCACAAGGCATCAGTTGCCTTTCTCTTCCTGAAGGTTCTCAGTGTCCCCTTCAACTGACTTCTTCAGCCCTCTCCACCTCTGACTTCTGCTTACTCCAATATTCCAGCCTCCTTCTGCCAGTGACTCTTAACCCTTTCACTGCCATCCATCCCCTGCACTCACACCCCTCCTAGGTGTCATCTGCCTTTTCACTCCTGCTTCATTTTCTCCACCACGAGGCACCACCTTACCTAATTAGCTCATCCAAATACAATCCCACAGAGGATTAGCTTTCAGTCCTTCACCACCCACAGATCCCTCCACTCCTTTCCACCTCACCTTACCCACAGCATGCACTTTTCTCTCCCTCATCCTTTCTCCCCTTCAACTTCCTCGGATTATAAATTACCGTACGTGACCAGTCCTCACAGATCAATTCATAGACTCCAAGATCTGCAGTGTGTGAATTTCATGGAAGGAGAAATTTGCAAAATAATCTGTTAAAATTTGCTTTTACCAACCATAAATTGTCCAAGTGACACGAGACTTTCATAGAATCACAGAATCATTCAGGCTGGCAGAGACCCTTGGGATCACGGAGTCCCACCATCAGCCCCACTCTACAAAGGTCTCCCCTACACCAGATCCCTCAGCACCACATCTCATCCACTCTGAAACACAGTCAGGGATGGGGACTCCCCCCCCTCCCTGGGCAGCCCAGTCCAGGCTCTGGCCACATGTTGGGCTTCTCTCCATTTTATGGAGGAACAGTTGGTTAACGTTATTCTCTTCCACCTGTGTTGACAGGTTCGTTCTCTCTCTTTGATGAAGACTGAGCTTCTGTGGCTGGTATGAAAAACTACCAAACAGAAGTGACTCATCCAATGGCTTTCCAGGCCCCTGGGGTGTAGAAGTCCATGTCTGCTCATTGTCCTGTATGGCTGCCCTAGAAAAATGGACTGGTTTCAGCTTTGCTGAGACGCCCACTTTAAGATTAACTGAGTCAGAGTTAATGTCAATGGGCATTGGAGTTAATGGGCATTAGAGTTAATGCTCAGCAGAAGCCTCGGGTGGGACAGACCTGACCTCTAATTGAGGAACTCAGAGCTGGGCTTTTGTATTTAGTTGACTTTTAAGAAAACCTTCGAGTGTGGCCTAAAGCCCTCAGTGGCATGAAATACAACCCGCTCCGCGTCAGCCCAAGCTCCCTCCTCCCGACACTTCAGCTGCTTCAGCAGCTCCCAGCCAAGAAGCTGACAATCACTCGAGTTTTGCATCAACAAAGAGATATTTTTTTTAAAAGCACTTGAGAGGTTCTTGGTTTTGAAGTTCTCAAAATCTTTTTGATTCTTGAAGTTCTTCTTTGGGAACTGACTGAAAGACCCTCTTCTATTCTGTCCTCTCTCTTTTGCTCCATGACCATAATCTCCCATTACTTCCCTCCTTCCTAAGCAATAGAATGAGTCAAAACTGTCTGGATTTGTGAATCAGAAGGCAAAATGTCCCCTGGCACTACTGTACACGTCCAGATTGGGGCAGTGAGAGGGCTGCAGGGGTGGAGGACCTGATGCAGGAGCAAGTGGCTGTTTCCCGAAGAGACGACAGTGGAGGACCTGCAGTGGGGCAGGAGAGAAGGGGAGGAAGGAGCAGCAGAGAGGAGCTGATTACAGCCCCCTGTTGCCCATCACCCCTGGGCTGCTCAGGGGAGTTGGGGATGAAGGAATTAAGTTCACCCTGGGAAAAAAAGGGTGGGAGAGAAGGTGGTGATTTAATTCTTACGTTTGTTTCTCACCACCCAAATCTATTTTAATTTGCAATAAACTAAATTAATTTTCACAAAGTCAAGTGTTTTGCCCAAGCCATTAGCTAACTGGGGAGGGATCTCCCTGTCTTCAGCTCAACAGATGAGCTTTGTTATCTTCTTTTCTCTCCCTGTGCTCTTGAGGAGAGGGAGTGAGAGAGCATCTTAGTGGGCATCTGACAGCCAGTCGTGCTCAACCCACCACAATCGCATTTGTGAGGGCTCAGCTGAGGCACTGCATCCCCTTTGGCACAGCTTCCCCACCTTACCCTGCAACATAGACATCAGCCAACAGCGGAGAGCCACAAAGACTGCCCAGGGTTGGAGAACGCGTTGACCTTCTCATCCACCAACACCCCCAGGTCCGTCTCCTCGGGGCCGCTCTCAGTCCGTTCTCCTCCCAGCCTGGATTTATGCTTGGGATTGCCCTGACCCAGGTGCAGGACCTTGCTTGTTGAACTTCATGAGGTTTGCACAGGCCCACCTCTCCAGCCTGTCCAGGTCCTTCTGGATGACATTCCAGCCCTCCAGCCTGTCAACTGCACCACACAGCTTGGTGGTGTCGTCAAACTTGCTGAGGGTGCACTCAATCCCACATCCACAGTGCCACAAAAAGATGCTGAACGGCTCTGGTCCTAGTACTGAGACCCAAGGAACACCCCTCATCACTGCCCAAGGAACACCCCTCATCACTGCCCAAGGAACACCAATCATCACTGCCCAAGGAGCACCACTCATCACTGCCCAAGGAACACCACTCATCACTTGCTTCCACTGGGACGTTGAGCCATTGACCACAACTCTAAGTGTGGACATCCAGCCAATTCCTTCTCCACTGAGTGGTCCATCCATCAAATCTGTGTCTCTGCAATTTAGAGACCAGAAAACCGTGTGGGACTCCTTTGCACAAGTCCAGGTAGATGATGTCAGTTGTTCTTCCCTTGTCCACCAATGCTGTAATGCCATCATAGAAGGCCACCAAATTTGTCAGGAATGATTTGCCCTTAGTGAAGCCATGCTGGCTCTCACCAGTCACCTCCTTATTTTCCATGTGCCCTAGCAGAGTTTCCAGGAGGATCTGCTCCATGATCTTGCTGGGCACAGCAGTGAGACTGGCCAGTCTGTAGTTCCCTGGGTCTTCCTTTTTTCCCTTGTTAAAAACTAGGGTTCTGTTTCCTGTTTTCTAGTCGTGGGAACTTCACCAAACTGCCATGACCTCTCAAATGTGATGGATAGTGGCTTCACAGCTTTGTCCACCAGTTCCCTCAGGACCCACGGATGAGTCTCATCAGGTCCCATGGACTTGTTCATGTTTAGATTCCTTAGATGGTCTCAAACCTGATCTTCTGCTCCAGCAGGCAGTTCTTCACTCTCCCAGTCCCTCCCAGTCATGGTTGGGATGGAGTTGACTTTCTTACTGGCAGCCGGTGTAAATGCTGTGGTTTGGGTTTGGGATGGGAACGGTTAATAGTGCACTAATGGTTTGCTAAGTAGTGAAGGCCTTTTGTTCTCCTGGAATTGCCCTGCCAGTGGGCTGGGGATGCACCAAGTGCTGGGAGGAGACACAAGCAGGACAGCTGATCCCAGCTGACCAGAGGGATGTCTCATGCCAAGTGACATCATCCTCAGTATATGAAGCTGGGGAAAGAAGAGGGAAGAGGGGAGGCTTTTGAAGTGATGGCGTTTGTCTTCCCAAGCCGCCGTGAGGTTTGATGGACCCCTGCTTTGCTGGAGGTGGCTGAACACCCACCTGCCCATGGGGAGCAGGGAATGAATTCCTTGTTTGGCTTTGCTTGTGTGCACGGATTTTGCTTTATTTATGAATCTGTCTTCAGCTCAACCAATGAGTTTCCTCAATTTCTGATTCCCTCCCCCATCCCACCAAGGGGGGGGGGAGTGAGCAGCTGCATGGTGGTAGGTGCTGGCTGGGGTTAAACCATGGCACTGCCTTTGCCTTCTGTGCCTTGGCCAGTGTGGTTAGAGCCCTCGTCGGTGAAAACTGAGGCAGAAATGGAGTTGGGTACCCCAGCCTTCTCCATATCTTGGGTAACAAGGTCTCCTGTTTCCTTCTGGAGGGGGTCCATGTTTTCCCTGATGTACCTATGTTTTTCTCATTGCCCTTGATGTCTCTGGCCAGGTTTAATTCCATCAGGGCTTTAGCTTTTCTAACCTGACCCCTGGCTGCTCAGACAATTTCTCTGTATTCCTCCCAAACCACGTCCATGCTTCCACGCTCTATTGGCTTCCTTTTCTGAGTCTGAGATTCTCCAGGAGCTCCTTGTTCATGCCTCCTGGCGTTTTTGCTGGACTTCCTCTTCATTGGGGTTCATCACTCCTGAGCTTGAAGGAGGTGGTCCTTTAATATTAACCAGCTTTTGGGGGCCCTTCTTTCCTCCAGGGCTTTATCCCATGGAACTCCATTAAGCAGATCTCTCAAAAGGCCAAAATCTGCTCTCCTGCAGGCCGGGGTGGAGAGCTTGCTGTACACCTCCTTGTCATCCTAAGGATTTTGAGCTCCACCGTCTCCCAGTCACCGCAGCCCTGGCTGCCCTTGAGCTTTACTTTCCCCCCTCCTTGTTGGTGAGAAGAAGGTCCAGCATGGCACCTCTCCTCGCTGGATCACTTTTGGACTCCTTTTGGATCACTTGGAGAAGGAAGTTATCATTGGTACACCCCAGGAACCTCCTGCATTGCTTATGCCCTGCTGTGTTGTCCCTCCAACAGATACTGGGGTGGTTGAAGCCCCCTGTGAGGACCAGGGCTTATGAACATGAGGCTGTTTATAAAGGCCTCATCCACTTGGTCTTCCTGGTCAGGTGGCCTATAGCAGATCCCCACTAAAATGTGAAAGAAACTTGGGGGTAATATTTTTTTTAAATTACAAATAAACACTTCCCTCCCTCTTGTCTGGGGTGGCTCAAGGCACATTGCCACAGAGGTTCAGACCCTCTTCTGAGCTCTGTGGTTCCTGATAGATGATAGAAATCATAATCTTTAAAAATTACTATTTCTTTATAACCTAAGACCAACTTTGGAACCTGCCATGATTGTTACATGAAGCCAATGGTGTGCTTTCATGGAGAGACGTGGAACTGGGACACTTGAGGACACAGAGACTTCCCGGAAGAGCTGTGGCAGGTGAAGCCAGGCAGAGGCTCCATGACTGGTCACAGTCTCTCCACATCACCTCTCTGAGAAGGACCTGCGCTGACCTAACTCCTGACCTGCTTCAGGAGGTTGTTTGGGGAAAGACCTCATTGTTTCAGCCCAGAAGGGAGCCTGTATCATCTCCTGTTTGTACTTCTTGACCAGCAGCCGGGCTGGTGCTTAGGAATCTCTTTCTGTTTCTCGATGGAGACCAATCATCTTTACCGAGTTTGGGCTCTTTAAAGTTCCAGAAGCCGTATCGCTACATCTGATTTTTCAAGTCAAAAGTTATTTTTGAGTCATCTTGTTTTCTGAGCATGACCTGAGAACATAAACTATGAGTGTTAAAATCTTATAAGGTATTTTTAAATTGAAATAAAAGCGAAAAATAACTTCCATGCTATTGGCTTTTCAAATATTAAAGATGCATTTCATTCACTGCTGGGAGACAGGGGAGACAGATCACTCAGGAGACCAAGGAGAAGAATGAACCTTCTTGTTCCAAGTTCATCAGCTCTTCATTGGAGGCTGGAATCCAGATAAAACACACAACCGAGGGTGGAATGAAAGAAGTTGTCTTGGGCACGGAGCTTTCCAGGGGCAGCTTGTAAAATCTGCAGAGGAACCTGGTGTGTTCAGACAAACACGAATCAATGCACAATTCTGTATTAATTTATAATTAATACAAGTGCTGTCCTTGGAACTCACATAAAGTTGATTTTCTACCCTAATGAAAGTAACTCCAATGGACCCCAAACTTGTGTCATCTATTCAGGCTGAAATGGAAATACACACCCCACCCCCAGCAGAATGTATTTAATGGGATGGAGATATTCTAGCTCAACAAAGGGGCAAAGCTCACGGCTCTTCTTCCCACGCCATACAAACAGGACTTCACCTGGAGCTACTCACAGCGAAGTCTACATGCTCATGTGTCCCCGAGCAAGAGTTTGACAAATGCCTCATCACCAATGGGTTCACCGGAAATCACTACTCTACGTGGTCAAAAGCTTTTTCTCCTCCTCTCCCACTCTCCCCACCTGGAAATCCTAATGATGGAATTGGGAACTGTGCATCTGACCTCTTCTGGATGTGAGCTGTGTCAGGGTGAAACCAGGATCCAGCTGGGTGAAATCTCTGTGGGTAAGTTTTTACTGTTTCCCACCAGAGTGGTGCTGTTCTGAGCAGCCCAGTGGAGTCCCACGCTTGGCAGAAGTTGGCCTCTCATCTGGAATATATCAAAGACGTGCATCGTTAGGACTAACTCCTTTTTATTTTTTTTAAATGGAAAGGGAGGTAATCTCTGCAAAGTGATTTAAAATTCCCCACTCCGTGCAGTGCCCGGGGTTCCCTCCCTGCAGGGCCTTTGCTCAGCTCGTTGGGAACTGACCCGAGCCGCTCCTCTTCTCCGCGGGCCGTTTCCCGCCGCAGCCGGATCGCTCTTTCCAACCCGTCGTGTCCGTACAGCGTCTGTCACGAGAGGATGCCAGCCAGGGCTTTGGGAAATTCCGGTTGCTTCAGATTTGGGCAAGTCTTGCCAAGCCTTTCAAGCTGGTTTTGGGTTGGCAGAGTCCCAGCCCCCGCCAACGGTCAGGTAGATCTTTGACTTCGTCATTTATAAGAAATGGGACTAAAATCTCTACGGATTCTTCACAGTGATACCCTTTTCCTCGTGTTAAATTCAAGCCTGTTGAGCAAGGTATAACTCAGCTTCCTTGAAATTGCAAACCAGACCCATGTACATCACTTTTCATGCAGTCTTTGGGGGACACCAGTTCGACTGGTGCCTCCTTTTCCTGCTGCTCATGCCCTGTCGTTTGTTTCTGACTTTGAGTTCACCAGGTGAGAATGAAAGCAGGTATTTGTGTGCAAAATGGACTGATTTATTTATCAAATGCAAGTCCAGTCTTCTCTTCAGGAACCATAGAAAGATTAATGTTGGAAGGGACCTCAAAGATCATTGAGTTCCAGCCAATGACACCTGGTGGGACACCTCCCACCAGACCAGGTTGCTCCAAGACCCCTCCAACCTGGCCTTGAACCCCTCCAGCGATGGGGCAGCCACAGCTTCTCCGGGCAACCTGGGCCAGGCTCTCACCACCCTCACCCCAAAGAAGTTCTTTCTGGTATCTCATCTAAATCTCCCCTCTTTCAGTTTAAAACCATCACCCCTCGTTCTGNTCACTCCCAACTCCTTCTCCTCAGGGCTGCTCTCCAACCATTCTCCACCCAACAACTTGTAGAAGGCGCCAGACAGATGACTCCTCTGCTGCTGCTCAACAGGGACGTGGCCCACATTTGCATCTTGTCAAACGTGATGTCGCTGAGAGATCACAAGATGGCAAATGGAAACTCATGCCCTAGGACATCCGGAGTCTGGTGACACCGTGCGACAGCACTGCGTGATGCTGAATTCGAGTTTACTGTGTGCTCCTTATTCAAGCCGTGGGCTGTAAAGGGCTTTCTCTCTCCTCAGCGCAGTGTTCAGGGGGGAACCATCGAAGCTGCGCGTGCCTCGAGGCCTGGCCTCAGCCTCCACGGGGAGGCAGAGCAAAAGCAAAACTGCAAGCACGAAGCCCTAAGTCTGCCTAAATCCTCTGCCAGTTATACTGCTGGGGAAGGCAAAGCCTGTGTCAGAGATAGTAAAACCTTACTTTAATTAAAATAAATAAGCCTTTGTGAGGGGTTGCCAGAATTCTGCCTTTCACTCTAACGTGGAACAAACTCAAGCCTGGCACTCGATTAAGGGGCAGCAAATCTGAGCTCAAAACCCTTTAGTTTGTAAAGGCATTTTTTGTACAATTACAACTAAACAATTACAACATTCCTTCTGTGAAGCTGTGTTTTCTGCCTCTCTACACGCTCCATTGCCTCCCCACCACGCGCTGGAGGTTAATTATTGTTTCCCCTCATTAACCCAGTAACGCATCTGAGAACTAATGACGTAGGATTTTAAGCCTCATTTATAACAGTGATAAATCACTTGTCGGTGTCATTATCTAAAGACACGAGGATACAGGTTTCCATGTTCTTGGAGGCTAAATCTGGGAAAGGATTTAAATTTTAACCCAAACACCACAATTTTTAGATATAAAACCTGAGAAGTTTCTGTGTCCAAGTCTCGCGCTCAGAGCTCCTCCCATCAGCAGAAGCTGGAGGAACCACCCTTCAGTTCTCCCCACAGCCCAGAAACCAGCCATTTCTCCCCTAAACCTCCAGCCAAACCACGGCAGCGTTGCTGGGGGATGGTGTTTAGCATAAATAAGGAAGTTTTAAGTAGAATAAATTGTTTAGGGTTATAATTTGGTGTGGTTTGTGCTGCACGCTTAGCTCTGCTTAAGCAGCTAGATTCGCTGAACCTGCTAGGCTGTGAGAAAGCTGTTCTTCTCACAAATTTTCCCAGCAGATGGAACAGTATCATTTAGTCTTTCAGCACGGGAAGTGCTGGGTATCACACTGATGTTTTGGTAGCCTTTCTCCCAAGTCCAGGACTTTTAATTTCCCCATCTTCTGCCCACACGGGCAGGTGCACGAGGAACGTAAACCAGAAGAGGCTCCAACCCTTGATGTGAAACGCAAATCAACAAGAGCCCACCTGCCTGGAGACAGAAAAAGAACCCAGTCAGATGTTAGAAGACTCCAGACCCAAAATCCCCATTGGACTAAACCACTTAATGGCATGGCCTTCAACGAGGCCAAGTGCCAGGTCCTGCACTTGGGCCACAACAACCCCAGGGATGGCTACAGGCTGGGGGCAGTGTGGCTGGAGCTGCCTGGCAGAAAAGG
>VZTM01042662.1:144494-202345 GCA_013400555.1 Jacana jacana | reverse complement strand
GCTTCAGGACTGGTCCAGTGTTTCTTGGGGGAGTGTACCTGTGAAATTAACATTATCCTTTTCGGGTACATAGCAGGACTTGAAAGAATACCTTTTTGAATTCTACCTCTTGAACTGCATAGAGCAACAAAATGAGTAAAAGAGGAAAATATTTTAGACCTATAGAAAGTCCACTGATTTTTGCTCTTTGAAGTTGGAGAAAAGAGTGAACAAACGACTCTCAAGTCCTAACACTTTGTGGGGTGAAGCTTCATCAGTATTTGATCGCCAGTTAGGGAGCTCCTTTTTCACCTACAATAGGATACCCGTTACGTTCACATGTCAGCTTACTCTAGAACAGCTCCATTCAAGAGAAGGAAGTGTGAGACTTAAAATGAAAGATAAGCAAACAAAATCCAAATTATTACAAGTGAGCCAGAGTTCACTGTTTCAAACCCTGGTGTGTAATACTGCTTTTATGCAGTAGATTGGATTCCTGAGTGTTAGCAAACTGTTACACATGGGGTATAATCTTGCCCGTCAGCTAGTGCTTAGGTATATACATTTTAATTTAACTTTTTTCATTGTTGTACTCATGTTCTTTCATATGCTTGTGTAGGAGTATGTAATTATATTAAATGTATAAGTCTGTTGCTATGGAACATAACTTTCTGACTTTAAAAGCAAACTGCATAGTACTTAGTTTTTATGAAATTCAATAGAAATCTGTAACTTCTTTATCTTTAACTTTTAGGGTTGGTAGCTTATGTCGATCTTGATGAAAGAGCAATTGATGCTCTTAGGGAATTTAATGAAGAAGGAGCCCTCTCTGTATTACAGCAGTTTAAAGAAAGTGACCTGTCGCATGTACAGGTAAGGTGAGAGCTCCAGGAGTGTGAGCACATAAGTATAAACAGTACTCTGGCACTATCGGCAGGAGAGTTGTAACTTAGAAATTCATTGTTGCTGTATTCTAACATTTCAAACCCAAATCACGAGCCTTTTAAAAATTGCCCTAAATGTGTAGGTATTTGAATGCAAAGCAAAACCTCCCAGATAATAAAAATGAGTGTGCTATTGAGCAAATAAGGTAAATGATGCTACCTGGAATCTGATAATTTTCTCAGTCTGACAAGTTTATTTGATTAACTGTTATATTTTTCTAAAGGATTTCTAAAAATGGTGGGTTTTTCTTATGTTTTGTTTATTGCATTGGCTTGATATAGTGACCGAGATACGGAGTGTGTAAGATGTGGTGGATTCCCAGGGCTTTTCATGCACACAACTGAATTATTCTGTAAATTGTATCTACAGAACAAAAGTGCGTTTTTATGTGGAGTTATGAAGACCTACAGGCAAAGAGAGAAACAAGGCAGCAAAGTACAGGAATCGACAAAGGGACCAGATGAAGCAAAGATTAAGGTAACACTTAGAAAATACTGATGACTCTGTATGGTCTGGCAGATTACCTGTATGCAAACAGAAGGGATTTGGGGTGTATTTAAACGGTATCAGTACTACCTTGATAAGTATATTTACACTGTGCTTTAAAGAAATGCATGCATGAGAGAGATTCAGAAGAGAGAACACTGGTTTGAAATGCAGATCTTCCTAACAAAGATCCCTAACAAATCCCAGAGAAATCTTGGCAATTACCAAAATGCATTAACTTAATGTTATGTAAGGTCTGTGAAAATATTGATAGGTATTTAAGAATTCTTAGTTGTCTTCTAATAATACAAAAGCATTTATGCATGAATGAAATAACTTGGAGACTGATTAGACGTTTCAAGACAAGGTATTAATAGTTTGTCTTCTGTTGTGCAGAAGCCTGAGTAGGGAGTGGGTGAAAAGAATTGCCTGGTGCTCTGGACTTCTCGGGTTACTACATCTAAAACAGGAAATAAGGGAAAAGAGAGAGTTTTTTCCTGATATCTTGTAGTATAAAACAAGTGTTACTCTTTGCTGTGGTTTGTGGGTTTGTTTTTTTTTTAACCCCAAAATAATGGATTTTTTTGTTGGTTCTGTCTGTATGTACTTTCTTGTCAAATGTGGCAAGGAGCAGATAAGGAAATGCTTATCTTAGGACATTTAAAATTCTTTATATTTTAATCCACTATGTGCCCACTCACAATTAATGTGACTTTTTTTTTCCAGGCTTTGCTAGAGAGGACTGGGTACACTTTGGATGTAACTACAGGACAGAGGAAATATGGGGGCCCTCCTCCCGATACTGTATATTCTGGTGTGCAGCCTGGTATTGGAACAGAGGTTAGTATATACAGATTAGTCTGTCTTTGTGTCTCTGTGCAAGCTGATAAAGAAGAAATACATGAAAAAAAATCATATTATAAATGAAAGTCTAAATTATTGTAGAGGAAAGCATTCTTCTGTGTTTGCGTGTCTCAGTCTCTTGTACTTTTAATTACTTGACATTAGGAAACCTTTCATTACAGGGAGGGGTGGTCACACACAGGAACCCATTTCCTAGAGAGGTGGTTGATGCCCCAAGGCTGTCAGGGTTTAAAAGGCATTTGGACAATGACTTTAATAATATGGTATAACTTTTGGGAGTGGTCGGGCAGTTGAACCAGCTAATTATTGTATGGCCCTTCCAACTGACCTCTTAATGACTAAAAATACTTGACAGAGTATTTTGTCCTCTCGGTGATGGTCATTCTCTTCAGGAAGTCACAGGAAAGCCATGAGGTTGGCTGTGCTTTAATAAGTATTCTATACTTCTGAGTTTCCTGAAGCTTGCTAGAGTGGGTAATGTGTAAAGTCCGTAAGATCAGAACATAAGTACTTCTGCGTATCAGCATTAGAGGCTGTAGCAAAACCCAGCCAACTAGGAATAGAAATCATACCTCTACCAAACTAACTTACTGTGGAATACTGCTGGTGGGGGTTTGGTTTTGTTTTCCCTAAGATTTTGAGAACCACTTCCCTTCGCATCTCAATAGCTCTGTTAATAGAGGAGTGTAAATCCCTCTTTTCTAATACTGTGGGTAAAAATGTGAAAGAACAAGATGTATAACTTTGGATCGTGACAGTGAATGGTTTGTGTTTGACACTTAAAATAATAGCTTGTGCTAGCTCATTTGTGTTGATGCCAGATCTGTCACTGGTGTCAGTAATAGCAAACATCTGGCTTCACAGAGTCATGGAATCTCAGGGATTAGATGGGACCTTGAAAGCTCATCCAGTCCAGTCTCCCTGCTGGAGCAGGAGCACCCATAGCAGGGCACACAGGTACATGTCCAGGCCAGTTTTTAGTATCTCCAGAGAAGGAGACTCCACAGCCTCCCTGGGCAGCCTGTTCCAGGTTCCCTCACCCATAAAGAAGTTTTTACTCATGGAAGTGGAACCTCCTCTGTTCCAGCTTGCACCCATTGCCCCATGTCCTATCATTGGATACCCCAGTACTGTTACTGATTCCAAGAAAGATACATACTAGGTATGTATCTTCCCTCCCCCTCCCAAGATGTATCAAATATTTCTACTGTAAATAATTGTATACCCAGGAATTTTGTCTTTTAAAACAGTGGAATGTGTTATATGTCAACTATAGTTTTAACTCTTTCAATACGTACTTGAACATTGTGCAGTAAGACTAAAGTATTGATAAATAATATTATGGATGCTGAGCATGTGGAACGCTGACGGATTGTCAGTGGATGCTTTGCTGGAAGGATCGTGTGGGTGAAGCTGTCCCAATGTGTATTTTCAAGCTGGTAGGCTTTAAGAGCAGCTGGACTTCTTCGGAATGTGATTCTGTAATAAAGACAAAGTAGCTAAAGCTGTGCAGAAGCTTGGAGGAGAAAATAATTGCAATACGATTTCATATCAAACTTGAGTATTCCTTTTCTTTAAGGACTTGCTGCTCCAGTGTAAAATATTTTGCTTATAGTGAGGTCACATGATGTTGATACTTGGAGACATTTATGGGAGTGTTTATCAGGTGCGAATGGAAGCAATTATTTGGGTGTTTCCTTCTCTCCTTCCACTTTATTTGCATCTGCAAGCACTGATAACTGTTTATCATCAAGGGGCTTGTATAGAGCTCCTTCGGTTTTGCTTAATATTTCTGAGATGGTTTTTCTCTGCTTTTTCCTACCTCCTATTACATCAGCTGTTCCTCTTAAAGGTGGTCAGAAGGGTTTTAAAGATTATTTCCCCCCTTGCAAAGGACTGTTGTGGTTTGGGCTGGGTTGGCCAATGATGAGACAGATGCTTTTTGCTGCCTCTGGCTCCGAGGAGAGAGAGAGAGTGAAAGATGTAAGTTTAGAACGAACTAAACTACTGTAATGAAATATTAATAATAAAATGAAAAGAAAATGATGAAATAGATTAAATAGGTACAAAACTGTATCAGGCTTCCAGGATGACATCACCAGCAGGCACTGGGGATGTCCCAGACTGGATTCAGTGACAGGTGGGAACTGGATTCTGGATCTGGAGTCAGGAACACACAGATTGAGATCAAAGGCAGATGCACGGTCAGGGTCTTCCTTGGATGTTGGCCGTTGAAGAGACTGACCTTTTGTCCCCTCAGCTTTTATGCTGAGCATGAGGCAGATGGGATGACTACCTCCTTGGTCAGTTTGGCTCATCTCTCCTGTCTGCTCCTCGCTGAGTGTGGGGCCCCCTTTTGCTTCTCAGTTTCTGACCCTCCAATGGGGCAAATAACAAAATGAGCTGACTTGGGTGTTTCAGAAATACATATAATCAAAAGCCTCTCTGCACACTATCCCTTGACATTAACCATAGGTCTTATCACTCTAAGAACAGTTTTCTGCACAACTGTTGATTTCAGAGAGTTAGAAGAGGCCTAGCCAATAAGTGACAGTTGATTCTGTTCTACTTCAAACCAGGCCAAGGACAAAGTCTAGTCTGTAAGGACATTGGAGATGGAAGGTCAGGATTGAACCTGTGTATCTTGAGATCAAGCTATACACAGACTTCAGTTTGACTATGGAAGTGCTTGAGCTGCGTATTGCCTTGCTTACCTTGCTTTCTAAAGGGACTATTCATAATCCATGAAGAAAAATAAATTCCTTGGCAAGGAGAAATAATTAGGATAGGTTCTTGAACTGGAAGACGGTAAGTGATGGTTTGTACACCGTATCAAGCTTTGCTTACATACACCTGCTCTGTGCTAACTGTAGTGTATCACTTGAGTAACGTGTATGTACAAGCAGTGTGAAAAAATAATCTTTTGAGTATTCTTGAATTCCTTGGTTTTGCACAAAACTACTTGAAGTTGTCTTATGGTGGTTGAACTGCTTTATTTTAGAGAACATTAGAGGACACAGTAGGAACAGCTGTGTAGTGATTTCAATAACTCTTGACATTAACTGCAAACAAGATGAGGAAAGAAAATATAAACATTTCATTCAGTCATAGCAAGGAGAGGTTTAAATGTATAATGAACAAAAGGAATTTTGGTCATAACTCTACTACCAGTCAGGGATGAGGAAGCTTTCATGCAAACCAGACAAGCATTTGGTGTTTAGGTTAGATAATGCTGGATGGTAAATTACCAAATAATACAAATACAGAACTGGATTTGTATTTACATTGTATCTGCAGTGTATGCATTTGTGGGTGAAATATCATAAGCTTGAGCTGTATTTGCTAAACAGGTCAAAATACATATTTTGCCCTCATCTTCAGTCTGCTGATGGAGGAGCTTGCAGCTGCTAAAGTCAGGGAGACTGAAGGATATTTTTTCTTTTTTCTCCCTTTAGAGGAGGGCTTAAAAAAAGTGACATTCATATGGCCTGTCCAGACTAATGTTACACCAAAAATTAAGGAGCTGATTGATGCATTACATTCTTTCCATCCTTCACTTTTTGGTGTTAATGATAGAACACCCTTTAAGACATGATTTGAAGAACAGGAGGCTTCTTTGGTAACTGTAAAATACCAGCCCTCTACTCAACTGTAACAGGGGTAGGAGAAGGGCACTTTCAAAATGAGCACAGTGCAGCTAGCCTGAAGAGAGTAATTGACTTAAGTCTGTACTAATTGTGGGACTGGCTTCAGTTTTCTCTAAGGGTCTCCAGATAAAGTAAATCCTGCTTGTAAAGTTTTGAGAGACTTCTGTTCTGGTGGTTTTCAGAGATGTGAAATTAAAAGTTGACAGTTCTGTAACTAGTTCATTTGTCCATTATGTGCTAAAATGATGTGCAGCTTTAGATGTCTGTTTAGACTGTATAAAATGGAGGAATTGGTACATGTGCTTTTCAGAGCTGGAATTCATGGGATAAGTAGGATCAACATAATCTTTGACTGCTGTTACCAAAAAAGCAAAATTACTTTCAGCTTGGTGAGTGGTAAGTTGGTGTTGCATCTGCTCATCTGTAGCAGCTTGGCCAGAACCCGTAACAAAGTCGGGGAAGGGTTGGGAGGCTGACTTGCAGTCTGAGGAATGGTGTGGTACTGGAGATGTCTGGGCTGTTTAACCTGCTTTTGTCAGTAATAAATGGAATGGGAAAGATGAGTGCTGTACTAACTCTGGCGTAAGAAGCAGTGGTACCCAGTAAACTCAGCTGGAGTTGAACTAGACAAAGCTTGTGCTGATGGTAATACACAAATGGAATGTTACTTTCCTACTGGAACTATGGAGGTTCAAAGGTTTTCCTGCTGTGCCAGAGTTGTTTTTTTTCCAAGGTGGAGTGTAGGTTTGGATGAGCTGAACAGTTGGGTGGCCTACGTTCAGAAACACCTACATCTGGCATTGAGGAGAAGAGGGCTGCCAGGCACATCAACAGGAGGGGCGCTGAAGAAGCTCTTGCAGTGCTGCAGTGCACTTCAGTTGCTGAAATAACTGAAGGACACGTCTAGTGGATTGCACCCCTCAATGCTCAGTAACATTGTTCAGGAAACTGCAATTTAATTTTTTTCCTAGTTAAGGCTTTTCATAATTAATCTTCTAAAACAGTAGTAAGGGAGAAGCGGAGTACCTGAGGGCTTTGTACAGGTGCTTTAGGAAGCTTAACTGGAAAGTAAGTCTAATGGTCAGTGATTCCAGCAAGGGCCTGGAAGTGATGCAGTTGCGTTCTACTTAGACAAGGTTTCCTGTTTCACTGATAATGCCAGTTTCCAAAGCTTTTCCACAGTACTTTTGTGGAACTCAAAGTTGAAACAAGATACAATGTCTGTGTTCTTTGGTATTTCAGCAACTTTATTCAAGCTTAACATATCTTAAAAAAAAAAAGCTATTGTAGATGTTTCTTCTGACCCTTTCAAGATGTTCATGGAGTCTAGTATTGATCTTGTAGCTCATTAACATACCATGTTCAACACAAATCCACTTAGATTTGAATTACTCCCACAGAGTTATCTAGTCCTTCTCTTATAAATGGAACTTACTCTACAATATAGGTCAGATAGTAATGTATTCAAATTAAATCATTAATTCTATTTCTCATGCTAGCTCCTAGAGTGTATTACCTGAACTGTAATAGCAGTCTTGTGGTGGTGTAAAGTTTGTAGAGTGAGCTGAAGAGACTGGAAAGGAAGAAACAGAAGCTTTCAGGATGGTAAATCTTTGCTAAATAGCTGGAAAAGCAGACTTTGTATCTGGATTAGGGTTTTTTCAAGTCTGTTCTGGTGTGTCAACCTCAGTTTCTGCTGGAAACAGTGGTATCTCAAGCATTTCATGTGGACTCTTTACATGCAACTGACTTAAAGCAGTTACAGTTGTGGAGACTTCCAGTGATGGTTTCACTGCCCTGGTAGCAAGTGGAGCTCCTGTCTCTTGTGCACTTCCACGATGGCATTAGTGTTTTGTCTTTAAAAACTGTGCATGGGTTTTGGAATGAAATCATCTAGGGTAGTGGCAGTGGGCTTTCTGGGGAGATGAGGTGAAACCTGTTGGCTCTGCCATTAAATTTTCACTCAGTATGATAAATCTGTTCCCTTTCTTCCCCCAGTAGCAAATAAACCATGGTAAACTGGCATTTACACTGAACTGAGAGGAGCTAAGTGAAGAGAAAGAAATGCTCAGGAAACAATTTCAGGAGCATCTGTACAAGATGATGAAACATTTAAAGGTTCTAGCTTTCCTTTGGGGGAAAATAATTCGTGTTCTGCCTTTTTCTCTCCCCCTCCCCCCCTTAAAATCAGCCATCATGATCTTGTTGTGGGTTTGTTCGTATCGATGTGGGCATTCTGAGTGTCTTCCGTTTGGGAATTACCTGCTCAGTCTTCAGTACAAGATATGACTGGCAAGGCCTTGCCACACTCAAATGTTGGCTCCTCATAGTTGTTTGGTTTGGGTTTTTTTTTTTTTTAATCACAAAAAAATTTGAAGTTAAAATAAATGGGTTTCAGTCTTAGTGGGTGTTTTGGAATGTTTTGCTTGCATTAACGAGTCAGATATTTTGACAATTCAGGAGAGCTGTAGTGATTAAATAATTTGAGGGGGCGAAGCTTTCTGGGGAGACCTCAGCTGAAGAAATTAAACTCTAACAGAACCTCACCAAAGTTTGTCACCCTGTGTAAGAACAAAAGTGAGGGCTCCAGATTTTATCAGAAACATAAAGCCATTGAGTTGGTGGAAGCTAAATCAAGCACAGACTCGAAATAAGATTTCAGTATATACTAAAAGTGAAAAATGTGTGTTTTAAAGATTTTTGTAGACGTTATTCCGTCTCTATAGCTTTCCAATGGAGGTTGGACTACAGAGTGATTTGAAAATACTCTAAGAGCAAGGAAGTGTGTGGCCTGCTCTCATATAGCATACCCAACTGCATAGTAGTCTGTTACGGTCTTTGTTTTCAGTTGCCAAAATTATAACCAGGTAAGAGCCATTTACCTCTTCAGGGGTGGAACCTTACAGGCTACTCATACAAATAACAACCCCAGTTTTTCCGTGTGGAAGCCCTAGTACTAACAGCAGGAAGTGTAAAAGACTTACCAGGGTATACAGTACGGTTGGCTGCAGTGTCTCTGCTGTCGTGGTTTCTACTGCAATGTACTTCCTTTCCCAGGAGCTTCACATGTTCAAAGTACGATGGGATTGCTGAAAAGCTTTTTAAGTGTCCTCTTCCTTTTTAGGTTTTTGTTGGTAAGATTCCCCGAGACTTGTATGAAGATGAGTTGGTACCACTCTTCGAGAAAGCTGGCCCAATTTGGGATCTGCGCCTCATGATGGATCCCCTTTCTGGTCAAAACAGAGGTTATGCTTTCATTACCTTTTGTAGTAAAGATGCAGCGCAGGAAGCAGTCAAATTGGTGAGTAACTGATTTTGGGACTGGAAAAGATATTCTAGACTGCAGACATGTTGTTAATCTCCCAGATAATGATGTCTTAGAAGTGTTTGATTGAAGCATCCATTGAGAGTCTCAAAACTTTACTCTCTTCAGAATTGCCTCCTGATTTGATTTAGTGTATACAAATGTTCTGCTTCAAGGACTGTAATCTGCTATACCTTGCTGCAATCTGCTGGAAGTACCTGGGTGATCACAGGGAGAGCTTACTTGATTACAACTGGAAAATATTATTTCTTTAAGCTTTGTTATGTTTAAGTTTTATTGCCCCTTCCTGTTGCAGGGAGCTAAGTAGAGATGCTTTGTTCTGCTGCTGTGGAGGAGGTCTCTGACTCTGTTCTTTCTGGTGTGCAGAGGTCTCTATCTCCAGCTGCAGTCCTGCAGTGAGCACGCTGGCTCAGCTGAGGGTACGGAGTTAATGTGGGAGATGGCAGCCTGGCTGGGGCCCTGGCTCCTTTGGCTTTGCCTCTGTCTGAGAGGAGGAAGTAGAATTGGACACACCTATGTCTGTCCCAAGGTTTTGGATATATGGCTGTGAAATACTACTTGTATTTTGAACCAAACCAGGTGAAATGCTTCACCTCATTTGCCTCAACTGATCCTGCATGAAGAGGGGAGGGGAAGACCTAAACATTTAGTTAAGCTGGGGGGGGGGGACAGACACAACACACCAAACCCTGAAACCTAGAGAAACTTGAAGTGATTCTGTTGTGTTCTAAAGGCTTCAGAAAAAGTCATTGCCTAGGTGTTCTGGTGCTTGTTCCCTCAAATGTTCTCCTGTCATTAGAAAGTTGCAGTTGTTAGGTTAGGCTTTTCCAGGGTTAGGAATTGTACATCCCTGCTTAGGCTGTTTTTCCTTTCTAGAACCTCCTGGGATGTTTCCTGAAATTGATGCACAAAGCACTTATTTTGCAATTGGCTGCTTTTGGGTTTCTGTGTTAAAGGTGGTGGATGTGAGTTACTGTCACATATGAAGGGAAAAACGTATTGAAACTTTTTCTTTTAACCAATTTGAAGGTGCTCAGAGGTTTCTCCAATTCTTTACTAATTGAGTGAGGTAAAAAGGAAGATTCTGAAGTGGCAGGAGATGTAGCAAGCCATGTGCTACTGATGGAAGACTGGCCTCCATACCCTGGATATTTCACCAAAGGAGTGAATTTCTGTGACTATATCCCCAAGCCCTGTATCTGGCTTGCCTTCTCCCTACCTCCTGCACCCTAACATTATCCCGTGATGGGGTGAGGCTTGTATGTAGGAGTATTTTCCACAGATGACCGCAGAACAGGAGAATGGGGCAGACACATGCTGTGTTTTGGAGTTAGGCCTTGATAGCACAGTGAGGTTCTTTCAGAAAACCAACGTGAAATTTTGAAGTCTTAGTTTTGCTACACTGGGTGGGCCTTCTGCTTGTGTTTGCAGGTACTAGTGGGAATGGGATTGGTTGTAGGTAAAATGACTTGGTAAGGTAAAATGTAGTTTGAAAAGCAAATTCAGATTGTTCCTGGCACTGGAACACGTAGTTTTGTTGTGTTCTGAATCACTGTTGTATGTGAAGCAACATTCTGAGGGGGTTTTGCCTTCCTTAAAGGGGTCTTGTTAGAATAGCCTGTGGTACCTGCATGTTGCTCTAGTTACTCTGGATATGAAGGCTATTGGAGGTATTGTTCTGCCATCTGTATGGCTGTGTTACAGCTAGGGTAAAAATAGCTGAAAACTTGCTTTTAAAGAATTGAGTTTCAGACGCTGGCTGAGGAACAAGTATCCATCCCCTTAGCTCGTGTTTGAATAGTCTACCAAAACCAAAGATGATGCCTGTCTGAATTCTTTCTCTTTATTTCTTTAAGGTTGAATTCTTGTACCTTGAAAGAGCTCTCGGGTGTTAGTGTTGTAATCTGACTGGGTAAAAGCATGAGGCAGTGAGCTAAACAGTTTTTCTTTTGATGGGAAGGTTTAAAACAACAGGAAAATGTCTAGACTTCCAGCATTTACAGGGTTAAACGAGGTCCCTGTGGTGGGTACAAGGTCTCATGCTGATTTCGGACTTTTGAGTATCTCGCATCAAAGATGCTCAGTGTTTAAAAGCTGCCTAAGCAGAAGAACTCATGATATAATGCTGTGTAATAATGATCATTAGCAATCTATAATGCTTAATTATAGCAGCATTGGCTGACACTTGGTCCCAGCACAGGAAGCGCTCACCAGTTGTCTAGAGGGACAGACAGTGGGTTTCTGCATTCACGCTGTATACTCTGTATCTGCTCCACCTTGTTCCTTGTACACTGGTTTCTTTGTAGCTTCAGCAGAACCTCCAAAGTTTCTGTGGAAAACCTAAGCTTGGCAATATTCTTCCAAGTGAACACTGACCCCAGTGCTGCAGTTCTGCTAATTCTCTTGCAGTATGAATTCAGTATGCTATGTATAAAAGTAGATCATGAAGAAAATAGCTGACTTGAAGATTTTGGAAATCTTATCCATGTTATTGTGAATAAAGGAAATGAATAGCTTTTTATTTTCTCAGTGTGACAACTACGAAATCCGTCCTGGGAAGCACCTCGGAGTATGCATCTCTGTGGCAAACAACAGGTTATTTGTTGGGTCAATTCCAAAGAACAAGACTAAGGAAAACATATTGGAAGAGTTCAGTAAAGTCACAGGTAAGACCTTAAGGAGTTTGTCACACTGATCCCAAACCTCCCTTCAGTCTGTTTTACAGGTCTAGTTGTTTGATGGACGTGTTCAGATATCACTTAAGTTACTTCCAGGTTGGATTCCAGGTTTATTCCTGGTAGAAATTTTGTGTATCGGATATAATTTATGGTAGAATGTGAAGGGACTAGTGTCTGTTTTGCTGATTGTTAAATACATGATCTTGTAGGTTTAGATTTGAGATGGAAACAGCACAAATGAACTCCAAAAAGGTGAAGGTCTAATTCTGTTATTCCTAGCTTCCTGGTGAGGGCTCTGTATTTGTAACTGGAACTATGGTAGATTTTTGCTGTCACAATGAAGTTTTTTAGGGAGCCTCAAACAAACGTATAGTTGGGGAATGATGGGGAGGAGGGAATACCAAATCAGTTCAGAGGGAATGTTATTGTAGGAACAGTGACAGGTTAACTTCTGTCCCAGTTCTTCAGTGTTGTTCCCCAGTATATGCAGCAAGCAGGAGGAAAAGTCAGCTCATCACTGGAAGGATGCTCCTGATCCATAGATGAGACTGAAGTCTTGATCACTGCTCTTGTTCCTGTAGGAGAGCTTTAACCTACTGATGCTTTTTTTGGATTGCTATTTATACAGACTTCACGAAAATGGTGAAAGCAGAAAGAGAATATTCATTTAGTTCTCTCCTCTTTTTGGAGAGATGTGGAAGAAATGATCTCCAGCTTACCCTGGAGGCGGGGAGATGCCATGTGTTAATGCTGACTGCGTTTCAGAAATGTCAAAAATAATACAGGAAACTTGAACTGTGTGAACTGTTAACCTTGGTGTTTTACAGGGCCTGGTTTTGAGGTAAGTTTGTTCTGGAGAATATCACCTGCTACATGACCTGTTTCTGGGAAAACAGGATGGATATTTTCTATGTCTTTTGCTTTTTTTTTTGTCCTCCCTCTATATTAAATTCAAGGCTGTGTATTATAAAAAAAGTGAAGGAATTTTAGAATAGACTAGACTTTTTTTTCCTTCCTTTTGAAGTTTGATACTAAAGACCTATTTTTCAGAGGGTTTGGTGGATGTAATCTTGTATCATCAACCTGATGATAAAAAGAAGAATCGAGGATTCTGCTTCTTGGAGTATGAGGATCACAAGTCAGCAGCACAAGCTCGCCGACGCCTGATGAGCGGGAAAGTAAAAGTCTGGGGAAATGTTGTGACAGTGGAATGGGCTGATCCAGTAGAGGAACCTGACCCAGAAGTCATGGCAAAGGCAAGTAAAAACTGAACTGGGTGCTTTGGTGCTTTGGGAGGAATTTATTCATGCCACAGTGATAATGTGTTGCAGCTCAGCAATGCTAATTTTGAGGCACAAAAAGCAACTGGGAGGTGTTTTCATAGGAAGCCATGCGAACCGGCATGCTCTGAGCGCTGCATGTTAGTTGCCTGTGTACCATGTTAGGGCCATACTGTTGTATTGGGCTATTGCAGATAATGGGAAGCGGGCACAAACTGGAACATGGGAAACTCCATCTCACCCTGAGGAAAAACCTCTTTCCTGGCAGAGGCTGCCCAGAGAGGTGGTAGAGCCTCCTTCTCTGGAGGCACTCAAACCTGCCTGGACACAATCCTGTGGGCCTGCTGTGGGTGACCCTGCTCAGGCAGGGGGTTGGACTTGAGTGATCTCCAGAGGTCCCTTTCCCCCCTGCCAGCCTGGGATCCTGTTCACATTTAAACTGCTAAAGTACAGGGTTATCCTGCTGGATGGGCACATCAGTCTGTTCATTGTATGCTTCTGCTGATACTGAATACTAGTGGGTATTTTGTAAAACTGTTTGTCAGAGTGAGATGAAGGTAAAATTCAGTGTAAGTGCTGGTGAGCTCTTCCTCCCTGTGTTTGGGACAACTCTTTGCTGCTCTTGAGTTTTATTACTAAAATGCTACTGGGATTTGTAGAATCCCAGAGGCAGAAAATCAAAAGTTGGGTGCTCTTCTGGTTGTGGAAGAAAACGGTGGAAGGAGAGAAGCTGTAGAAGCTTCATACAGGTATCTATCTTTTTCTTTTTTTTCTTTTTTAAACAGGTACAGAACTTGGGCTATCCAAACCTTCTTACTGCAGAGGAGGGAACAATACCTTACTTTCCTTTCACGTTTAACAGCTAAAGAGTACAGCTTGCTTTCGTTTCTTTCACCAGGTGAAAGTCTTATTTGTAAGAAACTTGGCCACTACTGTGACGGAAGAAATTCTTGAGAAATCCTTTTCTGAATTTGGGAAGCTGGAAAGAGTGAAGAAGTTGAAGGATTATGCTTTTGTTCATTTTGAGGACAGAGGTGCAGCAGTGAAGGTAGGTTGGTGATTCTTTCCTAGCTGATGGGAGCGATGCTGTTAATGTCAGTAAATATCTAGATGAGACAACTTGTAGAGCCTATCTAGTAAGGTTCCCATGGTGAGAATTTTAACACTAATAATTTTATGATTTCAGTCACTAGGAGGATGTGAAACTTGCAAAGGGCAAAACTGTAGCAAGTTAACAAGTAGAGTGTAAATGGTGTATAGACCCGTGCAGGAGAGCTTGGAGAAGGGGGGTGGAGGGGGAAAGATGAACCTGGGCAGGTTTTCTGAGGAAACGCTGACATTAAACCCTGTTTAATGGCTGTGTAGATCTGCAGTCACAGAAGTATTGACTAGAAATTACAAGGTGGTAATAAAAGCCTGGAGAAGAATGGCACTGGCAACTCCTGTAGTGCATTGCCTATTTTTAACTCCTCGTTTATCCCTAGAAGATTTCTCCTGTCTGACTTCTTAGACACTGGAGGTCATTGCTTCAAGCATCAAAGATGTTGTCCTCTTTATCTAAGAGCAGTTGGGAAGGTCATTAATCTCTGCTGTTTGTACTTCAGTACATGGAATTCTATAGAAATTATTTGGTCTGTTTTTTAAATCCATAGTTTGAGGGGGAAGGGAAGGAGGGGAAGAAGGTTTGCACCTGGGAGTTTTGAGCCAAGTATACTGTATGTGGCTACAAAGTCAGTTCAGAGGCTCTATACTCAATGTTACTAAGCATTTTATAACCATTTAATAGCTTATAATTTTCCTGCCCACCAAAACAGGGTTTAGAATACTACTGAGTTTGGCTTTAGGAGGAATGTCGCTCGTATTCAATGAAGTTGAAGACAGTTTGGATAGGTTTAGATCATGTCTTGAGAGGGTAAGAGATTGTTGACCTGGAAAGGGTGAGTCAGCAATACCTCCTGAGATGCTTCATTGTAGTATGTCTTTAAACACTCTTCAGTTCCTCCCCAGGAGACCTTACTTCTAAATGCTGTTAGATTTGAGCAACTGAAACTTGTAGTAGGTGAGAAAAGGCAGATCAAATGTATGGCAGCAGAGCATCCCTGTTTCTCTGTTGCTGCTCTTCTCTGAAAGAAGGTGGAACACTGCCACTTCTGCCCCATGTGACTCAGTTATGGCCACTGAATTGGTTTATGAATTCTATGAGAGATTTCTGTGTATGGATGTGTGTTGGTTTTTTGATGAAAGCATTATTATAATAACACATGGAATTGACTTACTGATTCCAGTGTCTACTTATTTTCATATCTTCTTTGAAAGAAGTTGCCATGATACCTAATGTTTTTGAAGCCTGTTGCTGAGCAGAGCTGTAAAGTCTTTGGTAACACAAATGTTAATGTCCAGAAATGTGAAGTGCAAAGCAGGTAACTTCACCTAAAGAGCTGGGGGATACTTTTGTGTGTATATCAAGTTCTCTTTGTGCATACATTTGATAATTTGCTTTTCTGAAGGATTCTTGCCCCACTCAATGAGATCATGAAGTTTCAACAATTTTTTTCCTCTAAACTGCCCCTGAGGACACAACCTTGGGTTCCTGGGAGGCACTCAGGGAGCACATTGTTAGAAGCTGGGAAGCCCAAACATACAAACTCTTGTATGCATGTGCTTTACCTGACAAAGCTCAAAAGAGCAGTGAGTGTTGCTGTCAGTGTATTGCTGATATTTCTAGCAGATAGAGAACCATAAAAGTGGTGGTGGTATGTCTGATTTATTTATTTTTTAAATAAAGTTTGATAAGTTTTAATCCCATTCTTCTATATTACTGTAAAGAGTATTTTTTTAAATGCTGCTTCACTGTAACTGGTGAATAAGGTGGAGCTTGGAAGAATAACGTGTCACATTCTCTATTTAAGTAACACAGAAGCAAAGCACATGGCGTAGCTCTGCCTGGAGCAGCCCAATCGTCTGGTTTCTGTCAGTAAGTTTTAGACTTCTTTTGAAAGGAATAAAGTTTTTAGCCGTTTCTCTTCTAATTTTTGTACAGGCTATGAATGAAATGAATGGGAAAGAGATAGAAGGGGAAGAAATTGAAATAGTGTTAGCAAAGCCACCGGATAAGAAAAGGAAAGAACGTCAGGCTGCCAGACAGGCCTCCAGAAGTACTGCGTGAGTGTTCCTTCTTGTACTACTGTGTTAGTGCAGAGTCAATCTGCTGTGAAACAGGAGTTAGTTGAGAAGAACCTGAACGAGTTTTTCTTTTCTTTTCTCAATGTTTTGCATTGCTAATCAACAAGGGGAAATGTATACTTGGGTTTGGGAGACTTGAAGATGAATAATTACATGTTTCTTTTTCTTAATAGGTATGAAGACTATTATTACTACCCTCCACCTCGCATGCCACCTCCTATTAGAGGCAGAGGCCGTGGAGGGAGAGGTGGATATGGCTATCCCCCAGATTACTATGGCTATGAAGATTATTATGATGATTATTACGGTTATGACTATCATGACTACCGTGGTGGCTATGAAGATCCCTATTACGGCTATGATGATGGCTATGCTATAAGAGGAAGAGGAGGAGGAGGAAGGGGTGGGAGAGGTGCCCCTCCACCACCTAGGGGGCGGGGAGCACCACCACCAAGAGGTAGAGCTGGCTATTCACAGAGGGGGGCACCCATGGGACCGCCGAGAGGAGCCAGGGGTGGGAGAGGGGGTCCTGCACAGCAGCAGAGAGGACGCGGTGCTCGTGGAGCCAGGGGCAACCGTGGGGGCAACGTAGGAGGCAAGAGAAAGGCAGATGGGTACAACCAACCTGATTCCAAGCGCCGTCAGACCAACAACCAGCAGAACTGGGGCTCCCAACCCATCGCTCAGCAGCCGCTCCAGCAAGGTGGTGACTATGCCGGTAACTATGGTTACAATAATGACAACCAGGAATTTTATCAGGATACTTATGGGCAACAGTGGAAGTAGACAAGTGAGGAGGGATTGAGAATATTGGAAACATAGAATTGGCTGTAGCTCTACATCCTTCAAAACAAAATTGGCTTAATGTTTCATCCTTCAGTAGCGATTGGCTGCCATTTGTATTGGGCTGAAGAATCACTCTATTGTGTATATACTCGAGTCTCTTAGTTTTCTTTTTTCATAAATGCACTTGGACATTACTGGGCTTGCAGAATTCCTGAACTCCACATGGGGTTTCAATGCTTTTATCATTTTAGGCTTCATTTTAGCAGTTTAAAAGCAGGAATGGCACACTGTTCAATCATGATTTTGCAGAACCTCTGGTTTTGGACAGCTTTTTTTGGTTTTTTTTTTTTTTTTTTTTTTTTTTGATTTGGGATAGACTACATAGGAGTATGCTGTACATAAAAGTAAAAGCTAGTGCTTTGTCTTAGTAGTTTTAAGAAATTACAACAAATTAAGTTTTCTTGTATTGAAAATAACATGATTGTATGTTTTGCATTCCTAGAAGTAGGTTAACTGTGTTTTTAAATTGTTATAACTTCACACCTTTTTGAAAATCTGCCCTACAAAATTTGTTTGGCTTAAAACGTCAAAGCCGTGGCAATTTGTTCCTTGATGTGATTGTATTTCCAATTTCTTGTTCATGTAAGATTTCAATAAAACTCAAAAATCTATTCAAAACATTACCTATTTCAAATTCAATTGTGTCCTAAAACATTATTTCATTGGTAATTCTTGCGAAAAGCATTGTTTTCAAAGTATAACTGCCTATGTGAGTGATCAAATTCATGCAAAATTTCTCGTGCTTGCCAACCTGTAGCACTGCGGACATCAGACTGCAGACTAGGAGAAATGGCAGACAGCCCGAAGGGCACTCTCTGTTTAACTGCTGTTCAGTAACCTACCAGCATCTAATTTTGAAACTTCTTTTAAAAAGTGTTGAAATGTATCCAAACATTGATGGAGATCTCGTTTAGATACAATCTTCTAACATAATATGGAGAAGGAAGCAGAGCCTACAATGGTGTTAATTTTGTTCCTTTTAATTATGTGCCATGGGGTCCCTCTAGGGGCTGTTCCGTTAGGATCCAGCCATAGTGTGTTACTCAGTGTGCAGACAGAGGGAAGTGGTTTTGATCAAGCATCGTAGTCTAATTTAAGATCAGATTTGACTAGGGATGAGAATTACGTATTAAGTTCTGTGGCACAGGAAGCTAACTTCTTGCTACAGGTAACACAAACATACTGGCTGTATTCTGCTTGTTTCTGTCGTGACATTTTAATTTGATGTTCTGCCATGATGAACAATTTGCCTTTAGAATTCTCATGCCTTGTAATAAGGCTGTTTAAAAAAAAATCCCAGTATCTTTTAGGGGCATTACTAGCTATGTTATTTTGGGGTTTTATGTGTTGCTTTGACTCTTGTCTTGGACATTTCCAGATGTCAGTTTTAACTGGCAAGTCATGACATTGCTCTTCTGTTGCATCTGAGCCATTCTGTGCCCCAATGAAGAACATTTGCTTCTCAAGAGAGAAACAAACGGATTTAAACTTTCTCTAAAGAAAACTATTGCTGGAGCTCTAAATATCCAAATCAAGCACCTTGCTCATACTTGATTTACAGCATTCTAAACAGACTATTGAGGAAGTTAAACTTCAGTGGTCATACTCCTCCCTTTGTCTTCTATTCCTGTCTGGTGTCTCTCAAGTGTATGTTGTCAGGATGTGAACAGAAAGGTGAACCTCCCCACGCTTTACTCCTGTGGGTCTGGTAGATCACTGCATGGTGTGAGTTTTGACCTGAAGGGAGAACGATTCCCACAAACGGGTTTGCCCCTGTGTCAGGCTCCTGCTGTCAAATTTTCAAATACAATTGGTCATAAACAATATAAAGTGCTTTCCAAAATTAGTGCTTAGTGTGTTAAAGCCCTTTTTGGCTTTTGGGTTTTTAACTTCATACAGCTAATGGGGCCAAATCCTGCCCTCTCTGTTCCTTACTCCAGCAGTAAGGTTCGAGAGGCAGTGCCTGAGCATATGTTTCAGACTTTGGCTTGTGGTGGGGATCTGGCTGGTAATTTTGTTCTAATAGAAGGGTGTGCTGTCCTGTCAGTGTGACCTCTTAGGAACTGTATAGCCTTTCTCGTGCTGAGCAGAACCCTGTAGTCCCAATGCCTATTTGCTTCTCAGTCATGGTTGTAAAGGGGATCTCGTACAAGGGAGCCTGATTGGAATCAGATGTAAAGTGCTCTGTGTCCTGGAAGAAGGCCAGTGTTGACGTACTGCACGTTGCAGGTGTTAGCCCGAGAGAGGTGAAGTGCCAGTGCATGCTTACGGGGGGTGTGGGGAGGAAGTGAGACACTTCAAGTGCAGTGCTTAAAAAAGCTTCTAAGGAACAAAAATGTTAAAATTGTCTTCCTTGAGGATTGTAAAGTTGCATCCTGTATTTATTTCTGCTTAATTTGCCATTTATCCTAATATTTTTATTGAAAATGAAGCGAGCTATAAATTTCTAGAATTGAAAATTAAAGTCAGTAAAAGTTCATATTTATACGTACCAAGTACTTTGATTTACATGATTTGTGGATTCTCAGATTCACTATTGAAATTTGCAGCAGTGCTGAATTCTTACATTCTGCAGCTTACTCGAGTAGTGGTGTATGCTGAACTTGAACTAAAAATGACTGAAAAACTACTGAACAAAGATACTGTAGCACAGTGGAGGAGTACACCGTGCCTGATGACATACTCAAGGGAAGAACTTTCACTAGCTCCTCAGCACAATTTTCATACATAATCAAAACAAAATAAATTTAAAAGTACTCTTGTGCATCTGTTCTGATTGTTTCTTCAGTCTAACAGTAAAAAAAACACTCTCCTAGAATATGCTGAAAATGGATTTCAATTTGCAAAGCAGTATTAAGCTTTTATGAGTGTCCTGCTGGCATTGGAGGAGGAGCCATGAAATGGGATCTTAATAATCATTTGATCACTCATTTATAGCAGTTGCTTAAATGTCTGTATTGATAAGGTGTATCACTTACAAATAAGAAGCAGGTTGTGAGATTCCTAGAAATTCCAAAATGGAAAAGATTTTTACAGCTATTGTTCCTAGAGACCTATATTCACGTTATTAGCAAAATTAGTTCACTCAAGTTTTAATTTCACTAATTCATTAAACAGTCTGCATTTTTTCAAAGCATTACAAGATTTAATTTTTTGTAGTACTTGTTTACTCCCAGGACTCAGCTTCTGTAGTCTGGTTGTTAGAATGACAACTACAGTGCTTAAACCTTTTCAAAACTTTGGTGGCTCTGTAAAAACCTGGCCACTTTTTCTCCCCTCTGCATTTGGAGGCGAAGCCCATTAGTGTGTTTTGAACTACACAGAAAAGAGTACAGAAGGCACTCTTATTATAAGGCTAGCAGAAAAATAAAGGTGAAGCATTGAGGAAAAAGAACACGTTACGCCTCTCAGTAGAACGTGTTTGGCACCTAGGTCTGTCTGCCCTACTGCAGATGTTCTTATTTTCAGCAAGACTCGATTGTTAACCAAAAGTGATGGTGGCTCCCACATAGGACAGCAGGGACCCTCCCCTACAGGTCTTTGATCAGGCATGACTTGAGCTGGAGTATGTGTGTGATTAAGGATTCCTTGCACAGTGAACGTTTGCCAGATCAAATCCTGCCGTTCACGTGAGCTACTTCAGTAGAGCAGAGCCTTATAGAAAGAGTGTACCACGTTCTGTTCCCTGTTTTTTCTAAGGAAAAGAAAAGTTAGAGCTTCTGTTAACTTAGTTTGAACGAAGGTGTTGTAGTTTATTGGCTTGAAATGTCTTTTGAAACTGGTTGTGGAGCATACATTAGCTGATAAAATATGTGGCGTAGGAGAAAAAAAACTCTCAAAGTTTTGTCTCATCCAAACGAAATGGTCACGGTGGATCTGCAGCATTGGGTTATTGATCAGGAGCTGCTGAAATTCTAGAGCAGGAGAATCCCTCCGAAGACATGTTTTAACGAGTTGAAGGTTACCAGAAGCTCTGAAAGCCAGTTCAGAATATATTGCATCACATTTTCTGATGTCCAGAAATCTGCAAGTGTCAATTTTGTATTTTAACTCCTTCCTTTTACCTGACTATCAGGGAAGCGTGGTTGAGGCTGACCTGACATGTCATGATGTCGACTTGCTAGGTGGGGTTCGCAAGGGACATTAACCTTGGAGTTATCGGTAAGACAACTTTCTTTCTAATTTCCTTCAGTAAGATTAAAGGGCTGGGGTGGGAGGAGGGGGGAGCTGAGCTCCACACACCTGATGGCTGGAATGTTGTTGGAAATCTGCCATTACCATGGAGAGATTCCAGGCGCTGAAGGTAAAAGATGTAGCTTTGCCCTTGTCCGAGAGGAGCATGGCATAGGTTCCTGACACTGAAACCCATTCCAAAATAAAGATCACTTGCACTTCTAAAGAAATCCGGATGCAGTTTTAGGGCTGCTGGAGGCAGAAAAGGTTCTGAACACTTAAATCTCTGTAAATAGATCCAGGTGTGGGGTGGTGGGGTTCCCCACCATGAAAAAGCAAAGAACTTGCAGCACACTTCTTCAAATTCTAAGAATGCTGTTTAGAAATGTGTCCAAGTAGGTCTCTGTAAAATAATAAAATTTCATCTTGAAAATAACAACAAAAATCACATATGATGAGTTTGGATCATTTACCGATTGGACATGATAATGCTTAGAAGACATTGAGAGAATTGCCATTAAGCCAAGGGGCAGCTGTAGTTGCTCCCGTTATAAAACCACTGGATTTTAGTAATCACCGTTTTTATGGAGAGCGTGATGTGTTGGTTCTAGACAAACAAATGGTAGAAGCTGAAGAACAGATTTGGAAATCAGACTTTGAATTACTTGGACATGTTGAATCCTTCATGGCACCTGCTCATCTTGCACGTTTCCTCAGCCAGAAGCGTCCAGCCCTTCTTTTTCCTGACCCTGCGTTTGCGCTGTGCTTTGAAAGGAGCAGAGAAGTTGGAAAGAGCTTACTAGGCTGTAGGAGCATTCCAGGTTCAGTCACTCTTTATCGTGGGACTGAACAGCGTGCCAGTTCTGACACCTACTGCAGAAGTGTAACTGGTAAGTAGAGGTGTTTTGTAAGGCTTTTTCAGATGTGAAGTCTTTGCTTACTGCCAAACTTTGCTTGCCATACAGTGCTTTGAAAGCAGTTGTGATCACACAGAGTCATCAATGCCCTTTCACTTGCACAATCCTGAGTGGAATTCAGAGGGTCTGTTGGGATTCTCCCGGCTGCGCGGTCGGGTGGGACTGACTGGAGCAGCAGGACTTGCTGGCTGGGCTCAGCTGGGCTGGCTGGGCCGGGAAGGGGGTGACACAGTTTCGAAGGGAAAAAGCACCTGAGCAAATTGGCTGTTACGCATGTGGAGTCTGGAGGTGGCTGTAGGAATGCACGATGGGCTGTACTCCTTCCATAAAACAGAAGCATCAGTCTCTTATTGGTGAGGTTTATGACTAAAAAGTGTATTTCTGTGATTATAATCTACCAAATTGCATTAAATGTAAAAAAAAAAAGGGGGGGTGGGGTGGGAAGAAAGAGCTAGGAGCAGACCAAGCTTTAGTTCTGCCCTCCTTGCTGTAAGTACAGCTCCATGTTTTCCCTTCCTTTGCACCACTGAGGATGCAGTCTTGCTCATTAGTTTTGCTGTTGAGCTTCCTGCAGAGCTCGTGTAAGTGTAGTGTCTCTCTTTCAAAGCTTCACAGCAGCGAGGTGGTTGTACTCCCATTTTCACTGCAAGGGGTGGGTGCCCATTGCATCAGAACCTGGTTACCTGAGGTTATTCTGGAACACGTTCAGACACTAAAAGCTCAGTGTGCAGAAAATGCACACCTGACTCGAATTCAAGAGGAGATAGGGTGTAACAATTAATTCTGTGTGAGGAAAGAAAACCTAATTCTGGAAAGTGTTTAATTGTCTTAACCATGGATGATCTTTTCTCCTTTTAAATTCCCCTCTGTGCTGCTTTAACCTCTAGAGAAAAAGATGAAGTGAGGAGCTGCATAGGCTAAAAGTCCTGTGATTAAAAATAGCTGAAGTGCATAATTGAAGATAGTATCATAATGCACGTACTCAGGAGAACTGAATACGTGCTGCACGGGCGGTAATTGGATGTTTGTTTGCTTTGTAACCAGTTCCTGGATGCCAACTGCTTTCTGAAAGAGTTCTGTGAAGCATGTTCTTCAGAGCCATTTCAAACCCTGCTCCAAATAACCCGGTTTTTCCATTCAATATTTTGAACCAGTGAGTTTGAGAATTAGTGTAGCTAATACCAGCAAAAGCTGGTAGTGCCTACAGAGCAAACACCAAAAGGCCAAGAACACCGTGCAGTGTTTCATGTCTGTTTTATGGAGACCCAGGGACCTTGAGCTCCTCTGTGTGCATTTTCAGTCAAAATCAATTGCAATTACAACTTTTTCTCCTCCTTGTTCCGGGTGAGCTCTTTCCTCCCTTTTGCTCTGCTCGGTGCTGGGAGGAGCAGCACCAAGATGACAGGAGGGGAATTCTTCCTGCTCTGTCGTGTGTCCATGGGAGAGCAGTTACATTGAGCTTTGTTTTCATGCACATCTTCACTGAGTGACTGCTGCTCTGTAACGTGCAAAGACTGGAGCCAGTATGCAGCTACCCTGCAAGGATTTAATAAGCAGTTATGTTGAAATGCTACTCATCTCAACGTCCAAACTCTTCTGTTATCAGTCATTGGCACCTCCACTTACCCAGTAAAACCTAGAATGGAACATCAGTGACTTTTCCTTTAAGGTAGCGGGTCAAGCCTGTTAGTTCATGTTTTATTTATCACTTTATTTCCCCCTTGAACAACCAGTAAGAGTACCTGTTCTTAGGATATGAAATATGCATTCCAGTCTTCCCCATGTGTGCTGTTCTTTTCTGCTGGTTTCCTGCCTGTGCACAGTAGTACACTCAAGTATTTAGGTAGTTTCCAGTAAGAGGAGTAGCAAATGTGCTCTGCTTCATATTTTCTTCCTCCTCTGGAAAGAGGAGGGGTAGAAAACCCACAGAGATGAAAAAATCAGGAGCTGTGTGGGGTCCTACTCTTAATTAGAAGAAAAAAATCCTTTTCTCTGCCTCTTCTTCCAATCAAGTTCGTATTGAAGGTCTGGCCCTGATCTGGTACTTTGCAACAGATCTCAACCAGAGGGCTCTTCTGAGCTTGCTTCGAGTGGGAAGTGTCTTGGGAACTCAGCTGCTCTGATGGCTGGGATGCGTGTGAGGCAAGTTCTTTTTCAGTGTGAAAAAATAAATCACTCTGTTAAATAAAATCACATTCTTACATGTAGAGCAGATTTATTCTGTGGATGCTTTGGGCAGGTTCTAGGTTCTGCAGATCAAACCAGAGCAATCTTGTGAGGTGTCTGGGAACCCGCTGCTCAGCCGACCGGGCGACCGCGCAGGCTTTCCTCCCGAGGCCTGACCGAACTGACCTCAGTGCTCCATGATAGTGCCTGTATTATGCAGAAGAGGCTGCAGTATCTGTGTAAGGCACTAATCCACAAGTAAATATAGGGATTAACTTCTGCATTTGGTGCCCCTACGAGATCAGTGTTTCCTTTGGGCATGTAAGGAGCCTGGTGGGGCTCCTCTTGGGCAGGAGAGCTCTTTGCTGCAGTCGGGTGTTAGTGCATAGGCACTGCAGCTCGTTTCTTTTAGGGGCTGTGTATATTTGAAGGGGTGACTACTGTCACATCTGTGGTGAATTGCCTTAAACCAAACTAGTCCTAATTTTTACTTCTGAAACTCATTCTAATCCTGCTGTAGTTGCAACTTCTCTTTCTGCTTTGTTGTGAATGCCGTGTTGAGGAGCTAAAAGCAGACAGGTTAGCCTGTTCTCTGGCTTCTAGTAACGTTCTACCTCTGTTATAGAGAAGGTGGGATTATTTCTCATCTATCAACCTCTCTTTCCTGAGCTTCCTTCCATCAGGAGTACTTTCAAAAGTGTTGGTGTGAAAGAGCAGCACCTTTCAATGCTGAGGTGTGTGCAGGTTTTTGATACCAAGAAATTAGGTTAAACTAACTCAGAGAATCTCCAAGGTGAAAATGATTTAGCTGTGGTTTTCAAACCACTTAAGTAATTTCTGTTCTTTCTTACAGAAATTATTCCCTTAAGACGCTGGGTAAACAGTTGCTTGAGTTCATTGGCAAAACTGTAACAGCAGAGTCCTCAGCTTGCTATGGAAATCTTATATGGGCAGGACAAAGGCTTTTTCTCTTCCAAACAAGCTTTATTTTGAATACTGGTAGTAAAAACTGAAGGCACATAACCCAGTTTAGTTGATTTGTACAGTTTCTATGCACAAATCTGTTTTCCAGTTACATGATCAGTACCCAAAACTGCCTTCAGAAAGAGAGCAAACTGAGATTCTTACAACTTATAAAATGTCTTGGAGGACTTACTTGGGGTGAGGGAGAAGAGAGAGTAGGCTGTTGGGAAGAATCAGGCCCTCAGTTTTATCAGTGCTGGATAATATATAAAAGGTTGCTGCTTTTTTGGGTCTTTTCCAGCTTGAAAATGTAGCTGTTTACAAGAAGTTAGAGCTGCCGTGTCTTGGTTGGGTCAGATTTCTTAAATGGTGGCCTCAAACTCGGATCATTTTCCCAGTTAAATTAACATTTCGTGTTTGCAGGTCTTTAAAAAACTAAAACCAAACAACCAAAAAAACCTAAGCCCACAAAAGCCCAAAGCACCAAACAAGGAGAGCCAGCATGACCATGCCCACAGCACACTTGGTACTGGGGGGTCTTCCCCTTCTGTGCTGCGAAGAGCAGAGTGCTTTACCCAGGGGGTTCTGCAGGCTCTGCTCATGCAGCAGTTGGAGAACATGCAGGCAGCTGATCATTTTTCAGTTATTAATTATTGGCAAGGGTGGCTCTTGCCAATAATTGGGTGTCTCCTAATTATTGGTCAGACATAATTAGAGGTCTGACCAAAGTCAGACGTCAGACTTGTGGACCCTTGTGTGCAAAGTGTGCTGTGTACATCTCCAGGAAGAGTAAAAGGAGTAGGAATTGGTTTTGCTTTCTGCTTTTGCAAGCATGCCCAGCTTTCAGGTAGTTGATAACTTGTTTGTGCTGCGGGGAGGGTTCTGTCACCACGTCTGAAGTGCTGTTTCAGGAAGCTCAAAGTTGGAAGGCCTTTGGCAAGGTGTTTGTGCTGGGAATCCAAAGAGCTCCTACGGGGCTAAAAGTGAAGCCAGGAAGATGGTAGTTCACTGGAGCGCCTTAGCACTCCAAGTCACGGTCCATCATTAATGGGTCCTTAGCTAATGTAGGCACTGTTGTACTTGCACGCCCTGTCCTGCTTACTCCAGAGCGGAGCAGCCGCCTGCCTTTGCCTTCTCTTTCCCACCAGTTGTGGATTCAGTGTCAGCTTTTTGGTGGACACAACCTTAAAGATGACTCGTGAGCATTTCTGTCAGTTACTTGTTTTTCTACCCTGCCCATGTTCTTTCAGATGTAATTAAGGGGTTTACTACAAAAATCTTATCATAGCAATTAATAATTAGTTATCATACTAACTAATAGCTAGTCAGTCTCTTTTGCCATGCATTTTGTGTCAGACTTCTGTAGCTTTGATTTTTGAATTGCTGAACCTTGACAAAATGATAATATATTACATTAAGAAAGCTGTCTGTAGGCTTTTTGGCAGAGTATTACAGAGCTGCATGTGTAGATCAAAGGAAGAAATAACGTTGAAGAGGGAGACCTTAGTGTTGCTGGCTGGCAGAAATTCTCAGCTCCTTCTCCTTCAGGTTGAAGCTGTATTTGACCGTCAGTGCCCTTAAAATGAAGTGTGCTCCTCTTGCTGCTTGATACCAGTGGAAACACTGAATGTAAGGCTCCTGAGAAATGAGGATGCTTAAAGCCTGAATTTCAGTATTTGTGACTTCTCTTCTCTTCACTGTCCCTTCTTGGGTTGGATGTAGACCTCTGCTCGTCTGGCTCTGCAGGGGGAGAGGAGAGCGGGGGTACCCGCAGTGTCTTGGATCTGGGTAGCCACCAAGCTGCAGGGGCAGAGTCTGCATCTAGGTCAGAGGGTTAGTTTTTGTATGGACCTTGCTGTTTTTCAACTGAGTGTTTTGTATGGTATGTAAAGGTCAAAATACTGCAGGGTTTGTTTCTGTGGATTTCTTTGATAACTACATGAGCTATGAAACCTTGAGTTACTGATTTTATCAGCGTTTCAAGATGATGCATTTCACAGGAATGGAGACACCTACTTATTAGCTAATTTGGTATTTAATTTGCCCATTTTATACAAATACACATTCATTACTCCCTATGTCTGCAAAGCACTAAAACATGCATTTTCTTTAGTGTTCTTTGTAAACATTAAATATTTCACAGCTTGTTTCTTCCTGTGTCATTTCTCTCATGGTGGTCCATAGAACATGAACGTGTGCTTTTTCCCCTTCCCTTGTTGCTTCACTGACTCTTGGTTGTACAGTTCCGTAGCCTTTTCTCTCGTGTCAAACAGATGTTTTCAACCATGTCCCTTATGTGTGTGCTCAGAAAGGTGCGCAGCGTAGGTCATAAATCTGCTGGGGACTGCACCTTCCACCTTGCTGGAGGCTGTTCAGGTGTGAGGGGCACTGCCATGAGTGTAGGTCTTCTCTCTTTCCTTGGGATAGCTTCAAAAATCCTTTTAGCAACTGATCTGAGGTTTAGAACTGGGGAGCGTCAGATCAGTAGAAGTTCTGTCAGAGCTCTCATAGAAGTTGCTGAGAGATAAATGTGCAAGTACTTGAGTAGCTCAAAGGGATTTTTTTTCCCAGTAAGTAATAAGGTCTGTGTAGTGTGTTTATACACAAGGAAGAAAAACAGTGTGGTTGTCCAGCTGGCAGTGGCTTTGATTAGCATCACCGTTCCCTCAACCAAGAAATAGTAATAAGGTATTTTAAAATTAAATTTAAGAAATAAACTAAAAATCAGTGGTTTTGTTACATAGCACAACATTTAGAGTCCAAGCCCAGTAGGGGAATGGCCATCCTTCTCAGAGGCAATACTTACTCTTTAACCTTTACTCCTTTTCACTTACTTGAACTTTTGAAATTAATCCAGTGCTTTCTGTTCTCTGATTATATAAAAGCCATAAATTTGAGTGCTTTGGGATTGAGGTAAGATAACCTAGTTTTCCATGAAGACTTTTCCTGTAAGGTAGAGATTTTTGACAGGCTGAGGAAGAATCCTTATTTTTTGCTTGTCTTGTCTTGCTGGAAGTGACAAGTGTAACCAAGCACACGTGTCTGTAAAGGTGATCTCTTGAAGCATCAGGATTGCCCACCGAGCTGGGCTTCTTTCAGTGCCCTTTGTGTGAGGGCAAGGGCTGGAGGTGAATTAACTGGGAGTTTTCTACTCCCACTTCTTCAGAAAGACTAATCTTTAGAAAAATAGGGGAAAAAGGAAAGTTGTGTGTTAGACCAGTATAACCAGTCATCTGCACTAACAGTTTACTCTGTCTTCTGAAGGTCTCCTTGCAGTGAAGGGTGTAGTTTGTCTGAGAGGTATGTCAGTTGTTTGAGCTGGCTGGAACAAATGGTGTGTGTTTGAGTGCGCGCAAGTCCTTCTCGTGAACACAGCTGGGTTCACCCGTGTCTCGCCAGCAGTAGGAGACTTCCCATTAATTTGCAGGTGGCAGTAATCTGTAAAGACACAAAATAACTAGAATAGTGTCCAGCCCTTCTGGCTTATTGTCTGTGGAGTCCAGCTCTGTAGAGTGGGGAGCTGCAGGGTGTGTACAGCGTGCTCTAGAGGGCCGTGGGTGGGGAGCTCCAGGAGACCTGGAGGGAGGACAGTGACAGTTACCTTGGGGATCCTACTACTCCTGTGACACTTTCTTCCTCCTGCTGCACTTCTGTCTGGCTAAAACTGGACTTTTTAATAACTCTCAAGAACCTTTTGGATTCTGAATAAACCCTTCCCTAAGCAGCCAAGATAGGGATATGGTTAATTCAAGCATATGCTATGTATGTTTGCACTGCATTTTGATGTTGTCACAGGAAGGGACTATAATGAAAGCAGTGTGCATTGAACTGTGCAACATACAGAGTCTTTATGGATCTCTGTCTACTAGAACACAGACACAGAGGTAGTTTGAAAAGTGAGTAAAACTGTACTTCACATGAATATTCCTGTAACACCACATTGTTCATCTCTAACCACCTTGTTCCCTTTCAAAGAGATTGCCATAAGCAGCATTATTTAATGATCCTATACATCCAGCTGTTACCTTACATGAATAAACTTGTTTCTCCCTGCTTCTGTGCCCTTAGGTTTCAGTTTTAGGTGCACATCATGGATGCACACATTAACTACAGGAATAAACCCTCTACAGCTGATGTACGTCCTGCCCTTCCTAACGCCCTAGGGATGTGTTGATTAGCCAGGATGAAGTGATACAGCTCAGAGAACAGCCCATTTGGTGTGTCCAGTGTACCAGGAAAAGAAACTGAAGATTCGGTGCCAAAAAAGGTGTAAAGTACAAGAACGAGTTTACTGAAGGTGTTAACAGAACCGTGTTCTCCTAACACCCTTTGTTTAATAGAGCATGTTAATTCTGGATCATTCTATGTGGTTCTACAAGTCCTTACTGCCTGCTGGTCACACTGGGGAGGTTCATCCAGACTTGATGTAGTTTGGGACGTGTTTATCTGAAGAAGTTTAAACAGTCAAGCACTGGAGCTTTTATTAAGTTCAGGAAACTGTCTTGTTTTTCACTTTTTCCTCTGCTCTCTCAGTCAGAACTCCTCACTTGACCAGCAGTCGGAGTGAGAAGGAATCTCTTCCAAAGAGCGATTCTCATAGTCTCATATAGATGAGTATCTAATGATGTGGTTTTCCAGATGTTAGAGTTTCAGTGCACTGTCAATGCAAGAAGCAGTTCTTTCTAAAGCAGGCATTTCCTCTGCTAATGCTGAGCACTGGGGAACTCGCCCAAGATAGCACTGGCACTGAGGTTTGCTGGTTTGGCTGCAGTGCTGAGAGTGGGGTCTGGAAGGGCCAGAATGCTGCTTCTGGGTGCAGCCCTAGAACTGTGATCCCAAGTAGATGCTGCAGGAGAATGACTCGTGCAACCTGTTTCTTCTCACAAACAATGAAGAATTAAGCGTGGTGGATCCCATCAATTGCCATGTGACTTTCTGAATGGGAAATATGTCTGTTAATCTCATTTTACAAACTGGGAGCATGTTGGTTACATCTCCTTCATGCTGCAGGTAGCTCATCCCTGGAAACGTTCCAGGTGAGGTTAGAGCTCAGAACAACCTGGCTTAGTAGAAGATGTCCCTGCTCGTTGTGGGGGGGGTTGGGACTAGATGGCCCCTTCAACCCAAACCATCCTACCATCGTATGTTTTTGTTAGGCAGGCGGGCATTCCTTACCAGAATGAGTAGTTAAGTGAAGGGTGCCATAAAGAAGTTGCCAGGAATTGAGCAGGAAGGCCAAGACAGCAAAGTAGGTGATTTCAGGTTTCCAGCTTAACGTGCGGGAAGGTAATAACGGACAGTTCACCAGCTGAGGACTACAGCTGGCATGTACTTTCTTTGTATGTTTTCTTTTGAGTTAAAAAGTGAGACAATCTGTTGCTAATGCCCATGCACAAGGCTAGAAAAAATGAGTGATAGAGTGGGGTAGATATGCAGCAGAGAGGGGCTGCTGTTCCTGCCAGCTGCAGGTGGGCAGTAGCAAGGGATGCAGATCTGCGAGCGACTTGCGGAGTCCCACCCAAATACTGGAAAGAAGTCAAGAGATGGCATCTCTTGTGCATTGCAGGGTCTTCCTGAAAGCCTGTGGTCTAAGTCTGTGCCATGAAATCAGCTGGCAGTCGGCACACTGAAGGACCTTGCCGTTTGACTCGAGTCTCCCTCCAGTGAATCTGAAGAACATGTTTGGACTGTGTCCTCCTGGAGTGAGTCATCTTGCTTATCCAACAGTGTCCCCATCACACAACCAGTAGACCTTGCTAGAGTGCTTCTTCCGCTTTTGAGATGCATAAGTCAGGCAAGTAAAGTCATCTCAGAGTTTTTGAAACAAAAACGCAAATGAAGTCTCTGAAAATCCTGGATTGCAGTAAAAGTTTCCAAGAGACTTTTGTGTGGCAGCAGCATTGGGTAGGGAGAAGAAAACCTGACAGAGCTGCTTGTTTTTTAAGAAAGTAACATCCTCTTTATTTTTTTGGTTTTGTTGGTTTGGGGATTTTTTGGTTTTGCTTTAAGAGAATTCTCGTATCTTTCCATTTTAATCTCCTTCGCGGTTTGATGGGTCCCACCAGGAGGAGGACTGCCTTTCTGAGTAAGGATACAAGGGTGAGTTGCTGCACAAGTGTTTAGCAAAAATGGCAACAGCAATGGAGCAGATTTTGCCTGGTGTGAAATCTGAGCTCTCAGAAGTAAGAACGTGCTTGTAGGCTTGGTAACTGGAAGAGGAGGAGCAGCAAGTAATAACAGTAAATTATATCTATGCTGACTTCTGCAGCTGCATGTGTTTCAGGTTGAGGTCCTACAAGCTTGAAACGCAAAGAAGTTGTGTTTCACATCTCTTCAACCATGGTGTGTTTCTTAGAAAGCTCCCAATGATGAGTAAAATAATGCAGGACAGACCACAAGGTTATTCCTTGTAAATTTTTTTTCATATAAAAATGTTTCAGATACTGAGCTAGATGGGGTGACAGAGACTCTGAACTTTGCTCTTGATGTAAGAGGAATATGGGGAGGGCCATAATCCACACCGACTTTCTGTTAGCAGTTACTGTATTGGTAGGTGAAAATTAGCTGACTGCCGAATTTATGAGTTCCCTGTGAACCACGGGATGGCAGTACACGAGCATGTAAGAGGGTCTCCAGGAGGAAGCACGGGAATGGCAAAGCCTCACTGATCGCAAGCAAAGACAGGCGTCTTGTTGAAGCACAGAGCCTTTGCTTGTGTTAGCAGTACTCTGCTCAAAGCTGAGACTGCAAAATCTTCAGAGGAAAAAAACCCACAATCAGACTTTAATACCAAAGACTGGGAATAATTGTGGTTACTTACAGAAATAGGGTTGCTTGATGAAAATTGAGATGTAATGTGTGATTAAACATGAATTTCCTTGCTGTCCTCGTGGTTCAGTGCTATCGTTAGAACGATTCAGCCAGTGCAGGTGTGTGTGACTGCTGTCTGGAAGATGATGTCTGATGGCAGAATGAAAGGACAAGCAAAAATCTTTCTTTTTTTTTTTGTCAATTGGATATCTAAAAAAATTAAGGTAGTTTAGAAATTATGGTTGATTGAGCAGCAGTCAGAACTTAGACTCCAAAAGAATTAAAACTCCTATTTTTAGTTGGTATCTTCAGTATGCAAGTGCCTGGTCCTTTTTATCTACTAATAATGTTTTAGCTTCCATTCTCATCTCGTCTCTCATAACCTCTGGAGAAGCTTGTGATGCCATGTGAGTTGAGCAGGCTGGTAAGTCACCTGTCTTTATGCCTCTGAGAAGTTTGATTACAAGCCTTTCTGAACCTAGCACTTTGTTTATGCCCAGTCTGCTGCTACAGCCTCTGTGGACGTACCAGTATATTAAAATGGTTATCATAGTATCAAATGAACTGGATCTGGTATATGCTTTTAAATTTGTAAAGTAAATGTCTACCTGTGGGTGAGTCACAGCCTGTGGGTCATGGCCTGCAGGGAAGAGCTGTTCTTCCTTCCCCTTCTGCCTGATGCATCAGTCAGCTGGTGTTTTGCAGAACAGTAAATGAGTGGGAAAAGAGATCACTAGAACACAAACACCAATCACACCGTGCCTTCTCGTGCTGGCCACCAGGTTCTTAAACTGGTTAGAATAATGCCTGGGATAATCTAGCTATAGCTTCCTACTTAAATCAAGCTTAATTTTAGCCCAGTGCTTTCTGAACTGAAGTGGCTCAGGCAAACCTTTATTTTGAAGGATTTAGAATTGCTTATAGTTGTGCACATCAGCTTCAGTTGTGTCCCGATGTAAGAAATTCTGGCTTTTCAGTGGATGGCTCTTCAGTGTCCCTTTTGGACCCCACATTGGAAAAAAAAAAGAAAAAGTAACTGACAGGGAGAAATGGAACAGAAGATTATAAGACTCTCTAGGGTTCTTTCAGTATTTATTGTTGGGTTTTTTTCAGTATTTCTTCTTTTCTAGGTGTGTTCTGGGTTTCCTGGACTTAGGCTCTGTCCTTCTCAGCCTCTTAAGGCTCATCGTGCCCTCCAGTCAACACTGACAGAAGTCTTGACTCATATTTATCTTACAGTTCAGATCAAATTCTCCTTGCAAATGTTTACCAAAAAAAAAAAAACCAAAACCAAAAAAACCCAACACGAAGGAAAACCCACCCAAAAAAACCAACCTCACCCAAAGGAACTGAGTGGTATTTAATTTTTTCCTGTTTTCTGTATTTTTAAGTTGAAGTGTTAAGGGAGATGGATCTTAGCTTTTACTGGAGGTGACAAAGAGAAGTAGTTGTGTAACTCCCCATTATATTTGCCTGCAAACACCTTTTTGGGTGTCAGTTATGTCATCTCAGTGCCTTCTGAGATCCCTGCTGCTTTGCCAGGCTTGTGTGGAGTAGCCCTGAGACTCCAAGAGCACACGAGAGCAGCAGAGCAGGAGGAAAATAATTTGTATTCTCAGAAATGGAGTTCAACGCCTGCTTTTTTAGTTTGTGATTTGGGTTCAGAGAAGGAGGATTGAGAAGAGTAGTTCTGGTATTTTGTTCATTGCTCATCTTGTGAAGAACTGCACCGCGCTGCATCTTCTGGACAGAAGGGCAGATCTTTGGGAGCTGCAGACTGGTAAGACCCTGGTGCAGGTTCTCTTTGCTGACCTTAGTGCCCCCTCCAGTGTGAAAAGTTTTGCTTTTCCAGCTTGTTTTTCCTTCTGCTGTTTTGCCAGTAGTACAGGTGGGAGGCAGTACCGTGTTCTTAACAGCAACCAACACCACCACCCCAATACCTAGAAGTTCTTGAGAGATGGAATTTCTTCAATGAAGCTGTTGCTGTGGATGTCACAGGGAGCTGGAGCAGGGATCCCTGAGGGGGGCTTGCACAGAGCCATCGAGGTCCTCCTGAACTGAGGTGGCTGTGCTGGATTATCACATTTCAGGTCTGATAGAGCAGTATTATGTCAGGACGTTCACAAAAGTGTCCAAGCTATTCACAGAGTGGATGTAACTTTGGAAAAGCATGATCCTGTTCATCTGGTGCTTGACTGCAGAACCCTGGACCTGAGGTGGCTCAATCTCAGGGTGCAGCTTCCTCTTTATTCACAAACGTGTCAGGGCCCATACACATGTCCTTTCCAGTTTCTGTCAGGAGCCTGGTGAGAGGGAGGTTCCTTATCTGGCCAAGACCCAAACAAACCAAAAAAATAGAGCTTTGCTTTGCAGCTTTTCAGCTCTTGCTTGTTTCTTTGGGCTTCCTCTTAGCATGTGACCCTTTCCCCTTCTCAGAACATCTCAGAACTTGCTCTTCCAGCCTCCTATCCATGTCATGTTTACAATAAGTAAAATGTTTTCAGTCCTCTTGTTCCCTTTGGTGGGTGTTTGTCTGTGGGTGAACATACTGGCAGAACCTCCTGACAGCATTAGGGCCTTGGTTAATGCCCAAGGTGTGGCAGCAGTAGCGTCTCTTGATCTCTTTAGGGTTCAAGAAATGAAGATTTTCTTGGTTTCATTACTTTTTTAGGGAAATAGCATGTTGTGGTCCTAGCTGACAGGTAGCTCTTGAATCTTAAAGTTGTTAGTTTCTCCCAAGCCTGTGATCATTCTCCATTTGCTGCTTGTGGCCATTAGGTGTGGAAGGTGCTCTGGGGGCAGTGTGGTAGCGTGCTGCCTCTTGCAGTGCCGCTGCACAGGTACCTCCACAGGTACCATCTCTGCAACTCACGTAGGCACCAAGAAATCTTGCAGCCTGGTTGGTTGTCATTCTTGTTAGTACATCAGACTTACTTAGGATTTTAAATCCTTGCTGGTTCCTGGTGGATTTGTCCTAAAGAAAAAAAAAGCATAAGTAAATGCCAGTTAATGTCACCACTGCAGTTTGGAAAAAAATGCTGATCTATTGCAGAGTACTAGGATTCCTGTTTTATTCTGCACACTTAAAAGAAGCTTCCAACATATGGTAGGAGAAACAGAGTGGAAAAAAAAAAAGCCATAGCACCAAAGTTGAGGAACATGGGTGTTTATTACCCAAACCTCAGACAGACTTGTCTTCAGAGACTGAAGTGTGAAAGTATCTTAAGCCAGCTCTGGCAGCGTGTCACGTTTCCTTAGTGAGCTGAAGCAGCTCTCGGGCCACCGTTGCCTGAGGTCTCGCTTCCAGCCTCAGTCCTGAGTTGTGGTTCACAGAGGGTTGCACAGATGCAGAGAGGCAGAGCTACTGTTGAAAATGATGAGCGTCCTCCCAAGTATTCCTCAGTAATTCAGGGTATTTGAAGGCAGGTGGAACATGACTGCGTTTCACTTGGCTTTGGCTTTATGTGCCTGGAGAGGCAGGACAAGGTAACACCTTCCTCTGATCGCAGTTTCTTTAAACCACATTTGTATGTGAGAGTTCATTAGCCATTTACATATTAATAGTGCTAGCTATTTCCAGTGAAATTCTTCATGTAATGAAGAGGGCAGCAGAGCCTTTCCAGAGACTCTGAAATGTATTTTATTCACATGGTTTGTAATAAAGAGAGATCTCATTTGCTGCTTTTGTATTTGCTAAATGCCAGCCTCCTCTTTTCCTTGACACACGGTTAGAGGGTGTATGCTCTGTTATAATAACTTTCTCAGATTTGAAGTGTAATTATTTCTACTCTTGTCTGTTTTTTAGATGCTGAAGGATAGACACCGTGACGGGCAATAAAGCATGGAGTTGTGATGTGAGCTCTGAAGGCAGGAATTCCTATCTAGTCCCAGTGGTCTGAGGTACCAGGGGGAAGGCTTAGGTGTCATCTGTCTCTCGACCATGGTTTTCTCTGTTCTCAATTTCATCATTTCAGTGTTGATGGAAATGTTTGTCTTTATTTGTAGCACATCCAAGAGCTGCTCTGCAACAGAGAAGGTACGGCTGGGGAGAGCGCTGTGGGAGGGGTTGACACCAAGCCCTCAGTAATTAACGTATTCTGGCTTTTCTGAATAATCCCTAAACTTTTATGGACAGATGTTGGATTGATCAGTTGGCTGCTGAAACCATAATGTAATGTCAAGAAACAGGGCATGTTTTTACCATTGGGGAGAGAGGAAAAGAGACCAATTTGAGAATTAATCATTCCTGAAGTATTTCTGTCATTTGATACAGACCTAGATGCAAAGTCACCAGTCTGTTCAGTGAGGTGCTGTTCCTGTTCCTGGTCAAGGATTAGTGTCTGTAGTGCTTTTTGCTGGAAACTATCCCGCTGCTCATTGTGGTTTAGCTCTCTGCTGGGAGTTAGCTGGGTGTTGCTCTATGCTGGGGGGCTGCTGGTTGCTATCAGCTTTGCTTTAAAGATAGAAAACCTGTTTTCTGTCAAGTTGAGGTTGTATTTTGTATTTGTGCTGAAGCCTAATGAAAGCATTAGCATATATATAGAGAGAGATACAGGTATAGAAATCAATTCTCTGATTTGGGTTATAAAGGACTTGCTTGTGAATTTGTTTTGACGTGTGATTAAGTCTCCGAATTTCTTCCTTAGGTAACCAAGCAAATAGTCTCAGGTGTGCTTTGCTGGCTCAAACCGTGTGCAGACAACAAGGTTTTATTATTTGTAGGGAAAAATGTAGTATAAGAACTTGGAATCTAGATTACCTTGAACTAAAAGAAATAAATGAAGTTGTAAGAGCTACAGTATCTTAATGCCACTGACTGGAAGAATGATGCAGAAAGTCTTGAATATGAGTCTTTTAACCGTCGCTAAAAGTATGCTCATAATCTGTACTTCTGCAGTAAATGTGAAACACACCAGCTGCCTTCCTGCTGAGAAGAGCCCCAGCATCTGCCTGTGGTGGGAGGTGATCCACACAGGGGTGTACCGTGGCAGCCGTTGCAGGTGGGTGTTGCGTGTATTTGCAGTCTCCTCTCTTGTTCCATACAGTGCCTACAGACCGCGTGTGCCTTCTGTAATTTGTTTCCTAGACACTCCTCTTGTAATCTCCAGTTTTTCTAATAAACATCATTTGAAGTCATTGCTTTGTGGCTGTTTTCCAAGGGTCTGAGCGTTCCCATGTGTTGCTTGTTCTCAGTGACATATTCCTTTTGGATCATACAGGGAAGAGGAGAAGAGAAACTCATAATCGCTTCCTTTGGGTGGGAACTTTATTTGAAGCTGCCAGGTCAAAACGCAAAACCTTTCCTAATAGTTTCTCTTCTGAGTATTTCTTGGAGTGTCCTGATGCAGAAAACCATAGTAAGCAAACGTGAGGAAACTTCTCATGAAGCAAAATTACTTGTGAATGTTGATGAGATGAATTGGAAGCTGTGCTCTTGTGACTTCATTCCTGTGAGGTGCCAAGTCCTGCAGGAAATTTTCAGCCCTGCAAAGTTGAGGAGTTCCCTCACGCTTCTGTGAACACTGGGGGTTTGGCTTCATTTGGGCTCGTTAGCTTTTCTTTGGAAGGAGGATTGAGCAGAAGGTACCCAGTGGTCTCTAACGTGCTGTACCTCACCCTGCTGGCAAAATTCCCCCATCTGACTGTTTCCAGGTGGCAGGGGGAAGGTGGCCTCTGCACCCGCGTAGGTACGCTTTCAGGAGGTGAGAATTTGTACACGTGCATGTGTGCATTTGCTTAAAACCCCCTCTTTTCTATGGAAGTATCTTGGTGTGTCATGCAGTTCAGTTTAGCTTTGTTTTTCTTTTCACCTGTGCAGACATTACCAGAATCACTCATGCTTAATCCTTTTTACATGCAGTGTGGTGCTGGTCTTGCTGAGCAGCATGAGTGAGAGGTTCCTCAAAACCGCTGCTGCAGAAGTGTCAATTCAGGAGCAGGCCTGAGGTTATTTTGGAGACTTGCCAAGAAAGCAGGATTACTGTTAATTTTATAACTAGCATGTTTGGCAAATTTAAAAGAAAACCAAACAAAAACCAAACCCAAAGCAAACACACACCACACACCCTGCAAAGAAAGCAAAAGCAAGCCCCAAAGTTTTGAAGTTTGACTCTGCTCTAAGCCTCTTCCAACGCACCAAAGCAGCTCCAGTTCCTTGGCTGGGCACGTTGTGGCATCAGAGCTGTGAGGCAGCCCGCTGCAGGCAGCTCTCTTCTGGGGAAGAGGATGGTGTGACACCACGTTCAGTCACAATTCAGCCAGTGTCTCCTATTACAGAAGAACGTCAGGTGAGATCTTGCAGGTTCACCATCCTGTGAATAACAGCATGTTGCTTTCCTGGAGCAGGAGGGGAGATATTTTTCAACGAGGGCTGGCCAGAAGAACCATTAATGAGGAGCCCTCTGAATCCACCAGAGCATGAATAAACATACCATGTTTGTGTGCAGTTGTGTGAATTCCTGCTCTTTGCAAAGGGACCTGTGAATTGGCAATACCTCTTGTGTGTGAGTTGTGTGCTGGGGAAGGCACCTTCAGTGTGCTCATCCTCCAGTTGTTCTCTGGGCTAGAAAGCAGCTCCTGTCCTTGCAGACCGTGGGCCGAGGGCCTTCCTTCCATTTCTGAAACGGTACAAGCGCAGTCGAGTGAGCTGTTGCTCTGTAAGGATGAGGATTGCTGAGATACTGTGTGGAGAACATGGCCCTCCTCAGAGCTGCACTTCCTCGGTTTCTGTAGCTGCAGGATCTACCAGCTAATTAACACTGCTCCATTAAAACTGGGCTGTGGAAAGGTCGGGTGTACCCAGGCTGCCATCCTCTGTACGTGCTCTGGGACACTCCAGTTTAACCCGAGGCCCTCTGAAGTGGTACAAGCCAAACACAAAGTACTTTTTTTATCAGGGAAAAGGCATGGTGTATTTAAAGGGCCTTAAAGTAGGAATTGATTTGTCTTTTTTAAATTAGTATTTTTGGGGAACTTCTTGCTCCCAGTGTGCAAATTGCTTTGAGAGTGGTAATGACCAGTAGTACTGGGGAAAGACTTCATTAGCCTTAGTGTAAGGCAGTTGTGTATGATGCAGACACCCCTCCCCTGTGACACTGGACAGGCTTTAACTGGGATTGTCTCAGGGGTTATTCCCCCACCAACAGTTAAAATTCATAGGTCATAGCCAAAATTTTTCATGCTGTCCAGTTCTTGCACTTTAAAAATTGACCCTTTTTGGGTCTCCTGTATCTGGCAACTCCTTACAGGTTCTTTTATTTTGATTTGCCTGATTTCAAATTAAAATATGGGGTTTTTTGCATGTTTTGACTTGCACATTTGCCTGCCTGAAGTGCACATAGATGGGGCAGATGCATTAAACTTGCTTGAAAAACCAGACTGACTGATCCCGTTCCAGAAACACTCACTGACGCTGCGAAGGTCAAATCATTCCCTTTATAAACTTTAACTGGGAAAACCCCCAAAGGCTGATATTTACATTTTCTCTTCAGAAGGAAATCCAAAAATCCCAAACCAACTAAAGTGTGAAGAATGACCCGGGAGCCCCGCTGTGCTGTGGGGCACAGGCAGCCCGAGCTGGGCTTTGCCGCAGCCTGGAGAGCTCTGACCCGCCTCTTGCTCCAGGGCCGCTCCTGAAACAACTAACTCTCCCCAGTCAAACCAGCAGCAGCCTTGATGATAATTTCTGCCGTTTTGTGTTCCTGGGCCTGCCGTTTACCTAGGAGGGATTTGCAGTGAAATGGGACGATTCTTCACGCTTGTCACTAGTGTTTCCTCGTGCTCTGGGCTGCTTTTGGTCGTTCTCCGGGGGAGCGGCACTTCCAGCCCCCGGCTCTCCAGGAGCTCTTGATGCTGCTGCTTTTTCAGCTGGCTGTGGAAGCTGGGCTTGGAGAGCAGTCTTTCAGGATTGCTAAAAAAAGAGCTTGTTGCTGGACCATCTCATGGCATTAGCAGGGAGGAGGTAGTGCAAGGTTAACTGCCACGGATGAGCCCCAACCACCTGGAACTGATGGAAAACATTAAAGCTTAAACCGAAAGTAGGTGATAATGATTATTTTCCTGCTGGTGTGTAATGAGTCAGTTGTGACCTGATGATCTGGTTTAAATGTGTGCCCCGTGATCGCTCCCAGTGCTCTGCTTTCTGCTTTGGACTTCACTTTCCACTTCTTGATTTCTGGTCCTTTTTTATGCGGCTTCTTTTTGTCTTGTGATCAAACTATTTCCTGAGCCAAATAAATGGATTTCCTACCGAGTCTAGCAGGAAAAAAAAAGAAAAGAGCAATGTCTTTGATCATGACCTCCCCAGAGCTACAGACCACTCCAGGTCTTGGCTCTGGCTGCCATCAGCCCCCCTGCCCGTCTCTGGGGGACGGTGTGTGTCTGGAGGTGCTGAGTTATGGAGGGGAGAGGCTGGCAGATGCCCAGGGATCGGCAGGATTGGGCCCCAGGACCTGGCGTGGGAAGGAGGGATGCAGCTCTGGGGCTGCTTTCCTGGGTGAGGAAGGCTTCCTGAGTTCTGGAGCACACCTTGTGCTCTTTTTAAGTAAGCACTTCACTTCAAAGGCAAAGTCAAGCTAACAAAGGCTGTGCTCGTTGCAGGGACATCCTCGTCTGCTTCCCAGACCTGACCCGCTTTGGCATGAAGCCCCCACTTACTGCAGGGGTTTCCTTCTTGTGTAAAAGAGTTCCTAGGGAAGTGCTCAGCCCTGCTGCTCTCCTGTCCCTTTTATCAGAGCCCAGGAAAGACACTGTCTATGGGCCCAGGGGTGCAGTGCAGAGCTGCCTCTCTGGGCCCAGGAAGGCCTTTTGTTAAGGGAGAAGCATTACTGGGGCTGTCACAGTTGCATTTGGGCAATGCTGTGCTTTAAATTAAGCCTTTGACTTTTGCATCTGGTGTGATAAATTAAAGAAGAAGATAATTGAGGACAGAAATTACTTTCTGTCTAGAGGCATCAGAGCTTGACTGTCTTTTCCAAGATAGGTTGTTTTGAGGCACCTGGGCTGGTGGTTCAGACGGGCCTGTTCTATCTCGTGCAGATGGAAGGACAGCTTCAGAGCAGAGAGACCTGGCCTCCTGTGAGCAATGAGCTTTATGTCCTGTGCAAAACCCTGGTCATCTTTAATTGCCAGCTGGCCCAAGGAAAAATGAGTGGTGAATACTTAGGCATGTCACCAATTCTTGATCTCATGGTCTTCTACCAGGCCAGAAGCTACCTGTTAACCTGAAACATCCGAGCCCAGCCTAAGGGGCAAGGGCAGGATCTGGGTGCAGCCGTGCAGCTCCTTGAAGGGGTTTACCAGGCCGATGGTGCAGAGCAGGGCAGGAGTGAGCTTCAGTGCCTGCAATAGTCTCTTGGGAGTTTCAGATTGGACACGAGCAATGTCTTTGTGAGGAGAGCAGTGCAACAGTGGGATGGGACAGAGACAGCCCACAGTCTGGAGCCTGGGTGGGGGATTGCCCCCCTTGAGACTTGAGTGAGAGATCCACAAAGGTGTACTGTCCAACCACCAGGGAAACCTGCCATCTGAAGAAAAGTAAGGGGGAGGGGGCTGGTTGGTTGGTTTGTTTTAAATTACAAGCTTTACTCTGGGTTACAGGAGTGATGTTCTTCAGCCAACCTTCCTCCATCTGGAACTTGTGGTCTTGTAGGTCGCTGAAAAGCAAATGTGAGAAATGATGCAGGAGTGATACCTCTTTTCCAAAGGGGCAAATAAGCAGCAAATGGAATAAAGAATAACTTTGATACTTAATCTCTTTGGTTGTAAATAGATGATGTTACACTGTCCCTGCTCGCGGCGGTTTTGTTTTCTCTGCACCATCGAAGGGACAAAGATTGAGAAATAGCAGCTGCCCCTGCCCAGGCGATGTCCCCACATGCCATTAGCCATAAGCAAAGAGAAGGGACAATCTTCTCTTCCCTTTGGCCCCCTCAGCCCCTTTTGGCCCAGGTCGGTGGGACCAGTGTGGTTTCCTGGTCCGTGCCTGTAACCCAGTTCCTTGTGTCTCTGCTGGGAAAGTCCAGGAGGGGTTTGGTCCCTGATAAACTACTCTCAGGTTATTCCTATTCCCTGAAATGCAAATAATGCAATAAAACAAGTCAGTTAGGTCTCTCCTGCCCAGTGTTGTGTCTCTTAAGAGTTGGTGCTTCGGATGGCACAAGTCTGTTAACACTCGTGGTGGATGGAGGCAGCTGTGAGCAGGAGCTGCTGGCTGATGGGCACTGACCAGGGGTGCGTGTGGGCACGCTAGGCTCGGTGCTGCAGAAGAGGCCCAGTCGCTTGTCCGGGTGCAGGACAGGAACCCTGCAGATGGACAAGGAAGGAGAAGTTGGAGAATACCCTCTTGGAGCGTTCTCACAGGAAGTTTCAAAGCTTGTAAATTGGAGTTCACTCGTAAATTTGAAGCTGATTCTTTGACCTCAAGTGACAGAAAATGGAAATCTGGGGAGCAGAAGGTGCTGTCCCACCCTGGTGTTGCACAAAGTCCTGCTCAGGCTTTTGCAAGTGAGGAGACAGAGCGATAAAGCTTATGTAAGGTTAAAAACACGTTATGGTCAAAGGCACTGGCAGACCTGTCCTGCAGCTTTGTGTGTGTCCAGTGTCTTGCTGGAGGAGAAAAAGGTTCCAACAGGAGAGCTGGATTACAGGAATGGGCAGTACTTTTGTAGTACAGGGCAGCCCGTACAGAAGGAAAGAAGTTCTGCTGGTGCTTAATGAGGTCATTAGCAAGATTTTCATATTGAAGAGTGGAGAAAAAGCGTGAGTGAAATTCTGCATCCTCTTTAAAGAAGGGGACTGGTGATGGAGTTGGTCTTGGCAGAAGGATGAATGGTACGTAACCAAGTTCTGTCAGTGTTCTCTGGTGTGAGGATGAGAACCAGGCTGGGTTACTTGGGGTCTGTAGGGATGAAGTTGTATCAGACGTGAGAAACCCAGCTCTCACTTGATGTACACAACATGGTGTTGATCAGCAGCGAGACCTTGGAGCTGGGACAGGGGATGCCGAGCAGACAGCAGCTTGGGAATGGCCAAGAGAAAAGGTGGATGTAATGAGCTACTGCAAAGGAAGAGGGAGCTCAAACGACGCTAATCATGGCTGAACACCCCCCTGCGCAGTGCTGCCTCTTTCTGCCTGCTTCCATCCTGGTGCTTTGCCCCCCTAGTGTTTCAAGGATGTTACTCAAAGTGCTTCGTTTTCCCTCTCCTCCAAGATCTCTGTCTGGAGAAGGGCTGCAGGGTCTGCAGTATGCAAAGGAAGAGAAAAGGGGGTTTTTAGTATTTTCAGTTTGTAACAAACACGGTCCTTTCCTGCTCTTTCCATGCGAGGAGCATATCCAGCTGAGTCTGCTGTCACTTGCAGCCTGTGGTCCTTCCTCGTTTTCAAACCTAGCTGTCAGGGGTTGTACATGGAAAACATGGGAAGACAGTAAATTATCTTTTTTCACATAAATTTTTGCTTTCTCTCTCAAATGGCTTCTGGGGTTTTGGTGGTGGTGGTGTTTTTCCTGGGTGTGCAACTCGATTGTAGGTAAGAAAATGTTGGTTGTAGCTAAATTAGGGAGAAGTGTGGAAAAGAGGAAGGATTGCAGGGAGGGAACTTCAAACTCTGGAAAAGAGATTGAAAAAGTCTTGTTATGTGTGTTAATTAATTAACTGGGAATCTAATCAGTTAGAAGGGCTTGCAGTGGAACCACATGCCAGCCTGGGAGTGCTTGGTCTGTCTCTGGGTGGCAGATGAGCTCTGCCACGCTGCCAGACCGAGCTGCACAGCTGAGATGTAGGATGGCTCCATCCTGCCTTTGAGCCAACGTTGAGGGACGGGAGCTGCAAGGGAAACGTTGGGAGTTTGCTCTGGAGAGTTTCTCACACAGCTGCACAGGGACTGCCTACTCTCCTGAGCACTTCAAGACAGTGTTTCTCGCAAAGCCAAGAGCAGGGGCAGGGGATCCTTCAGGTCCCTGCTCATCCTCAGCTGGTGCCCACTTTAAAGTCTGTGTAATTCATGGGGAGAATCACCACCTCATGTCTATGTGTTTTCTTAAGCTTTGTGCCTTCAGGGGTTGCAGCCACGTGGGTTGGCCTTACACGATGACTCTTGAGCAACAAAGGGAACAGTGGGCAGAGGGATCTGTATTAGACTGGGGTTGTGGTGGTTCCTTTGGTATCTTAAATATAGATGGTCCTGGGTAGTGGGCCCAAGGGGAGGAAAGAGGTTCAGATTACTGAGGAATAACCTTTCCATCTTTCTTTATCCATCAGAAAGAAGCTAAATTGGATACAAGCCATTTCTTTGCCCTCTGCATCAGGTTAAATAGTCCAATAGCATCGTGGAGGTGTCTGTAGTTCAGTTGCAGTATGGAGTACCTTTCCTTCTGTGGACCTGTTTGGGTCCAGCCCTGTATCATCCTTCATGTAGTTCCTAAATAGCTTCAAGTTAGCTACAAACCAAACAGGTTCATTGTTCTTCATTGCACCCAGTGTACCAAGTTGCTGTTGGACGAAGCTCCATAATTAACTGGAAGCTGACCACTGATAACATCCAAACACTGACAGCAGAATAAATGCATGAGCAGGGAGGTGGCTGCATGCGTGTGTGTGTGCACATCTATGGTCTGTCAGTGCTGGTTAGACACCAACGCACTCCTCCTGGTCTTGAACTTCAGTGAACTCCCATTATCCCTTTTGTGAAACCATCTGCGTGACAGCTCCCCTACCTGCGTATTGTCTGCTTTGATGATCTGTCATTATCTGTCTGGCACGGATGTAGTAATTGCCTCCCACATCTACGTTCTTCCACCCAGTTCCCTCCTACACCAAGACTTGCAGTGCCTTCAAGGGAGAAGGTCTTCGCACTGAAATTCTGTGAAAACCTGTAATTCCTGGGCCCTGGCTGCCTTGGCTGGGACTCTGCAGCTTTGCTTGCCCTTTCCTTCCCCTCTCCAGCCTGGGGGTTCCCTGGCTCCTTGCACATCTGTGCAAATTGTAGCTACCTCCTGGGGGGACAGAAAGTGTCTCGGATCACTTCAGAAATCCTAAGGCACCTTGAGTGTTTTCCTGGGGAGTGGGAGGAATGGACCCAGGTCACAGCAGGCAGAGTGGACAATCACAAAGTCACTGTGGCTTCTGAGCCTTTTGCCTATATAGAGATTGGTACATTATGCCCATATGCACGAATGATACACACGTGCTAAACCCAGGGAGTCTCCTGTTCCAGGCAAAGCCCAGCCCAGCGGCTCTTCCTGGAGAACTTGCCAAGCCAGGCCCCCATGCAAGGACCCTCTCTCTGGGCACTCTCCCCTTTGAACCGTGGTGTAGTTTTTCATGACTTGGTGGGCTGGATGGATGGTCTGGGTGTCCTTATACTTGTAGAAGCAGTGGACGCATTGTGTTCTCTCAGGGTGAATACAAGACCCATCTGTCACCACCTAAGACAAGGGGTCATCTCCCTGTGGCTGGTCCAAATGCAAAGATCCTGCCAGACCTTTCTCCTCTGGAGCAGCCTTCCTCAAAAGTGAGGCAGGGGTCAGCTGTTTGCAGCTGCAGGCTTTCGGAATGCTCTCTTCCCCTCGTGGATGTGCATTCAGCGCCCACATACAGCTCCAGGAGGGCTTGTGGCTGGGACTGCACTGCAGAAATTGCTCTCAGACAGCTGGTGCCTCCTGAGCTGCAGGCTCCTGGCAGGAGAGAGTCACCTGCAGGATAATGTGTGCAGTGAAGATGCCATGACTGGTACACACACAGCCCCACTGTGTGTCTGGTGGCAGGACACAGTGGTGTGAGTTCTTGGCAGGGCTGAAAGCTGCCGAGTGGGGAGATTTTTCAAATGGGTCCTGACTGTCTTGGCCCATTCAAAAACCTCTGAATAGGAGAAGAGGGTAATGCAGGATGTGTGAGTCCCTTCAGAGATGCTGTTTCTGAATGGCTTCAGCATCTCTCCTGTGTGGGAGTGGAGGACCTCTGCTTCTGCTCTCCTGGCTGTCCATGGCAGAAGAGCTCACACCCCCCCCGCCCAGTGCTGTATTTGGCCTTTTGATTACAGGCTTGGAAGAAGCCATACTCCTGCTTTGGCAGGTTTGTGTGCAATGGTGGGGTGTCCCAGTGGTGCATGGGCATGTCTCAGCCAGGAGCAGCTGGGGTTGGTGTTGCTTCCCCAGGCCACATTCTGTGAAGAGAGGGTGAATAAAGCCAGTTGGACTCACAGCCTTTGCCCGTTGCTCGTTATCCCTGCAAAAGCTGTTCAGGACTGTTGCAGCCAGCATGTTTTGTAGATGTCACACAACTGTGACAAGCAGCATTCACCTAAGACAGTGGGGCAGAAGAAATCCACCAGTCTCAGCTCATTATAAAATCTTCAGCAATTGCTCCTAGGGAGGGTAATGACTTTGGAAACTCCCTAGGAGATGCAAAAGGAACAAAGGCTGCTGTATGCAGGGCTAGCCATCCTGCTGCCACAGTGGCTGCTGTGAGGAGCCTGCGAAAAGTGACCCATTATTGGCTTTGCAGGAGCACTGTTGGCCGGGAGGCTAGGTCCTGGGGAAGGCACAAGCCCTGTCCTGCTGCAGCGCTGGAGGCAGGGGACAAGACACAACCAGCCCTTGAAGCTCTTGGTGGCCATCAGGATACGAGATGCTTCCTGCGAGAGCTTCATCTTGGCTTGTGGCAGTCGTTGCCTCCCCCAGTTGCTCTGCTGGGAGGTTGTGGTCTTCAGCACAACAAAAATCACCTGGCTACAGCTTTTTGCTCTCAGTTACTCATTTTGGAAGTTTCATGGTTAAAGATTTGTGGTGAGACAGACCACAGCCTGGTTGCAGATGGCTGGATAGTTTTTAGTATCATTTTTTCACTTCTTTTTGTTACTGTACAGAGAAGCTGTAAAATAAAGTACGGGCATCGTTCACATTCATATTTTGTCTCTTCTGTTGGCTCCATCCAGATGGTTGGGGTGAAGTGAAATCAGAAGTGAGTTTTGGGGGAAGTTCCTGGTGCATGGTAGTCTTTTAAAATCCTGTCTGTGTAGTCCTGACATATTCTGATAAAATGCTGTGGTGTAGCATGCTGGGGACAGTGGTACAGATGAGACTGCGTATCTGAGAGGAGGAATTTGATTATTTTGAAGTCTCCAGGAATGGAAGTAGGACAAATGCAAATGTGCTGGGTGAGAGAAAAGGATGGTCTCTTCATGGGGAGATTTTGCACTGTCCTCAGTCCGGGGTGTCACACCTTCACTTCTGAAGGTTTTCACTTGTTTAAATTTCTGAAAATTACTATAAAATGCAATTGCCCACGAAGTTCCTGCTAGAGCCAGCTTTTTGCAGGCTTGTCTGCCTGTTTCTAGCATTTACAGAGACCCTCAAGACATCTCCTGAGGAGCTCAGTGGGAAGTTTGGGTGATGGGTGTTGCTAAATGAGCAGCAGCACAAGGAAGGCTGCCTGAGCAGTATCTGCAGTTGGAGCAAACTGGGACCGTGGCGAAGAGGGCATCTGAATTGCACAGAAAGACTGACGAAGTCTTTCTCATGCAGTCATACACTTCTCTTGAGAGGAAAGCTGGCAACCTAACAAAAAGGGCTGGGAATTCATGGGGAAAGCAAGAATCACCAGAACCAGCCGCAGATAAAACGTGAAGAAACCATTCCATGTCCTGTAGCTGGCAGTGTGCCCTGGGGAGCAGTCTGGGGCAAATGAGACCTTTGCTATGACCTTGAACAACTCGGGTGTTCCTGTCACCTCTGCTAGTCCTGTGCCAGGTGCAGCCTGTGGCTTATCCTCATGGCACTGACCATTGTGTTCAGAGGACTCAGGGCTAGCCTTCTGCTTAAATCAGGAGTCTATCTCTTGCCAGGGTAGGGACATGGGGCTCTCCCCAGAGAAGTGTCCCTGTGGGCTGTGTCCCAGCCAGTCAGTTATGGTTGGGTCTGGAGAGCCCTGCACTCTGCTACCTGATGGTTCCAACAAGGACATGGATATTTCATTTGTGGTGCTTGCAGCATTGTGATGGGAGGACAGTGACTGAGCTTCTACTGTGGAGACCTTCTAATGGTGTGGAAGGTGCCTTGAAGTCAGGGGGATGAGGCTTTAGGAGCACAAGTCTTGTGAGGAGTGGCCGAAAGAGCTGGGGGTGTTCAGCCTGGAGAAGAGGAGGCTGAGGGGAGACCTTATTGCTCTCCACAACTCCCTGAAGGGAGGGTGTAGCCACGGGCCGGTGGTCTCTTCTCTCAAGGAACAGGCGATGGGACAAGAGGAAACTGCCTCAAGTCCTGCCAGAGGAGCACAATTAATGATTGGCTATTAGGAAAAAAATTTCATCAAAAGAGTTGTCAAGCCTTAGAAGAGGCTGCCCAGGGAAGTGGTTGAGTTTCCATCCCTGGAGGAGTTTGAAAGCTGGGCAGACGCGGTGCTGAGTGGTTGTTTTGGCAGCTTTAGGTTGATGGTTGGGCTATCAACCTGGATGATCTTAAAGGTCTCTTCCAACCCAGACAATTCTATGATTGTGTGATTTCATTCTATGATCAACAATAGCACAGGGTTCCGATGCCTCCAGAGGAAGAGGCTGCCTTCTGGGGGACAGACTTTCACAGAGGATGCACTTAGACCCAGGCTGACGTACAAGCAGAATAAGGAGACAAAGAAAGGCCAAGATGGTGTGTCGAGTGAGTAACACTCACGCAGCCCTTCTGTGCCCTCTAACAAGCATTGCAGGGCCATCAGCACCAACAAATTAGCACAAATGGAGATGTGCCCGACTTGCCCTCTACATGGCACTAAAGTTTCATTATTCACTTCTTTTATGCCAGTCTTGGTGGGCAGTGGGAGGCCTTTTATCATCTCTTACCAAGGCATTGGAACAGCAACTGTTCATCCCAGGCAGGTGTTTGTAGCTCGCCCCGGTGCACTGGATGTGGCTGTGCCGACTCTTGCTAATTGCTGCCGCAGAGGCTGGCAGGTGTTGGGAGATAAAGGCACTGGTGGAGTAGCATTAGCTGTGATTTCCGACACTGGAGGAGTGACAGGATGCTTGCAGAGAGGAAATCTGCTGCTTATGCTGCAGAAATTGTTAGATCTGCTTTAGGCAGCAGTAAGTGTGAGGGATCAGAAGGCTGAGGACAGAGCTTATGTGGTTCTAGTTCAAAAGCAGCTGCTGGGGTTTTGCAAAATCAGGCGATTTAGGAGCTGGTGGCTCTGCGATAGGATTCAGCAGTCACGTGAGGCTCTTGGGCAGAATCTGGAGTTACAGGAACTGTGAGGCTTCATATTTAACAGCAGTAGCCCTACAAGTGGCTTATTCTTCCTTGCAGATGCCAGAAGGAAAGAGCTGAAAGCCTAGTTTGGAATGAGGACAGGAAAAGTTACGTCAGACACCTGGTGTGAGGAAGCCACTGCTGCCGGGGCGCATGGTTCACCGCAGAGGCCCCGGTGTCGGTGTAGGAGTGGTGCCATGTGTTAAGGAAATGCTGAAGATGCACTAGTTGAAGAAGTGGCTCAACAAATAACACAGAGGTCTAAAAGCTAAAGGAACAGTGTCAGAAATGTCTCAGGACATGGAGGGACGTTGGAAAGGCTGAGAGCAGGAAAAAGGGTAGGAAGGAAGACTTTGCTGTAGTAGAGTTTGGGTGTGATGTTGGAGCTAAATTCTGGGGTACCATGCACAACTGCTTTGTGGAGCAGAGTAGGGAACTCACAAGAGGAAAAGAGACTTGACCCAGTTATTGCACAGGATTTGATTTCCTTGTATTTAATATATTTGTGCAGGGACAGTAAAACAACAGTCATCTGCAGTGGTGTTTGGTGAAAAATGAAAATGAAAACTCCTTTTAAAAATGTAGTAAAAGAACATGCCAGAGGGTAAAATACTTGCAGAAGGTGTGAAGCCCGTTTTAAGGTAACAAAGCGGAGGCTCAGGATCCTCCTGAGCCAGAGATGAATTGTAGAGGGGAAGGGTTTGTCAGGGAAGCACCACCACGGGCTGCATGCCTGATACTGGCTGCCTGAGCTGCTTGACAGAGGCAGAGGATGCTTTAAGCCACATGGCATCCTGCAGGAACACCGTGCCTTGGAAGCTCACCATCGCCAGTGGTGGTGGAAGAAGGAACCTTTTTCAGCCATGGGCTGGGTGAGGGAGCTGGAGAATGAGCTGTGAGGCCAGACTCAGCCACCTCCTCTTCCAGATGATGGAGGCAGCATCTCAGATGGTCTCCCAAGATAGCCTACACATTAGGGGAAGATTGCCTTGGAGAGCAAGTGGATCATGCTCCATGATCAGGAGGCCACTGCCCAGCATGCAGTGGGAGGTGGTACCTGGACATGGTGTAAGGACTAGAAGAAGTGAAGTTGCTTCTCCAGGAGAGTGCAGCCCTGGGCCAGGTCACCAAGAGAGGTGGGGCATCTCCATCCTCCATCAAGAGCTGGCTAGATGTATCCATAGCCACCTTGATCTGGTTTTGGGAATAGTCCTGGTCTACATGGGAGGTTGGACTGGAGATCTCAGGAGTCCCCACAAGAGCACTTCTGTGACCTGCCCCTTTGGGTAAGACATGGCCTCACAGGGCTGGGTGAGACAGAGAATAGAGGGTTCAGCTAACCCAAGCTAGCAAAGTTCTTCGTGCAGCTGAGATCACTTGATGTAAGTGTCAGAGGTGTTTTCAGGCTGTTTCCTGCTAGTTCTGTGTCAGCCCAGGTAGGACCATCCCTGGACACATCCTGTGGTACCAGACTCACTTCTGCAAGTGGTACCCGAGGCTTCATATTATCAGACTGCAGAGACAGTCTTGTGTGTGAACTTGCTTCTTGCCTGGAGGACACCCCGACTGTTATGTCCTGGACTCTCAAACACCAGCTTTAACTGGATATTTTCCAAAATGCTTCTCCATCCCAGGCATCTCTAGAGCCATAGGAGGTTGGTTCAGAGTTGACAACTTGGATAACTCAAAATGTATTGTAACCACAGCATGCTAAATAATGCAACACGGGGACAGGATGGAAGTTAATGTTTTGAAGCTTTGAGTTATGCACTGGTTCCTGATCGCTTTCTTTTCTGTGATGTATCAGCCAAGCATCTTCCTCTCTGTGTTACTCAGATTTTATTGTCTTATGGGGAATTCTAAGAGATACTGGTACTTTCTTGCTTTTTCCTCCTGTAAATAATCACTGTTTATTTCTTTCTGCTTTAAAAATAACATTATTCCATAATTTTTGAACCAAGCCCATGTGTCTTGCTTTCTTATGAGGGGGACAGTAATTAGGTTAAATTACTCCTGTTAGGAAACACCAGGACATTTCTAGTAAATATGTCCGTGTTTCTTAGGGTTTGTATGGGGTTTCATCATATACCCTCAGCTTTCAGTGTTGGCCTGGAGGTCTCGTGCAGGGCAACCGGTGCAGAGCGTCACTTTGTGGAGGGCTTACGCCGAGTGGGATAGTGGCAGCCAGCTCAGCAGAGCAGCACCTCTGCTCCCCGTTATGTGTCCATCCTTGAAGCTTTGCATTGTTGCCCCAGAGTCTTGCAAGCTTCCAAAGGAGACATTGTGCTGAAAAGAAAGATGGTCTGAGAGCTGCACCTTGGGAGCAAGGAACCAGGCGGACGGAGCTAACTACCAACCTATGGTTTGATCATTCCATGTACCTGCACAGCAGGGTCAGTTGCTGCATCTGGGTCTAGAGCTTGGCTGGGCTCTTGGTGGGAAAGCTGCACTCTGAGGGTGGCTGCTCACTGTCAAAGTAGGAGGGTCCATGGGAAAGTGGGGGCCTGGACAGATTCATCCTTCATCCACTCCCATTAATAACCAAGCCATTGTGGAAAATGGAATATGGAGCAGGCAGAAAATTGAAAAATACATTAAGTTAGGAGAAAAATTCAAGCTTACCTGCACAAGCTGGAGATCTAGATCAAAGCAATAGGATGCTTTTTAGTAGAGCTGCTACCTGTTATCTTCCTAGCACTGGAATAATCAATGCACAAAGCCGGAACAGGGAATACCGATCTGGGGAGCAGTCCCAATGGAAAGTATAGATTTATTATGGACCTCAAGGTGAAGGTAAAACCTTGAAATAGATCAGTTCAGTGAATTGTGAGTGCTTTGTCCTCCCATTCCTTGTGGACTGCTGCCTCGATCTTTGTCTCTGAGAAGCCAGAAGGCAAGCACCTGAGTCCTGTTCACCTGGAAAGAGGAACCTGTGTATCTTGAGAGTTACGTCTGGACACTGAGACCTGAGAGTCCAGCAGTACCAGGGCTAGGAAACCTGGGGAAGACTCCCAGGGTATGTGACTGTGAGCAGCTCTGCCATGGACAACTGTCATGCAAAATTAAAATGCTGCATATTACTGATGTGCCAGCACCTTCGGAGCTGTCAATCACATCATGTCCCTAAAGAATGAAATAGAATTTATTTCCCAAAATGTGTTTTTTCATGTGGATGTTCTGACTGGTACTGGACAGACTGACTGCCTTTACTAGATCAAGGGGTAATGGTTTTAAACTAAAAAAGCATAGATTTAGACTAGATGTCAGGAACACATTTTTTACTACGAGATTGGTGAGATACTGGCCCAGGTGCCCAGAGAGGCGGCAGATGCCTCATCCCTGGAAACATGCCAGGTCAGGTTGGACAGGGCTCTGAGCAACCTGACCCAGTTGAATATGTTCCTGCCCGTGGCAGAAGGTTGGACTAGATGGTCTTTAAAGACCCTTCCAACCCAAACCATTCTATGATCTGTTAGCACCACAGCTGCTGGTTCAATTTCTAATGTTTTAATGTCCACTTTTCAGGTGTGAACATGAGAGTGTGGATCCTCAGCCAGATGTGTTTTACAGAGCTTGACATGTGTTGTTTTGTTCATGGGCCATCAGCACAAGACAAATGGAAAAGCTGATGTGAATCTTACTGGATGGCTGGGATCAAAGCAAAGAGTTCTTCATTTACAGTGTGACATAGGTCTTTTCATTTTAGCCAGTACTGAAACCTCCAGAGAGGGTTGTCTTTGCCTCTGAAGAATCAACTGGCAGAGGCAGTTATTGAAAACCACGAGAGAGGCACCCTGTCTGGGAGCTTGCTCATGAATCTGCTCGCATGTCATGAATCATTCAAAGCTGTTTCTATGCCAAGCAGTGCTATTGCTGTTCTTCCTCTGACTGCAGCGTTGTGGGTTATCTCCAAGGCCGGTTATAGGCAAGGACACTTGCAGCATGCCTCCGAGTCCAGATACCTGCTTCCATCTCAGTGAGTTATCTGCATCACCCTGTCCTCACCACACACCTAACTGATAATTTTCAGAGTGGTAATGGTTATTCATACCTTTGATTGTTTTACTCCTTTATGACAACCGGAAATTTTCCAGTAAGATGAGCAGGAGCTGACACTCTCTTCAGTGTCCAGTTGGAATTTCCCTTGCTGCAGCCTGCGGCTGTTGCCCTTTCACTGGTCACACATGAGAAGAGTCTGGCCTCCTCTCCAAACCCCATTAGTTAGCTGAAGACTGCATTAGAGCCCACTCTCCCTTATCTTTCCCAAGATGAACAAGCCCAGGTCCTTCAGCCTCTCCTCAAACAGGGATGTGCTCCAGTGCCCTGATTGTCTCGGTGCCCTCCAGTGGATTGTCTCCAGCCCTGATGCCAGTACCACATACTCCACCCAGGAGAATTCTTCACTAAATCAGTGGGACGACAGAGCTGATAGAGATTTCCTCTCCCCTGAAGAAGGAAATTACCTGTAACAATTCTTTTTTACGAGTAAATAAGGCCTGTGACCACATGGAGGTTCAGTGAGTAAACACAACTTCTTGGAAGCTGCCTGCCTTCCTCACCCACCTCCTGAATCAATCAGAAAATTCAAACAGATTGAAGTAACTCTTTTGGGAAGGAGCTGCAAAGCAGTTTCAGGCTCTGGTGCAAGTTACCTTAGCAACTATAAGACAGGTTTTGTATTTTGATACTCTACCAATTTCTGAGCATTTCTCTGCCTGATACAAAAGGGAGGAAAGTAAGGAGCCTCAGAAGAAGGAAGAATAGACTGAGCTCTGGTCTATAGTCCTTTGCAAGACCAAGAATGAAGCTTTGTAAAGCCAAAGTACACCTTCTGTAGAGAAGCAGTGCCTGAAGCACTCCCCATATGCCAGCATCTAACTGAAGTTTGGAATGTGATAAAACCATGGAATTCAGAGGAAAATGACTCATGTAGGAAAAGTGAGTACTGCGAGCTGCTTCTTATTTCAGAATGTCCAGGTCTTTAATTCAGTTTTCATTATTTAAAAATGAAGTGACAACAAACACCAAAGAGCAGATAAAATTCTGAATCAAAAGGAGGGACCTCGCTTGATGCAGTTGCCTTCCTTAGCCAAAGTGAACTTTGACAGAAAGCTGGTGTATTTTGTTGACTCAGAAAAGAGTTAATCACAAGGGAAAGCCTCAAGAAAGGACACCACCAGCAGCAGAAGAAATAGATGTAAATTAGCAACGGGCAAAAAGAGGCTGAAAGTTAGGATGGTCCTATGTATTACTGTCCTGACCACAGTCTAACAGTGAGAAAAATTAGTTTTGAGGTACTTACTGCAGTTCTTAGGATTACATCAGCCCCCCTGTTCTTCTGAAGTCTGGGCTTGGCAAGGTTTACAGAGGGAAAAAGTGTTATCTCTGTTCACATAAGCAAGTGGAACTGACTGTGATGCATCCACAGGGAGCCACTCTGCTGAGGAGGAAGGAGGTATTTTCACTTGGACACCATCCAGGCCATAGCCATTTTAATGTCATTTCCTTCTCCAGAGGAGAAGGAATTTCAGCTGTGGTTTCCACACTGTCCAGAATTCACTTGAATTGCTCTGTCTGCTGACCCTACTGTCTACTGGGTGATGCGACTGTGGCAGTTTCCAGCTCTTCAACCAGGGTAGCAAAATAATTCCAGCCTCAAGGATTTTGGCTCGACTTGTGTGAGTGATACTGGTGTTCAGTGTAACACAGTAGTTTAAGTAAACCAGAAACAGACTGGTCTGTGCATATGCACAGTGATGAGGAACTCTTCATCACCTATTGCCACCCCTCCTGTCAGATCAAACGAGTAAAGTGTGTCTGGAAAAGTTAAATAATCAATCATCATCTCACTTCCCTGGGGAATCACAGTAGTCACAGTAGAGGAAGCAACAGCATTCTAATGTCTTTGTTTGATCTTGAGCTAGATCAGAGCAGGTCTCAGAACCAGGGATCCTGGGCTCACTCCTAGGACTGGCCAGCCAATACTCTCCTACCCTTGGGAAGGAAAACATCCACTTTGTCTTTGATTACCATCCAACCACACCAAGGAAGGAAGCGGCTTCCTATTCTGTGAACATCTTGAGTTTTCAGCCTTTCTTCTGCATCAAGAGCATAAAAACCTGAGCCTTTTGAAATCAAACACCCCGGAGATGCCCTTCAGCACCTTAGAGTGAGGTGAGGCATTCACTCGAGATTCTGAAGAGTGAGGTTTAATTCTTTTACATGTGTGTGACCTTCACTTTCTCCCAGTGTCTCGGGGACCCAGGGCTCAGCTGCATCCTGGCTTTGGCTCAGACTGCTGAGGGAATTACTAAGCTGTGAGAAACAGTGGTGAGAAATCTTAGAGTCATGCATGATAGGAAATAAAATTAGGGAGGTAGGGATGCTGAGATGGGCTCAATTTGAAAAGGAAAATTAAATCAGCCATGTGAAAGTCAAATAAATGGATGCAAGAAGAAACTCAGTAAGAGTTTGTGTCCCTCAGTCCAAGGAAAAGCCTGGATCTTCTCCAAAAGACCTGCCTCACACAGCACCAAGTGGTTGCAAAGGTCCCTTAGCTACACTGCTGTACAGCTACAGCTGCTCCAGCACAGGAGTGGATAGACTGAGCAGCACGACCAGGCTTCTAGTGACCATGTCAATCTTGCCCACGCAGCTTTGTTTCTTTTCCCCGGTGTTAAACGGGCTCCTTTCAAAGGCTCCTTTATCAGTAGATCTGCCCATCTCACTGCTGCACATTCCTTCTGTCCCTGGTCAGGCACACAAATCCTCTCTGTGCATCCTCCCCACCGAAAAAACCAACCAACCATTTCTCAAACAACAATAGTTGCAGTATTTTTCGAAGCAAGACACTCAACACAGGATATTAAATACAGCACTGATTTTGACCTTCTGAAGCACGAGTGAAATGAAGTACGGCTGTTATTAGGCAATAGAGTGTCTGGGTGATCAAAGTCAGAGGAAGATGAAAAATGTGGGGTTTTTTCTTTTTTTAAAAATACTCACAGACCAGTTTGCACCTCGAAATTCTCCCAGTTTTTCCCAGTCAGCCTAAGGAAAGCCACCAGACACTTCCTTTTTCTGCATGGAATTAATGTTTCTGAAAAAAACAGCTACCATCTGTGAAGCCTTGTCACGGGAGAAGAATGACTTTACAGCGAATGTTCTTGCTGTGCTGGGAGGGTGGTGAGCTCCCTCCGGCAGGTGAGCTCCCTGCGCCCAGCGAGCAACTGCGGGGGCAGCCGCAGAGGGTGCGGGGTGGCCACGGACCAGAGACCAGCCCGCACCCCCTGCTGCAGAGCTCTGCTGCTTCCCTGAGGGAGCTGCTGCCCCAAGGGTGGAATTCAGTCCTCAGCTGGAGATGTAAAAGAGCCAGTATCTTCCCTTTCACACTGTATCACACCAAACACACGTCCACCCACAAAACAACACCCACATTGTTCGGAAGGAAACTGAGAGGCATCTTCTCTAGACTTTCGAGGAAATCTATTGTAGCGACACTTGTCTTTGTCTCTAGGGAATTCTGAAGGCTCGGAAGCTTCGCCACGTGTCCTCTCCCAGCCTGGAAGTGATGCTGTGGGGAGTTCTTATTTATTTATTTTTGTCAATAAGATTCACACCACGGTGGCACCGTTTGAAAAGCTTCCACTTCCCTCTCATTTTTCCATGAGGCAGCAGCTCCGTGATTTACACAAGACCCATCCTCTTCAGGTTCTAAGCCGTGTTCTGTGTCCTAAATTGCAATGGGGAATAGATGAAACGCTGCTGTTCCTGGGAGCAGCCAGCTCTTCGAGGTGTTGAAGTTGGGACAAAACCCTCCAAAATTTTTGGAAAGCCTGACGTTTCTGAGACGGACCTTAGGGCAGCTACATCAGACTTGTGCTCAGAATCACACGCTTTTTGAGTGCTAATGCCTTTCAGCCAGTCACACTGAGACCGGGTGATGTGCACGGCAGAGCTCGGCTATCAGCAGTATTAAGTGTTCAAAACTCATGAGATTAGCTGTTTTTTGAAAACAATTCAATATGTAAATTAGCTACCAGAAGGAAATTGAGAAAGCTGCTTGGCAATGGCTAATTTAAAATCTTTTTAAGGCCACAAGAAGGCAACGGGGCTGTGACTTCAGCACTGCTCTTTCAAGACCTTGGCTCTATTTGAATTGCTTTCATATAAAGGTTTTCTCTCGCGTAAACAAAGTTACTGCTTTCCAGTTTCTATTTTTCGTGACCGACTAAAACCAGTTAAAAACCGGTAACTCGATCTCTCAGGAAGCCGGAGCCAGCACCGCGGGGATCGCAGGGCTGCCCGCCGGCGGTGGGGGCTGCGCGGATGTGAGTGTCCCCCGCGGCAAGG